>CM035427.1:52558441-52578441 GCA_020310875.1 Ceratopteris richardii
GAATCAGAAGACGACCCATAGATTCTAACTCGCTGAAAAGAACTGGCGAAGGCGGAAGAACAGGAAGTGGCTGGGATGAAGAGGCTGATAATAGGTGAGGGGAGTTTGGTGGAGAGTAATCGGGAGAAGATGATGGAGCAGTAGGAACTTCAGTCACAGTAGGCTCAACGGGGTTCATTGGAGGAGGAAGGGGGATAAGAGGGTTTGGCACCAGCTCTATTCCGGTTGTATGTTGATGTGTCGCCTCTGCTTTATCGAGCACGATTTTCACATGGGCAATTACTTCGGTGAGGATTTCGGTTACAATCGCCTTCACAGCTTCCTCATCTTGCTGATGAGAGTCCTCCCGAGAAGAAACCTCTTCAGATTCGTCCACGTGTGCACCATGTTCCTGCTGGTTGAGAGGGGAAGAAGGAACGGATGATTCAACATGAAGAGATGTTGTCGTGTCGTGGAAGACGTTTGTTTCATGACCGGCAGTTGATCCTTGCACCTGACTGCCAGAGGGGCTCACACATCTTCGTTTTCGGCGAAAAAGCTGCAATAGGTCTGCATCATCATCTTCCTCATGCTCGAGCATTTGAGTAGATTCTTCATGCAATAAGAAGGGAGCGGTTGGAGGGGATTGCACGGCTTGGATTGCTGGAAAGAGAAAAGTGAGGATATGGGGTAGACGAGAACGTGGAAGGTCATCCTTAGTGACTTGTTTGATAACCGCGACACATTCACGGTGAATGCGCTGGAAGTAAAAGGATGTGAAATTGACAGTTTCACGGGACACAATGTCTATCATCGAATAGAAGGGGTGAGAGATACCATAGGTGCGTTTTTGTAAGTTCAAAATAGCGACTAAAAATTGAAGAGTTGTATGCTCCGGTTCAGGTCTAAACAGAATGGCATACTCATTAGATGAGTGTCGGGGAAACAACTCTTCCATGGTGGCTACGGGAAGAAGTGGACCATTCTCCAATCCTTCCCGAGGAAGTCGGAAGGCATCGGCAAACAAAGCTAAAGTAATAACGACTCGTGATGGTAAACAGGCTATGGGCCAACACTCCTCTGTAGCAGGTGTAGAGGCGATGGCAGAAATGATCTGTGCATAGAATGGTTGACACTCCACTGAATGCCAAGGAAATTCAGCGAAGGCTAGAAGACCACGGGTGCACAAATACTCACTCACTTCTGGAGTGAGTCCTGCATGGAAGGTGGCAACATTCGTGAGAGCTTCCATGGCGCGCACGAGTAATCACAAGAACACAGAAAACAAATAACGCACAAGCACACAAACACAATACCGATTAACAGTAAAAGAAACAAGATTAAGTAGACACACAGGCAACATTAGGCAGTTGAAAACCCTAATCATCGAATGGTATTGGAAAGATATCCGTCATAATTACGGCATGCATGCAGGAGCAGAAATAGTAACACAGGGCGGCGATTAAACATATTTAGATATCAAAATGAGGAGATTACGGTCTGTGGTCAACCGAAATACGGGGATAAAAAGAAAATAAGTGACACGCGAAAAAGATGAGGTACACGTCATCGGTTATCGGCCAATTGTTGATATGGGGGAAGCTTAGATCCATTAATCACTTTTGGAAGGGGAACTCCGGTTAAGGTGGCCAACCGAAAAGTAGTGGGTCCCACCTGTTCAATAACTCGGTATGGACCGAACCACCGTAACTTAAATTTTCCGGCCGATCTGTTTGCTTTGGCATTATAGAATAAGACGAGTTGGTCAATCTTAAAAGACAGAGGTTTTGAGAAAGTGATCATGAGTACGGGCTTAACGAAGCTAAACTTCTTGAAGGGTCATGAAACTTTCCCAACAATGTTCATCCAATTATCTGAGCGTATCCAACCGAAAGGGCAAAGATTCTTCCGGCAGCAATTTCTGAGCTAAGGCAACTCATAGGCTCGGCACTACTACTTCCATCGGTGCAATAGCTTCCAATCCATAAGCAATCTTGAACGGGGTCATACCAGTAGCTACCTTGTACGAAGTCCGGTAAGCCCACAAAACTGCAGGTAGTAACTGGTCCCAACATTCCGAACATTCCGAAAGCAATTTGCGGAGCATATTCAACAAAGTCTTATTGGTACTCTTAGCCAAACCATTAGCACGTGGATAGTACGGTGAGCTGAATTTATGCATAACCTAAAAAGTCTGAGTCAGTACTTGCATTAAGTTGTTGGCAAAATGTGTTCCCTGGTCCGTCACTATTTCCAAAGGCAATCCATAGTGAGGGAAGACGTCCTTCATCAAGCATTTCGCCACCGAAATAGTTGTGGCTGACCGTAAAGCCCAAGCTTTTGCACATCGAGTGGCATAATCTATACACGTCAATATGTATCGATTGTTTGTGAGGGTTGCTGGTGGCGTTATTGGGCCAATAAAATCAAGACCCCACTTCTGAAAGGGTTCCAGAGGTAAAAATTTGTTGAAGGGGAAAGAAGTGTCACTGCAAAGGTTGTCCCGACCGTTGACACTCATCACACTGCTGCACAAAGTGCACCACATCTTTGTACATTGTAGGCCACCATAGCCCACTTTGCAAAATTTTTCGGTGAGTAAGATCAGCTGCAAAGTGTCCTCCAGAGGGTACTGAATGAGCCATAGTCATAACCGATTCTGCTTCATGTGGAGGGATACATCGAAGTAAAACACCAGTATGATCCATGTAATACAGTTGACCTACAAGCAACTGGAATCTTTGACTGTAAACTGCAAGTTTCCGCCGCATAGCAGGGGGAGTACGAGGAGGGAGACACCCATCAGTGAGGAAAGTTAGTACCGTATCGTAGTATGTAGGAGCAATAAGAGGTTCTGTAGATTCTTTAGTAGTTGGCTCGGTAATGTAAATTGCCGGTGTAGTGTCATCAACCCCTACCGGAGACTCACCGGAATCCAATCAAGATAGAAAATCCGCCAAGGCATGTGCTATGCCGGGTCAATGAATAACTTCATAATCGAACTCCAATAATAGTAAAACCCAGCGAGCCAATCTACCACCTAAATGATGTTGCCGAACCAAGTACAACAGTCCAGCATGATCCACATGGAAACTAAATTTACGGCCCAACAAATAATGTCGGAACTTCTTAACAAAATACACCAATCCGAGACACTCTCTTTCGATCACTGAGTAGTTTCTTTCGGCAGGGGCTAATCAAGGACTTGCATAATAGACAAGCTGAAACCATTTGTCAGTTTGCTGCATTAGGACACTATCAATCGCAATATCTGACGCGTCCACGAAGACATGGAACGGCCATTCCCAATCAGGTGGTTGCAAAATTGGGGCCTGTGTCAATAAAACTTTTAAACGATCAAATGCATTTTGGCACTCCTGTGTCCAATCATACTGTCATGGAGCACTGGTCATAAGCCTATTAAGTGGTGTTGCTAAGTGAGCTAACCACCGTAAGTGCCTACCATGCCACCAGATTTGACCAAGAAAGTGCATAACTTCTTTTGGTGTCATTGGGATTGGTGCCTCCAACACGGCTGCTACTTTATCCGGATCGACCTGTATTCCTTGTTTAGAGATAATATGGCCGAGCAGTTTACCATAGGAGACCGCAAAAACAGATTTGGTCGGATTCAAGCATAATCGGTACTCTCGGCATTTTTCAAAGCAGCACCATAAATGATACAGGTGCACCGAAGTCTTGCCAAATAAGGAAAAATCATCCAAATATACTTGCATAAAGGTAGTTAAGTAGGGTGAAAAGACTTCCTGCATGCATCTTTGGAAGGTGCTCGGGGCATTCCTTAAACCGAACCACATTATGGTGCAAGCATAAACACCCCAGTTCGTGATAAAAGTTGTCTTCGGTATGTCCTGTTCCGCCATCCTCACTTGATTATATCCACTGTACCCATCCAGAAAAGAATACATTTCGTGCTCTGCTACTCGATCGAGCATTGTATCAAGAAAAGGGAGAGGAAATGGATCAGGTACAGTGGCAGCATTCAATTTTCGGTAATCAACACAGATACACAACTGTTTATTTTTCTTCGGGAAGATCACTATTGGAGATATCCACTCAGCATGCTCAATTGGCACAAAGAATCCCACCTGCAATAACCTATCAAGTTCTGCTTTGACCTGTGCTGCATAATTGGGGTTCATTCTGTAACTAAATTGTTTGATTGGCCTTGCCTCCGGTTTGAGCACTACCCGATGTTGATAAATCCGCGGGTCAAGACCTTTCATGTCTCTATAATCCCAAGCAAAAACATCGGAGAATTCACACAAGAGTTGTACCAAATCATCTTGGAATGTCTCTGCTAATCCTGCCTTAATCTTAACTGGTTGCGGATTGACCGTGTCACCCAAATTATATATTACTAATTGATCTTCTGGTACATAAAATTGTCGAGGTTTTACCAAATCATCAGCTGGTTGCAATAGTTGATGTAAGGTTGCTTCATCCATAGCTATGCTATCATCTGCTTCCGCATCTCCGATCACTGGTACGACCGTACATGTCGGACTCCACTTGTCTGCTACCGACTGGAGATCGACAGTACCTAATGAGATCATATCCTTATTGGTCTTCAGGAACACATCTTCCTCATCATCAGATAATCCATCCAACATATGGCTCCGCTACGTATGGTCGTGCATGAAGATCACAGGGTTGCATAGCATCCAATTTAACTACATATTTCCAGTGATGGTCTTTGAAAATTAACTCTTGGGCTAACCAATCCTGTACAACTTTGGCTTGCTTGAGCCATGGGCGACCAAAAAGTAAGTTGTAGTCGAGGCTGGATTCTAGTAATTCTAGGACTACAAAAGTCATTTTAAATGTGGTGCCGTGCAAGGTAATCAGAATATTACGTACTAATCCCACCGGATGGACTCGGGATTGGTCTGCCATTCGTACAAAAAATTGTACGGCTTCAATTTGGGTCCAACCCAATTTCTTGCAGAGCACTGCTGTTGCAATATTCACACCAGACCCACCATCAATTAACACTTGGGTAATCTTCTGGTTTTTATGCCAGATGGTGATCAATGGGACTGAATGATCCACCGTAAAATCAATTTCCGGTTGTATGGTGGCAGTCACCGGAGTACATGAAGACCCAGGGTTAACCTGCTGTTGAAATTGTTGCCTTACTCCTGGCACTAAGGCGAGCAACTGTCCCAAAGGGAGTGTGATGGAAGCCTTAGATAGGATATCCCATACCTGATCTATTTGGGTCGTAATTCTCACCAATTTTGATGATGATTCTAATGTTGTTGGGGCATAATTTTGTTCATTCGATCTTGCCTGTGGCAGAGGGACCTGTGTTACCGGAATGGGATCAGGAAACACAGTTGGCTCCTTAGCTGTCCATTGACTAGCCTTTGCAAACATTCGCTGCTGCTCATGGATACCCGGCTCGAACACTTCAGCTACTGGTTGCAACTGCTTACCCGATCTTGTCTGCACGACAGCTGCTTATGACTCGATTGGTACGGAGGCGGTCTCACTCGATAACACAACTTTATCACCGAAAATGATCGAATTCTGACCAGATAGCGTCGGGCTAACTTTGCACTGTGTCTCTGCACACCCAGAAGTCATTGTACCTTCTTCAGAAAGTACCGGAATCACACCGGAATCCACCGGAATCTCATTATGTGTCACCGAACTGGCACCGGAACCACTGCTAACTGGCTCCGATCCTTCTACCACTGGGCTTAAATGACCTGTACTTCTACCACCTGGGGGTGTCCCTAATAGATTTGGAACTACCCAGGGATGCTGGTCTCTCCTATAATTTGGATATGACTCGCCGGACCGAGTAACCGGCATATATCACTTCTACATTGCTTGCCTTGTGTACTGTTCTACCTTTACTGGTTATTCTCAATCTATTGCCATCTTCCCACAGACGGCCCCAGTGTTAAAAGGGACTTCAGTGAAGTCACTTTTAATCTCTTTTCAGGTTCTTGGGGATGGTAGGGGTCTGGCAATGCAGAGACCCTTTACTTAATTTTCCCAATTAACCAGTTAATCACACAGTAACTATATGTCAAGGCAATACTTCTGTTACACAGTTATAATCATCCGTTTACGGTATCCTCACACAGTAGATTTATCGTGCAATTGTTCAATCACACAATCGAACAGACTTATTGATGTTAAGACAGTATTACTGTGTTAGTAGTAAATTACGACAATTCAATAAGAACAGACTTAACAGTATTATAAATGTCTGCAAATTCTGCACCACAGCGTCTCCGTAAGATCGCAAATCCCCCAGACAGACAGTCTGGCGATCCCCGTCTCCTCTCGCGCAGAGAACACCGTAATGTCTCTTCATTAATGGTTAAAAAGGTTACATCGCTTCGCTACGCCCTTTCGGTGTGTGCGGTATATAATAAAATAATTTTACATTGTGCCAATTGGGTGGCCTAACATATCTATCTATCTATCTATCTATCTATCTATCTATCTATCTATCTATCTATCTATCTATGTATATATGTATGTATGTATGTATGAATGTATGTATGTATGTATGTATGTATGTATGTATGTATGTATGTATGCATGCATGTATCTATCTATCTATCTATCTATCTATCTATCTATCTATCTATCATTCTATCTATCTATCTATCTATCTATCTATCTATCTATCTATCTATCTATCTATCTATCTATCTATCTATCTATCTATCTATCTATCTATCTATCTATCTATCTATCTATCTATCTATCTATCTATCTATCTGTCTCTCTGTCTCTCTATCTTTCTATCTATCTATCTGTTTGTTTGTTTGTTTGTCTGTCTATCTGTCTGTTTGTCTGTCTGTCTGTCTCGCCGTCTGTCTATCTGTTTGTTTGTCTGTCTGTCTATCTGTCTGTCTATCTATTTGTTTGTTTGTTTGTATGTCTATCTGTCTGTCTATCTATCTATCTATCTATCTATCTATCTATCTATCTATCTATCTATCTATCTATCTATCTATCTATCTATCTATCTATCTATCTATCTATCTATCTATCTATCTATCTATCTATCTATCTATCTATCTATCTATCTATCTATCTATCTATCTATCTATCTATTTATCTATCTATCTATCTATCTATCTATCTATCTATCTATCTATGTTTCTATCTATGTATCTATCTATCTATGTATCTATGTATCTATCTATCTATCTATTTATCTATCTGTCTATCTATCTACCTATGTTTGTTATACTTTGGAGTTGTCCTCTTCAATCTTTATATCATCAAAGACCACTAGCCACTAATATTAAATTGTCCATGAGAGAAGCATAAAAAACCCTTAGCCCCTTCTAATCAATTTATAATAAGATTTATCAAGAAAGGATCAATATATACCTTAATCCATAGAATCTAAGCAAACAAATTCATTTTTGTGGGTAAATCTTCTCTTGATCATAATTTTTGATAGGAGTAAGCTTTTTCAATCATTGAAGTGCTTAATGTGTAACATTTTCATAAGGAATAGAAATGTAATATTATTTTGAGTCTTTAGTGCTTGTAACCATTTGATGAGAAAATCATGTATTTTGTGACTTCACACAATCATGAGAAAACAACAACTAACATTTATTCACATTGTCAAGTACTTAGATTGCAAATAGATCAATGAAAGTCATATAAACACATAAAACTACAAATCATTGAGATATATCCATGGAAAATGCTCAACAATTTCACTTCAAAATCACAAGAAAGAAAAGTGAAGAGTTTTTACTTTTGGAAGAGCTCTTTAAGTTTTCTCATTCATCAATACGAATCACTCTTTAAAAAATGGCTTCTATTGTCTTTTATACCATTTAATTATCCATGTTCACACTTAATATTTGGTCCTTGTGACTTTGAAACTAAAAGTACATATAAAGTTTCTAATATGTGTATCTATAAAAGTTTCTGTACAAGCTATGATAAACTTCAAAATTTGCATGATCAGTAGTTGAAGGATCATCGAGTATTGTATGTCATGGAACCCCATTATTCTGTATCGTAGACACCCAAAGTGTTGTGTCATGTTTAGAAAAGTGTCATGTATCATCAATGCTCTTTTGAGTATCGTGTGTCATGTGACTCTAATGTCATGAATTGAGTTTCATGTATCATCTTGTTTGTGTGTCATGTAATGTTTTGGGGAAGTATAATGTGTCATGGGATATCATGTATCGTGCATCATCTAGTGAAGGTATCGTATCATAGGTCTTGAGCATCATGTGTTGGTGCAATTCACAAGCCTACACATTTGGCTTGAAGGATACCTTGAAGTCCATACACATATGGAGAAGCATAGGAACAAATGCTAGTGGTTAATTCCCACTTACTTCTTTGTAAAAGTTAGTTTTGACTTTGGAATCTTTGTAAACACCTACTAAGAAAATATCGTGAACTTTATTAGTTTTAAAGCATCAATCAAGTAGATGGAATATCTCCTAGGATGTAGGAGCTTGATTAAAGGGAGCCAAAGTTTGAATTCAAATTCAAACTTTGAACTAAATCACTATAAAAGGTCTACTAAAAATCTCGTGGGCAAGAAGACTCATATTCCGAGCTCATCTCTGTCAATTCTGAGTGTGTGTGAGGCCTACACTCTAGCCCACACCTATCTACACCATTAGGCAATGATATTCATGCCAATGGCATTGTATACAAGTGTTCATTAATACATATATCTACATTGTTCATTTCTGAGTTCTCTGTCATAGTACTTGAAAGTCTGTCAACTTGTGGAGAGCATATCGTTGTCATTTCTTCAGCAAATTCAAAGATCTATAGCTTGTTGGAGCCAGCTCAAAGTTTTCTACATGCTGAAAAAATTTGAAGAGATTTTATTCAGCCATTTCAGAGAAAAGCTCATCGAGGTGATCACTGGTCAAAGTCTGCAAGAGTCCTAAAAAATCGGGGGTAAATGTTTACTTGCTAAATTGATTTCTCTGAGCATAGTTGATCTTTTTACATCATTCCACTTGTAATAGTTAGCTTTCTAAGCTAATTAGATACCCCTAAAAGTAATTTTTCCAATTCCTACTGTGCTGGTCATACTGAGCAAAAGATCCAACAGGTGTCAAGTAAAAAATAGAAGGTTTTCCTTGAAGCTTGAGACTCAAAGTTGTCTGTTTTGATTCAATCTTTACATGCATCATTTCCAAAGTACATAGGCCATTTTATGGTGTCATTGGAAAGCTAAGGAGGTCCACTTATCAACTCTGAAGCATCAAGGGCTGGTACAAAGCAGGATTTGGCAATACCTACTCAATCTCTTGGAGTGTCCATCCATCTTTCCCAACAGTGGTATCAGAGCAAACTAAGGTAAAATGGGAGATGGTTTTCCTTCATTTATTGATAAATTGGACAGGAACAACTATCAGGCATGCTCTCTAAGGATGAAGACATACCTACAAGGAAGGAGTCTTTATGGATACATCTCAAGAGATGAGGAATTGCCCTCATTCAAAACAAGAGGATTGCCAACAAAGGAAGAACATGAAAAGCTCAACACATGGTATGCTAAGGATGCATTAGCAAGGTCTTATTTACTCAACTCCATCTCTGATTTTCTTTTGCCACATATTAGGAACTATAAGACATCCCAAGAGACTTGGGAAACCTTGTCATCTTATTTCTCTTCCAACACAAGGGCTAGAAAAAATCAGTTGTGGATCGAATTCACCACATTAAGGAAGCAAGCTATTTCAGAGTTTGTAACCAAGATTAAAGATGTAGCAGATCAGTTAGCAAGCATAGGAGAAGAGATTGAAGAAGATCATATTGTATGGCAAGTGATCAATGGGATCAAAGCTGATGACAAATGGGAAAGCTTCACCACTGCCATGGATCTTTACATGGACATGCAAATTCCAGATCTTACAACTCTCATGGGATAATTTTTCACTCATGAAGCAAAGCTCAACAAAAATGGAGACACATCCAAAGGTAATAACTCTTCTGCCCTATATACTCATAAAAAGTCTAAAGATAAAGGCAAGAACAAGAAGGTGGAAGATGAAGGCACTACCTCCCAAGTCAACTATGCAAGGAGAGGTAGATCATCAAGAGGAAGGGGCAGAGGAGGTAAGCAAGGTAGGGGGAGATCCTATAACTCCTCACCATGCAACATTTGTGGTTTATCAAATCAAACTACACATGAGTGTTTCAGGAATTACAAGAATTAGAGAGGAAGAGGATATCAAAGAGGTGGATACTCACAGTCAAGAGGTAGATTCAACCATCACCAAGGCTACAACAACAACTACAACAACCATTACAACAACAACTACAATGGCAATTACCAAGGAGGATTCAAATCGAGAAAGGACTACAACTATACAAAAGAGCAAGATGATTCTCTTTTGATCATGAACATGACTTCAAAACCAGGTACAAATGATGACCACCTATTCTACATTGACTCAAGATGCTCAAATCATGTGGCTGGCAATGTAGCACTACTCTTTGATCTTGAGGAACCAAAAGGTAAGCATCAAGTACAAACAGGTGATGACACCAAGCACTCAGTAGTTAAAGTTGGAAATATTAAGACTTCTGATGGAAATCAGAACTTGTTGAGTAGGGTACTCTATGTACCAACCATTACCAAAAATTTGATGAGTGTTGGACAGATTGTGTAGAAAGGTTTGCAGGTCAGATTCAACCAATTTGGAGCATTTGTGGAGGATCCCAAGCAGGGGTTCAAGAGAATTGCCAAAGGAGAAAAATCAGGTAGACTTTTCACTTTTGAGATAAAAGACACAAAGAATATTGCACTCTACAGTTATAAAGATCAAACACTTTCAAAGCTTGAGATTTGGCATAAAAGATTAGGGCATGTAGGAGAAAGAACACATGATATATAAATGTAGTGCTTGTCAATTTGGGAAGTCTCACAGGTTACCCTTCTCAAGGAAAGGCAACATGCATGAGGACTACCTAGAGCTTGTCCATACAGATGTATGGGGACCAAGCAAAGACCCCTCAATCTCAGGATCAAGGTACTATGTATCTTTTATTGATGATTATAGCAGCTGGACTATATTGTACTTCATGAAGCACAAGGATGAGGTGTTTAATTGCTTTAAAAAATATCTTGCACTTGTTGAGAATAAGACAGGGAAGAATCTAAATAGGCTAAGGTCAGATGGAGGAGGTGAGTACTTCTCTAATGAGTTTGAAGACTTCTTGCAGGACAGAGGCATTAAAAGAGAAATCACCACAAGGTATACTTCTGAATAGAATGGGGTAGTTGAGAGAAGAAATAGGCTGATTGTTGAAACAGCTAGGTCTATGTTGAATGAAAAAAAGTTACCTAATTACCTATGGGCTGAGAGTGTTTCTACTGCCACTTACCTCATAAACAGGTTACCATCTAAGTCCCTTGATGGGATGACACCCTATGAAGCATGGCATGGTAAGAGACCCTCACTAGACCATTGTAGGATATTTGGATGTGTAGCATATGTACACATTCCTTCTCAGATAAGAGGTAAACTACACCCTAAGGCTGAGAAGTGCATCTTTATTGGATATGATCTAAATCAGAAAGGATACATGTTTTATAACCCTTCCAATAAGGGATTCATGGTTAGTAGAGATGTTGTCTTTGATGAAAATGATTCTTGGTATGAGAATGAATGCAGGAAGTTTAAACTACCCTATGACTTGGAGGAGGAGTTTCCAAGTCTTGCTAAGGAAGAACCTACTGAGAATGAAGACTCAAATTCACATGATGAAGACATTATCAACCTTGAAGAGTTCAAGACATGGAAGTCCAAGGGCAAAATGAAGATGAAGAAACTTGAAGATATACCTGAATCTTCAACTCAATCAATCAGAAGATCACAAAGAGAGAGCAAAAAACCTATCAGATATGGGTATGATACATCTCTTGTTACTAAACACTCTGTTTATCTTGCCAAAGATTTTTCAATTGAAGAACCAGGATCATATGAAGAAGCCATAACCAAGACAGAATGGAAAGAAGCTATGGATGAGGAGATTGAAGCACTCAAGGAAAGTGACACATGGGAGCTAGTACCAAAGAAGGAATCCATGAAGGTAATAGGATCCAGATGGATCTATAAACTTAAAAGAAATTATGATGGGTCAATTAACAGGTACAAAGCCAGATTGGTAGCCAAGGGTTTTGCACAAACCCAAGGCATTGACAATGAAGAGACATTCTCACATGTGGCCAAGATGCCAACAATCAGAGTGGTTGTAAGTGTGGCTACATCAAAAAATTGGAACGTGTATCAATTGGATGTCAAAAATGCTTTCTTGAATGTATGGATTTCAGAGAAGGTATATATGTCACAACCTCTTGGCTATGAGGACCCAAACAAGGTATCATATGTGTGCAAATTGAATAAAGCTTTATATGGATTGAAGTAGGCACCTAGGGCATGGAATCATAGTTGAACACTTACCTTCAAGACCAAGGTTTTGTCATGAGCAAGGCAGACACTTCTGTATTCATCAAGAGAAGTAATTCAGAGGTAATATACCTATGTGTTTATGTTGATGATATCATACTTACAGGTAATAATGTTAATGGAATCAGAAAAATCAAGAGCCAGATGATGAAGGAGTTCAAGATCAATGATCTTGGTCTACTAAAGTATTTTCTTGGGCTTGAGTTGGTCTATACTAACTCTGGAATATATATCACTCAGAAAAAATACATACAGGATATGTTGAAGAAATTTCATTTGCAGGATGCCAAAGTTGCAAGTACTCCAATGGAGGTAAACCTTAAACTAAGTGCCCATGAAGGTGATGAAATTAATGACACTACAGGTTACCAAAGCATGGTGGGTAGCTTGAACTATGCTACCTTAACAAGGATAGATATTGCATATGGAGTTAGTGTGCTAAGTCAGTTTATGCACAAGCCAAGAGCACCTCACTTGGAGGCTGCCAAAAGGATATTAAAGTATCTCAAGGGTACACAACATCATGGAGGAGCACTTATGGACACATTTCATTTGCAGGTGATAAGCCAATATCATGGTCTTCAAAGAAGCAACCTACTGTTGCTTTATCCTCTATAGAGGCAGAGTATAGAGGATTGGCAAATGCCACACAAGAAGCCATATGGATCAAGCTATTGTATACAGAATTGGGTTTATATACTAGGTCACCAATAATCTTTGAAGATAATACAAGCTCACTTCACCTTGCAGCTAATCCTATCTATCATGCTAGGACCAAACATATAGAGGTCCATTACCACTATGTGAGAGAGAAGTTATTGAGCAAAGACATTCAACTAACCTATGTATCAACCAACATGCAATGTGCAGAATTGTTAACTAAAGCTTTGGATGGAACCAAACTTTGCAGGTTCAAAGAAATGATTGGATTGCACGATATACATGAAGATTGAAGATGAAGACCAAGCCAAAATGTTTGGCTTGAGGGGGAGCTGTTGGTGCAATTCACAAGCCTACACATTTGTCTTGAAGGATACCTTGAAGTCCATACACATATGGAGAAGCATAGGAACAAATGCTAGTGGTTAATTACCACTTACTTCTTTGTAAAAGTTAGTTTTGACTTTGGAATCTTTATAAACACCTACCAAGGAAATCTCGTGAACTTTATTAGTTGTAAAGCATCAATCAAGTAGATGGAATATCTCCTAGGATGTAGGAGCTTGATTAAAGGGAGCCAAAGTTTGAATTCAAATTCAAACTTTGAACTAAATCACTATAAAAGGTCTACTCAAAAAGTCGCGGGTAAGAAGACTCATATTCCGAGCTCATCTCTGTCAATTCTGAGTGTGTGTGATGCCTACACTCTAGCCCACACCTATCTACACCATTAGACAATGATATTCATGCCAATGGCATTGTATACAAGTGTTCATTAATACATATATCTACATTGTTCATTTCTGAGTTCTATGTCATAGTACTTGAAAGTCTGTCAACTTGTGGAGAGCATATCTCTGTCATTTCTTCACCAAATTCAAAGATCTATAGCTTATTAGAACCAGCTCAAAGGTTTCTACATGCTATCAAAATTTGAAGAGATTCTATTCAGCCTTTTCAGAGAAAAGCTCATCGAGGTGATCACTAGTCAAAGTTTGCAACAGTCCTAAAAAATCGAGGGTAAAGGTTTACTTGCTAAATTGATTTCTCTGAGCATAGCTGATCTTTTTACATCATTCCACTTGTAATAGTTAGCTTGCTAATCTAGGTAGATACCCCTAAAAGGAAGGTTTCCAATTCCTACTGTGCTGGTCATACTGAGCAAAAGATCCAACAGGTGTCAAGTCAAAAATAGAAGGTTTTCCTTGAAGCTTGAGACTCAAAGTTGTCTATTTTGATTCAATCTTTACATGCAGCATTTCAAAAGTACATAGGCCATTTTATGGTGTCATTGGAAAGCTAAGGAGGTCCACTTATCAACTCTGAAGCATCAAGGGCTGGTACAAAGCAAGATTTGGCAATACCTACTCAATCTCTTGGAGTGTCCATCCATCTTTCCCAACATCATGTATCATCTTTTTCCAAGTATTTTGTATCATCCTTTCTCAAGACCAAGTCATGTAATCCTAAAAAATGATACTTGAGAATTGGAACAAAAAAAATCATTTATTGAATTTGCAATTTGAAAAATTGAAAATAGAAACCATCATAGCCTAATACTCAAGAAAGTAAAGAGAAAAAGAGGAAAACACACGTGAATGAACCTGAGGTCAAGAAGAGTCTTAGAAAGTTGATGAATCATTATTTCCTCTATAGACAATGTGACCAACAAATGCTTACATTCAACATTGTCGTAAAGATTCCACTCATACCACTCAAAAGTTTGGATGTCTTTGGTGGAAAATTTTGAGAACTTGGAAGTATTGTTGTTAGAAGATCCTTTTTTGGACTAAAAAGATGAATTGTAAAATTAGATTTATGTATATTCAGAAGGATTGAATGAGGTAAATTTTTATAAATTATTAGAGCTCTCAAAATGTATAGAGAAGTGACTTTACAAGTCTGGAACACTTATTTTCAAGTGAAAAATGGAACACTTGAAAAAGTATCTAAGTCAATTTATGACTTATTTTTAAAGAGATTCATTTTGTATGAAGAATACTTGAATGAGAACTTGAGAACTCTTATCCTTCCTTTTCCTATCTCGTCACTTAGTTTCTATGGTGAATTATTGATGAATTTTCAAGTGTTTACCTTGGATTTATCTTGTTAATCAGTTGTTTCCTAAGTACTTCATGAGAATAGAGGTTCATTCTTTCATTTTCTTTCTTCAATATCAATATAATTGCTGAAAACATTGACTATGTGCTTTTCATCAGAATCATGATTGTCTCCTCTTGATGATACCTTTTATGAGACAAATGCAAGTAGTTCAAGATTGGGGAAAAGACTGTTTGTATTTACAAAATAAGGAAATATTACCAAAGTTAATCTCAGGCATGGAAATTATCAGAATATATCCCCACAAGAATGGTATAAAATACATCATGAATAGGATAACATGATTGAGTCTAATGATAGTGGACATAATGAAGCACCACTTTGGACTTGTATTTCCACAAAGAAGAAACTGCCAAAAATATTTTTATTAAGAAACTAAGATTGTATAAATGAAACAACCATGGAAGATAATAGGTGTGCTCAAAGGTTTAATGATGAAGAATTCGAACCAAATGGATGGATTCAGATTCTATCAACATTAGATGTGGTAAATGATGAATATGTGGGAATAAAATTTCAAAGTGAAGAGGGTTATGATATCTTTTATGTGGGATGAAGAATGATAAGAACAACAAAGGAAAAAAAAGCAACTCAAGGAAAGCTGAGTACTTAAGAAATCTCCAATAAGAAAACATATTTGGAAAAAGTACAGGTTATAGATGTAATTAAAGATGAGATCTCAGGCAAGTATAACAATTATATACACAAAGAAAATTGGAAACAGTAGGAACTAAGAAAGAAAAAATCTTTAGAGAAAATACAAGATAAAAAAAAAAGAAGAAGGAAGTTTTGATGTTCTAGTTAATTTAAACAAATATGAAGTTGAAGACAGATTGTTGCTAAAGATAAAACCCAAAAGAGAAAAGAAGAAAGGACAGTCATATGATAATGAAGAAGAAACAAAAAAAGATTGTAATATCCACAAAAGAGGGAGAAGATAGACACATAACAATAGAAGATGACATGGAAAAAGATGAAGAAGAAAACTTATAAAGTTAGTCAGAGAATTGAGGGATGTTTTTGCTTACAATTATAATGATTTGAAAGGAATAGATCCTAATATTTGTGTGCATAAAATACCTATTGCACAAAATGCCAAACCAATTAAGCAAAGACATTATACTTATAATGATAAGTACTCTGCTAAGATCAAGGAAGAAATAGATAAGTTATTGGAAGCCAAATTCATTTATGAAATTGAGTATACAAAATGGACATCTCCAATAGTTGTAGTGCCTAAAAAAAATGGTAAACTAAGGGTTTGCATTAATCTTAAAAGATTTAATGGTGCAACTATTAGGGATAGCTATCCACTATCAATAACATATCATCTATTAGAAAGGGTAGCCAGAAAAGAAGTTTATAGTTTCTTGGATGGATTCTCAGGATATAACCAAGTACCAATTGCATTAGAGGATCAACACAAGATTGCTTTTGCTACTGAATGGGGTATCTATGTATTTAGAGTTATGCCCTTTGGTTTGAAGAATGCACCTACCACATTCCAAAGGTTGATGTCCCATGTGTTTAAAGATTTCCTCATAAGTATAATGGAAATCTATGTGGATAACTTATGCACTTTTTCAAATCAAAGGAAGGATCATCTACATGATCTTGAGAATATATTTAAAAAATGTAGAACTTATAGAGTGCGTCTAAATTCAAAAAAATGTGTCTTTTTTGGGAAGAATACTAGGACACATAATCTCTAAAAATGGAATACCAATTGATGAAGATAATATAAAAGATATAGTAAATATGATAAAACCTACAACTATAAAAGAATTATAAACATTCATGATTCACTGTGGATATAACAAGAAATTTGTGTATAAATTTGCAGAAATTTATAAGCCCCTATATGAATTAATTACCAAATTTGAGTGGACAAAAGAATGTGAGGAAGCCTTTGAGGCATTGAAAAGTTATTTAGTCAATTCGAAAGACACCACAATGGGATGTAATATTTCATGTACATGTTGATGCTTCCAATTTGGGGTATTTGCATCATTATTTGGGCATCTAGTTTATGCAAGTTCATGGCAGAACAATTTTGTGTCAAAGGAAATATATTGACACATTATTGCAGTCTTTTGGCCTTGAAGACTGTAAACCTATTGCCACTCCTATGGAGACAGGTTTATGATTGAGTCTTCATGATGCTAGAGATGCATTTGATGTTGTTCTCTATCAGTAGACTCTTCAATGGTTGATTTACTTATGCATTACACGACCAGATAATCAGTTTGTTGTCTCATAGATGAGCAGGTTTAATGCATTACCTAGATGTCAAGCATTGGAAGGCGGTTAAATGCATCTTTCACTACTTGAGTGGTACTCGACTACTTGGATTGTTTTATCCCAAGGGGAGATCACTAACTCGAGATTTGCATGCTTCTTTTGATAGTGATTGGGTTGGTTGCTATGACACTCATGTGTCCACTAGTGGGTTCTGCTTCATGCTTGGTAGCTCATGTATATCTTGGTTGAGCAAGAAGTAGCCTATTGTGGCCACTTCTAGTTGTGAGGCTGAGTATAGGGCAATTTTCATAGTGACTATGAGTGTGTGTGGCTCAGATGCCCTATGGATGATTTGGGTGTTGGTCAGTCTTCAACCACCACCATCTTCACTGATAGCCAGATGGCATTGGCATTTGTGAGGAACCCTGTGTTCCATGCTTGCACTAAACACATTTAGGTGCATCATCATTATGTCAGGGAGAGGTTCTCTCCTGGAGAGATCAGCTTGGCATATGTGCCCACGTAGGAGAACATTGTAGAACTTTTCACAAAGGCTTTGCCTCAAGAGAAGTTTGAAGCTTTCCGCAAAGCTCTGGGCTTACTTCCTTTTGTGGATTGATTCCACATAGCTTGGCACTTCCTTATACATGAGTGCCAGTTCCTTGTTCATCGCATCACTTCCAGGAGGGATCTGTTGATGTATTTAGATAGTGATGTGTGTGAACACACTAGGACCATCGTGGCACTTATGGGTTACTTATCTTTGTTTAATCTAGTGGTAATACATTTAGTATTGTGTGTCGTGCTCCAAAGCTTCTTCTTCTTCCTTGTGTTGTTCGCGTGCTTCCACAAACATCTAACTCCAACACCAAGCAGGAAGAAGTGGAGCAATTAAAGTTGCAATTGGAACAAATCAAAGAAGAATTAAAAGATGCAAAGGAGTTAGAAAGACAAGCCAATGCACATGCAACCACTGCAATGAGAGGATATAGCAATCTCAATGAAAAGGTAGAAAAGGAAAAGGCACCTTGGGAAGAACAAAAGAACAAGTTAATGATAGAAATTGAAGAATTAAAGAATAAGGAAAAAGATTCAAGTCAAAGAAGTTTCTATACGAGGAGATGTACAAGAAGGAATGCAAGATATAGTAAGGATATCTTCTCCTATGCATGAAGTAGGTGAAGGACATTTAAACTCTGTGAAGCAAATGGATGAAGAGTCACATGAGTCTGTACAATAATTGCTTACTGATAGGGAAGCGAGAATGAGATATATCAAGAAAATGCATGATTAGTATGAAGACCAGATTGTTAAATTTTCTCTAGAGAATGGAGTCAATCGTGATCAACATCATTGGTAGCAGATGGATTAGGGATACCTTTTTGCATGAGATTAGAAAGTATAAAAAATTATCAGACTTCTAGAGTAGGAATACCACCAAATGAGCATTTTGAATATGATGAAGATTTGGTTGTCATAAGAGAATTATTTGAGAAGGCTAATCCAACATGGAGGAATAAATGGCTGGATAAGAATAAGGAATGCAAAATATATGGAAGGAAGCACCAATACAACTAAAAATAAATCCAGCCTATTATCCAATAGCAAGAAGAAGCAAATGGACACTGTTTTGGAAACGAAGGAATGAAGGTCAGATTCCAACAAGATGGTCGAATATTCCTAAGATTGCTGGACCAAAGAAAGGAGCTTGGGCAACAAAAACTTATATGCTTAGTACTGCCAAAGATTTAATAGAGAATTTGAAGGATGTCAATGACCCACCTTGTATATTACTAAGCAAAATTTTGAGACTCATCATTACCTCTATAGAAACCTTCAAAGATACTGAGATAAGAACCCTTAGTTTTATAGGATTCAATTCACCATGTGATGCACTTCTTTTGATTTAAGTGAAACCTCAGATCGGATATGCCTAATGGCGTATTACAGTAGAGTCATGTTTATGGGCAGTCATTATGTATGATTTTTAAAGATGCATTTGACTATGAATTTTTTGAAAGGGAATCAGAGATTTTTGGGAAATTATCTCTTTTCATGACTTCCACGTTATCAGCATATGAAGCAACCTACACAGAATACATAAAGAAGGATGTGATTGGCAAAACCATGGTAGTTCTGCAATGGAGAAAAGCACTCTTTGAAATGGCCAATGATTTGAATATTATAGAAAGAAAGGGTCATGACTTGGTTGCACATGTATACCAAAGAAAGAAGAAATAGTGAGCACCATAGACTCATGGAAATTTTGTCAAGGATGGCAAAAGTTTAGGAGAGGAAGGGTTTTAGAAGATGCATTTTTGGACTAAAAAGATGATTTGTAAGATTAGATTTATGTATTTTCAGAAGGATTGAATGAGATAATTTTTGGATAAATTATTAGAGCTATCAAAATGTATGGAGAAGTGACTTTACAAGTCCAAAACACTTAATTTTCAAGTGAAAAATAGGACACGTGAAAAAGTATGTACGTCGATTTATGACTTATTTTTAAGGAGATTCATTTTGTATGAA
>CM035427.1:52583441-52923441 GCA_020310875.1 Ceratopteris richardii
TACACCCATATACACACACATACACACATACATACACACATGCATATACACACATGCATACACGTACATATACATATACATACATATACACACACATACATATACATACATATACGTCAGGTCACATGCATACCTGCCCACAAACATACACACATACATACACATGCATATACACATACACATGCATACATGGTGCAAACATACACATGCATACACACATACATACAAGTGCATATACACATACACATGCATACATAGTGCAAACATACACATGCATACACACATACATATACATACACATACATATACATGCATACGTATATACACACACATATATTGATTTCTAACCCATTTTGTTTTATATGTATAGATATTATGGATCCTACTAGAGAGAGAAAGACAAGACTTCCTCTCATAAAAAGTCTTATGAGAGGAAGAGTTCTGCCTAAGTACCTTAGGGATCATCATGCACGAGTACTCAGAGATGCCCGATGATGAGTTGGATTTTACAATCCAGATGCTTAGCCAACGACTAGAGGAGGGTTCTTATGTGGCTCCACATGTAAGAAGAGAACTATCTGCCCATAGGTATGTTTTTTTCTTTACAAAAAATTTTTTAATCATATTATAACACATATTTTTATTTATTTTTAACTATCTATTTTCAAGACACCTATACCACCTCCAGATCATGAGAGCAGAGCACAAGTGCCTATGAGTACATGCATAGGCACCCTAGGGCTGGAGTCCGATATAGAGCCAAAGGGAAATATAGTGTATATAGGGAATGGATTGGAGTTCAAAAGAAGAATGCTAGCATTATGTGAATCCTACCTATGCCTTGTCCACTTGCACAGGAATAAAGTATAAGTTTTACATATAAATTGAAATAAGTATTTTATGTTTTATTTACATGATTTCTTTTTTGTAGTGAGCATGATGAGAGGGATAAAAAATATGTACTTAGTTCACTTGAGACAGAATTTGGGACTAGGTGGTCGCATAAGTGGTGTTTAAAAGAGATGCGAACACTTATGGCTCATCGTTGTGATAATGCACGGTATGCATTGCTTTTATTTGTTATATTTATGTGTGTAGCTATATATATATATATATATATATATATATATATATATATATATATATATATATATATATATATATATATATATATATATATATATATATATATATATATATATATATATATATATATATATATATATGTATATATACACACACACATAATATACGCATATATTTACATATATTTACACACATAATATACACATATATTTATATACACACACATATATACACAAACATACATGCATATTAGGTCACATGCATACATGTGTATGTGTGTATGTGTGTATGTATATATATATATATATATATATATATATATATATATATATATATATATATATATATATATATATATATATATATATATATATATATATATGTGTGTGTGTGTGTGTGTGTGTGTGTGGATATGTGTATGTGTGTTTATGTATGTATGTATGTATATGAGAGAGAGAGAGAAAGGAGTGTGACCAGAGGCACACACATACATGCATACACACACACATACATACATGCACATTTACACATACACATGCACATGCATGCAGACACACACATATACATGAATACACACATAGACACATACACATACTCACATACATAATCATAAGTAAACAGACACACACACATAGACTCACATAATCATATATACACACATATATACATATACACATGCATACACACACATATACACAGTATACATACATACACACACACATACATACATACATACATACACACACACACACACACACACATATATATATATATATATATATATATATATATATATATATATATATATATTATAAATATATAAACAATAGTATATACATCTAATTTTATAACAATAAACATATATTTTTATAAGAGTATATTTTTATAACACTATACATATATATAGATATATAACAGTGTGTGTATATATATATATATGTATGTATGTATGTATGTATATATATATATATATATATATATATATATATATATATATATATATATATATATATATATATATATAGATATATATAGTATACATATATTTTTAAAAGAATATATTTTTATAATAGTATACATATATTTTTATTTTATAACGGTACACACACACACACATTATATATATATATATATATATATATATATATATATATATATATATATATATATATATATATATATATATATATATATATATATATATGTATGTATGTATGTATGTATGTATGTATGTATGTATGTGTGTGTGTGTGTGTGTATACACATCCTAATTTAGAAACCCTATTTCAAAAATCCTAATTCAGACTTTTTTCCATACGGTTGAAATATATGTACACATTGCATCTATTCCTCCCACCACCTACTAGAGAGATGTCTCTCCTCCCAAACTTATGCCTCTATATATAGCTACTCGAATCAACGAGGACCATAATATATATAAAGATACATACACATCATGTAGATACACATACATATATATAAAATGATGGAGTAGATACATACGCATCACACATGCATGCTAACATGCACATATGTATACATATACATGCATACATATTTACATGTACACATTTATACATATACACATATACATATATACACATCACATATACATACCTACATGCACACATGTATACTTATACATGCATACACAATTATAAACATGCATATATTACATAAATGCATATGCATCCATACATGTGTGCATACTAACACATGTATACATATATCACACACATGCACATAAATACATATACATGAAACACACATATGTGCATACTAACACATGTATACATATAATACACATGAATACACATACATATGCATACATACATGACAAAAATTTTATCCTAAAAAATAAAGCTATGTGTAAAATTTTAGGCATACCACCGAGCTTCATGTTCTAACTTAAAAGAACATGATTTCATCTCTCTGGTAGGATTCACCGACATTCTAGTTGAATAAAGGTCAATCTTTTATCTGATACTCATTCAAATGATTCAAGTTATTGATCGATAACTAGATTAGGATTTACTATCTAATCTACTCATATGTTTTCACTATTTCTATCATTTTGGTAAGACATCAATATAGTCTCATCTTCATTATCCTTATTGATTTCATTTATTTCTTCTATTATTAAATCAATGTTCTCATGAATGACATCATCTATTGATGGACTAATATCAATTGCTAGTAATTCTTGTTCATCATGAGTAGAATCAGCATGTAGATTATTATCCTCTATATCAAGAAGATTAGTATCATTGTTAGGTATAATGATTATAATTTCTCTTTGAGATGTCGATGTATCAGTATCTGATGATGAATAATCAAGAGCACTTTCTTCGATCTCTGTAATGATAAATTGTTCAAACAATGACCTATCTCTAGGTTGAACATAAATGACTTGCCACCAAGGATGAGCATCAAGGTTTTTTTTTTTAATGCTTGTTTAATATGCTTAGGAAGAATATATGGTTCTCTAGTAGATCGCATTACCTTGGAAGAATCAATTGCCCAAAACCTAGATAATTCCTTTCTCAATGTGGAATTACTACCTTTATACTTGGCTCGAAACCAATCAACCTTCAAAATGATCTATCAAAATGTATAAAAACAAAAAATCATTATCAGGTGCTTAAAAAAAATACAAAACTTAGTTGCTTGAAAGAAGCAATAGTGCTAGAATCCTTTGTTTTACGTAAAGAATCAATAGCTTTGATTCTAATATGCTATCCAAAAGCCCACATATTAGTGAGCATTCAAGCATGCAAAAGAAATTAAATTAGTAAAGAGGAACTAATACAAATATATGTAAAAGATAGAATATTATTAAAATAAAATTACCTTTCATTGAAAACCTATCATTAACTCTCTCTACTCATCTGAGATTTCTTCATTATTTGCATTGGCTTGTTGCAAATGAATATATAGCCAATCCATGAAAGAAGATATATTTGTAATCTCATTATTATCGAGATTACTTCTATATCTTTTGTTTCTCCATCTTTTACTTCGGAGATTTTGAAGTTCTTGTTCGTACTCGCTAACGAATGCTTGCATGCATTTTCTAGTATATGCTACAAAAGTAGAAACATCATTTTTTCTTCTAATGTAAATAATAATGGAACTCCCTTACCTGATAATTCCTCATCTCTTATTTTTGAAGAAGACTCGTTGGTCACTGCACGTGGAGCTTCTTCATGAACTCTTTTAAGGTACTCACTAACATAGTACATGAACTCCTGAAGCATCCAACGCTTTGCCATGGATCCTTCTGGTTTTGCTCTTTGCCACACATAACCTTTTAATATTCCCATAAATCGCTCAACCCAAAACATCCATCGAGTGTTGACAACACATGCAATCTTCGGTTGCTTATCTAATCTTCATGTATAGATTATATTACTATTGTCATTACTATCATATATTCATTTAATAAAAATTATTAGTATTCCATAAATGAATGAAAAGTAAACTTTAAACATAAAATTAAATATGTAAGTTATTTTGAAAAGAGATTGAAATTAGAGTTTTTCAATGCAACATAGGATACGTGGATAGAAAGTTTTCATTTCCTCTCTAGCTAAAAGGTGCTCTTGGAGGTCTACGCAATCCATAATTCACTAATAATTCATCATCAACATGTAATGAAGTAATAGCATTGACAACTAACTACATCTCTACTCATGTATGGTGATTCATGACTATTTTCACGCTCCTCAAATGTGCAATTAGTCCTTGAACTATTATGTAACCCTCAACTACTATTTATTAAACCTGCTATATTTCCATGTGTGTAAGCTCTTCCATCAATACATAATCTTTCATTTTTTGCATGTGAAATCCCTCTACTAATGAGGGATGTTGCATTCAAACATATTCCATAAGTACTCATGCTTTGAGCATAATGTGTAAGTCGATGACAATCTCCCCATCCATATATAAGACCACAAATGACATAAGAGTGAGTTCAGAGTCCAGAGGAACATACAAATCCTCTACAATAAAGAGACCACGACCAACACTAGTAATAGTGGATGGAGCAATCATATAGCGATTACCCCAAAAGTTAAAAACTTCTCCATCTAAAGGAAGTGGTCCTCTATTCCATCTTCCATATCTTCTTCTATCATATGTTTGTACTAGAGAACGATCACGAGCTGCCAATGAATAATCTCTAGCCGTTTCAGTCTCTAACCAGGCGCTAGACGATTTCTAGAAACCTATGCTTATAATTGATGAACAGCAAGTCCATGATGTGTACGAGGTATATTAGCATTATGAGTATGAGAATTATTATCATCATCATCAAGAAGCAAATATTCTTGTATATCAATAATAATTTGATTTTGTGTATGATTTTAAAATAAAATAATGACATTAATTTATAAAAAGAATACATATCCAAGCTTTATCACGTTGACTAGGTGGTGGTGCACGTCAAAAGTACCATACTCTGCCTCATGTTCAATACATTTCAATCGTGGTGCTCGATACGTGCCATAACAAAACTTACACCAACATATAATATGCTCTTGATAGTAAAATTCATCATAACTCCTACCGAAGGACATATGCGAGGACGTGCATGGGTAGAAGGTGATGGAGTGCCCTCTCATCGATCAAAATCTGATTATAATAATAAAAAACATATATGAGTTATGTATCTATCAAATATATTTAAAATTAAAAGTTTGATATACTTACAGAATATAGTCCTTGCACGATTACGAGACGGTGGTAGAGTTTCGTCTGATTGACCAGAATCTGCATATAACGGTATTAGATATTAATAATCTGATTATTTACATACTTTCACATATACACGTTTACACATATTCACATACACACAAATACACATTCTTGTGCGATAAATGCATGTATTTTGTATCAATGTGTGTATATACATGCATGTGTATGTGTGTATGTGTATATGTGGATATGTGGATATGTGTATGTGTGTGTATGTATGTATGTATAAGTGTATGTGCGTATGTATATATGTTTATGTGTGCATGTATTTTGTATGTATGTATGCATGTATGTATGTGTGTGTGGATATGTGTATGTGTGTATGTGTGTGTATGTATGTATGTATGTATGTATGTATGTATGCATAAGTGTATGTGTGTATGTATGTATGTTTATGTGTGCATATATATATATATATATATATATATATATATATATATATATATATATATATATATATATATATATACACATACATACACTGTTATAAATATATATTTTCTCTCTCTCTCTCTCTCTCTCTCTCTCTCTCTCTCTCTCTCTCTCTATATATATATATATATATATATATATATATATATATATATATATATATATATATATATATATATATATATATATATATATATATATATACACTGCTATAAATATATATTTTATCTATATATATATATATATATATATATATATATATATATATATATATATATATATATATATATATATATATATATATATATATATATATATATATATATAAGTTAGTAAATAGTAAATATAAATCGGTATCTATATATAGTACATATAAAGATATATATATATATATATATATATATATATATATATATATATATATATATATATATATATATATATATATATATATAGTAAATATATAGTATATATAAATATAAATATATATATAATATATGTATAATAAATATAAATATATATACAGTAGATGTATATATGTATATATATATATATATATATATATATATATATATATATATATATATATATTATAAATATAAATCAGTATATACTATATATGTATATATATGTATATATATATATATATATATATATATATATATATATATATATATATATATATATATATATATATATATACAATAAATATTTATATATATGTATGTGTGTATATATATATATATATATATATATATATATATATTATTATAAATATAATATATTTATTTATTTTATATATATATATATATATATATATATATATATATATATATATATATATATTGTTGGAGTTAGATGTCTTCGGAAGCACGCGAACAGCACAAGGAAGAAGAAGAAGCTTGGAGCACAACACACAAGACTGAATGTATTACTAGAGAATGTACAAAGATAAGTAGCCCATTAGGGCAATAGGCATATATACAAGCCGGGGGAAAAAAACCTCCTAAAGAGGGAAAAAAAGTGCCCCGGTAGCCCTAGAGAGTTCACACACATCACTACCTAAATATATCAACAAGTCCCCCCTCGGAGTGATGCGGTGAACAAGTAGCTAGCACTCATGTATAAGGAAGTGCCAAGCTATCTGGAAATCACTCCAAAAGGAAGTAAGCCCAAAGCTTTGCGGAAAGCTTCAACCTTCTCCCTAGGGAGAGCCTTCGTGAAAAGGTCTGCAATGTTCTCCTGCGTGGGCACATATGCCAAGCTGATCTCCCCAATAGAGAACCTCTCCATGACATCATGATAATGCATCTCAATGTGCTTAGTGCAAGCGTGGAACGCAGGGTTCCTTGCAACTGCTAATGCGCTATGACTGTCAGTGAAGATGGTGGTGGCAGAAGACTAACCAACACCCAAATCATCCATAAGGCATCTGAGCCACACACACTCAACAGTCGTTGTGAAAGCTACCATATACTCAGCCTTAGAACTGGAAGTGGCCACAGTAGGTTGCTTCTTGCTCAACCAAGATATACATGAGCTACCAAGCATGAAGCAAAAGCCACTAGTGGACACACGAGTGTCATAGCAACCAGCCCAATCAGAGTCAGAAAAAGCATGCAAATCTGGCTGTAGTGATCCTCCCTTGGGATAAAACAAACCAAGTAGTTGGGTACCACTCAAGTAGCGAAAGATGCGCTTAACCGCTTGCAAATGCTTGACTCCTGGGCAATGCATAAACCTGCTCATCTATGAGACAGCAAACTGAATATCTTGCCGAGTAATGCATAAGTAAATCAAGCATCCAACAGCCTGTTGATAGAGAACAACATCAAATGCATCTCGAGCATCATGAAGACTCAGTCGTAAACCTGTTTCCATACGACTGGCAATAGGTTTACAGTCTTCAAGGCCAAAACGCTCCAATAATGTGTCAATATATGTTGTTTGACACAAAGCCATTCCACCATCAATGTACATAGATTGAATGCTCAAATAGTGATGCAAATGCCCCAAATTAGACATCTCAAATGAAGCATGCAAATCAGCTTTAAAATTAGCAATATGCCTCTCATGAGGACCAGTGACAGCATGTCATCAACATAAACCACAATGATCAGAAGTACATCATTAGCATGCTTAACATATAAGGTGCTTTCATTTGGATTGTTCTCAAAACCATGTGCAATCAGATAAGATGTATCTTTTCATACCAAATATGTGATGCTTGCTTTAAACCATATAATGCCTTCTTTAACCTGCACAACTAGTTTTCATGCCCTTTCTGCACAAAACCACGGGGCTAAAAAACATACACTTCTTCATGCAAGTCACCATTCGAAAATGATGTTTTAATGTCCAGCTGATGTACATTCCAACCATGATGAGCTGCAAGTGCACAGATGCTACGAACAGTAGTCATACGGAAAGTAGGAGCAAAGGTTTCATCAAAATCAATGCCTTTTTCTTGTGCATAACCCTTTGCAACAAGCCTAGCCTTATACTTGTCAATTGTACCATCAGGCCTACATTTTAGCTTGTATACCCACTTAGTACCAATGGCCTTCTTGCTAGGAGCCAAGTCACATAAAGACCAAGTACCATTCTTCATTATAGCATCATATTCAGATTGCATAGTAGCCATCCAATTTTCTTAATTTTGTGCTTCATCGAACGAAACATTCTCATTCTCATCACAGAGATTAGATGCATCCATAGCATAGCAATGTGATGCAAAAGACGCACTATGAGAGCCTAAACGAGCACGATATGACAGTGGTGCATCCAATTTGCTATCATGCAAAGCCTGCACCAACCATTTTGGCATAGATTTTGCCTCCTCAATATCAGTTCTCTCAGCAACAAGTGTGCCATGTAAATCTGCATCAGAAATGGGATGATTTGCATCATCACGTGAAACCTGCAAAGGCTGATAAGTTGCCTCATTAGGACTAGCACTAGATTGTCCACCTGTAAAAAGAGGCAGCAACGTATCATACATGTCTTTGGAGCTAATAGATGTCTCCTTAGTACATGAAAGCAATGATTGAATAGCATCTTCTACAAAAAGAACATCAGGACTAACCAGAATGCATTTAGTATGTGGGTGATATAGACGATAGCCTTTACTCATAACTATACCCAACAAAAATACATTTTACTGCTTTATCTTCCAATTTTTTGCGATGTTGTTCAGGCACTAATGCATATGCCAAACAACCAAAAACACGCAGATGAGCAAGAGATGGCTTGCGATCATGCCAAGCCTCATATGGAGTGATAGACTGTAGTGCTTTAGTGGGACACCTGTTAAGTACATATGTTGCACACATAACAACGTCAAGCTAGAAACTGTGTGGTAAGGCGTGACTCTTGACCATACATCTCGCCATCTCCATGAGTGACATGTCCTTCCGTTCAGCAACTCCATTTTGTTGGGGTGTATACGGCACTGTACACTGGTGTTTTATCCCATGTTCAACCAGAAATGCATTAAAATCAGAAGACATATTGTAGCTCAGTGATGAGTAAAACCTCCTTTAATGTCAATCCAGGAAGACGTGAGGATGGTATGAAGACCACGAGCAAGTGGAGGCACAAGTGCGTGAGTGAGAAGCACACAAGCATGCACACACATACACACACACGCGCACACACGGCAAGACAAAGAGTGAGAAGCAATGGAGTTCTTAGATTACTTTCAAAAAGCTCTTACAAGTTCATTTCAATTACAAGCTAACCTCAAAAATGAGCTCTCTAGCTCTATTTATAGTTTTTTACTAGGTTTTGGCCTTGTCCAGACCTAGTGTCCGGCCTAGTTAAAAATTAGGTTCTCTACCCTATTTGGAGGTTCAAATGAAGTCTAAAAAATGTGAAAACTGACAGGTAGATACTTCTAAAGCTCCTCAAGCTCAAGGACTCCTTGGCTTGCACAAAATGGAGCTACAAAAATGTGAAATGGTATTTACAAGGGTTTTTAGTGATGAAAATCACTATTGTTGTAGGGATTTCTTCTAACATTTTTACTTGCTCCTTCTCCTTGTGTCCACCTCTCTTATGTGCATAAATGTCTTGAAAAAATATTGGCCTACTTGCCAGATCGTCGTTGACTGCTCTGTCTGCTTGTACTTTCTCTTCTCTCTGACTCCCTTCTTAAGCTTCCTTGCCTAGTGAGTCCTTCAGTTCCAACACCCCCCCCTCTCTCGCGTCTGTCGTCCCTGACAGACCCTTGTTGGGTGGGCTGTTGGATGTAGTACTCAACAACGTCTTGTGCTAAGTGATGTTCTGCAATCCGCAACCCTTTGGCTAAGTCCGTGAGTAAAGCATCCCAATCTACCGGCCCGGGAACCTCTGGATGTGGTATACGTAACTTTTCTGAATGAAGAGCTTGTTCCACTGCAAACAACTGCAATAAATGTGATGGTTTGGGAATGAATATCTCTGAATGATATTCCCAGAATCCCGTGACGAACATTTTTTCAAACGTCTTTTTGAAGCAGGCTGGTAGATACTTGGTGCGCGCGTGCCATGCATATACAACATTAATAGATGGTGTTGCACTCATGTCGTAGACGAGGTCTTGATTACCTTCATTAAATCCAAGAGCTGACAGATGGGGCTCCTTGACATTTTTGAAAGTCCTGAAGGTAACCAACATGAGCTCAAAAATTTTAATGCACATTTGGGCCATGACATCTGGTACATTTTTAAACCTGACCCCCCAATGCCGAATTGTCGAGATCATGTATCCTATGGTAGGTTGGCCTTTGGGTGGTGCTAAGTAAACATAATTGAGCCATTTCTCACATCCTTTGTTTGTCAACACCATTTTTGTGTATTCCGGCCATGACCTTCTTCGAAACACAGGACAATAGCATGGGTTGTATTTGATGTACAAAGGCATGTTATTCCATGTTCTTACCATCTCTGGGTAGGTTTCCAGTAGACGAATCCTCCACATCGGTTGATGAATATTGCCCTGCTTGGCACTTGCTGGGATGTCGTCCGGTGCGAACTGTGTAGCCGAGGTTGGTTCTTTTGATGTGTGACTCTTGATTTCCGCATTGTAATCCGCCATTAGGACACAGAAAGGAACATACAAATCGTCGGATGTGTCGATCCACCTATGATGGGAGAGATTCCTAAAGTAATCCGATTTTATGACTACTTCTTCCAAGTGTGACATAGATGCTATCTGAACTGCCACTCTATCATCATGGGTTGTGGCCACTTTCTCTAACCTCTGCATCCATTCAGGAGCCTCTATCTCTATGGTGTCCATGCCCTCTTCTGTTTGCTTGCCCCCTGGTGCAGGCATGGGAACATACGGGTCTTCGAAAGTTTCCTCTATCTCGATTGGCACTAGATCTTCAGGCTCGGGCTCGATAAGGGGAGAGGGTTGACGTTCGTATTGCATGACTTTGCTGCGTAATTCTTCGAGTTCTACCCTGAGTTTTGTGACCTCTTCGGATGTGTCGTCTATGGTTGTGGCTTTGCTTGGTGACTCCTGCTGAGTCGCCAGTTGCTTAAGTAGATCATCCCTTTCTCGTTCTAACGCTGCATGGGCCTCCAGGAGGTCGGCATGGGTTTCTAACACAGTTTTCATATTTTCTGAGGGAATGGCCTTGAATTTTTCTGGGTCGATTTCCTGCGGGGAACCTTCCATGGCTGCTTCCAAGTTCTCTTCATTCTGTTTCTGCAGCCGTTTATTCTCTTCGAGAGCTGTAGACATGTGTTTTCGTAGGAGGGCTAGGTTGCGTCTAAGTTTGAGATTCTCCGTTATCTGGAAGTGTAGCAATTCATCCATATGTTGTCTTTCCTCTGCATCTGACTGGGGTGGGTTGGCTACTAACTGTTCGTGATGTTCCTGTAAGGTGGTATGCTGTTGTTGTAGTAGCCGCTTTTCCCTTTCGAGATCCATGAAGCGTAGTTGAAGTTCCTCATGACTTCGAAAGAGTCGCGTATGTTGGTTATCAAGATGCTGGTAGTGTTGTTGTAGTTGCGACATACACTGATACATATTATTAAATACATTATTAATAGGGATGGATGCGGGAAGGGGGTTGGATGCAGAAGGGAAGGGAAAGGGGAAGGGAAATGGAAGTGTGGATGTGGTGCTGGAAAATGGTGAAGTGGGAGGTGGGGGAATGGGAGATGGTGGATGCATGGGGGGAGGGAGAGGTGCGGAGGTGGGGGAGATGTCCATAAGATCAATGGTGGATGCAGTAGTGGGAGTGATTGTGAATAGTGGAATTGTGGGTGCGGTGATAGTGGTGAAAGTGTACAGTGGTGTGTGAAATTGTGAATACGAACTGCCCGAAAGTGTGATCGGGGGGTTGAGATTTTCTGTGGCCACGGTTGGAACTACTGTTTCAGTGGCCATATAGACAAAGGAAGTGGAGATAGGGTGTGTGGGTTGTGTGACGGTCTGTGCGTCGGTATGGGTAGTGGACTCTGAGGAGGTGACGGTCGTGGTTACACTGGTTGTGGGAGGTGAATGTGGTGGAGGTGGAGGCAGGGGTGGCAACGGGGGTGACGGAGGTGCACTTGATACATGGGTTTCCTCAGTATCGTGGACAATGTGTGCGGTGCCCGTGGTTGTGGATGTGCCTTGTGGTTCTGATACTAGTACATTCATCTGCTTTCCTGCTCGAGGGGGGCGTCTGCCATATCTTCGTTCCGTTCTTCGTGCTTGTGCAAGGGCGGTATGCACCGTTTCAGGTACTCCCAAAGCCTCATATATCATGTCAAGCGTGGCGCGGTATTGCTCGTCTACGCCTTCCTCCTCAAGGATTTGATTCATGAGGGCCTTGCCTGTTGCTAGGGACAGTCTATGTTGCTCTTGCACTCTGTTCATGGTATCATAGAGCTTCTTCAATGCCTTCGTGTAAGCGGGGGCACCTTCAAGTACATGCAGGGCTTCCTGATCATATTCCTGCTCTTCTTCCTCAGATTGTCCATCATGTTCCTCCTCTTGTCCTTCTTCTTCTTCACCCTCCACATCGACGATTTTTGGTTGTCTGGGATGGGGTTGGTCTGTAGCAGTTTGTTGTCCACTAGCTTGTTCTGCCTCGACTTCTGCATTAACAGCCTCAATGATTCTGGCTACCTCCTCATCAGTTAAGTCTTCTAAAGTGAATCCGTGAGGAAACTCTAGGTCGGTTGGTACGGGTGGGAACACCAGATTAGGTCCGTTAGTGCTGTGCCTTGGTAATCTGATAGTGAAGGGTTGCACCCGCCTTGGAAGTCGTGGAGTGGTCTCTGGAGTCAATGTTGCACCGCGGGGTTGTGCGTAGGGCATCTGAACGGCACCTCTCATTTTCTTGGATGGTGGTCCTACGGAGGATAATGGGCGCTGAAACTCTTGTACCCTGGTCCAAATGAGTGCCCTTTGCACTGGTACATCATACGCAAGACATTTGTACACAATCCTGGTCAGAGCACAGCATCCGTACAGTACAGACTTTTGTTTTTTATACCACCTTTGATGAGCCAAGTGGATTTGGTCGATAATCCAGTGGGGCATGTTGATTGTCAAATCAAAGGCATCAGCCAAGTATAAACTAAACCATATCTTTTTAGGTGGCATTGTGAACCTCTCCTGGGCGGGAAATGCAAAGTGCTGCATGACCATTCGCAAATGAATAGCGATTGTAGGCGTCATTGCCACCATGTCTTTTAACTTTGTCAGATTCCTGTTCTTCATATTGTCGGGGACCATAGTCTCTTTCTCCGTAGGAATATGCATACCTTTCATGTCTAGAGCTTCCCTTACCAAGTTGATAGTTAATCTGAAATGCTTGAGCTCATTGCCCCTTGTGAGAGATGGGAGGACAAAGGAGCTGTATCCCTTTTTGTCTTTGCTCGGAGTAAGGGTGCTAATCAAATAAGAGCATCTTAGAAAATCCGGCTTTGGCAACTGGAATTTGAAGTACTCGTAGAGTCCTGCCTTCTTCCATATAGGTTTCAGTCCTTCATTATTCTGCAGTCTCTCAAATTCCCTAGTGAAAAAGTGATACCTCCCCCAGCGCCCATTGAATTCTATCTCGGCCTCCCACATATAAGTGCCTTCACCTAGGGGTCCTGCCACATCACTGAACCAATGAGAGTTTTTACTGACTGGCATAGTGTGCCCTTGTGGAGGGTTCTGAACCGGTATGGCGTGTAATGCTCTCAATGCTACAGGGCGTTCCTTCAATTCCTCCTCAACGGGAAGACTTTCAATATCCACGACTTGGGGGCTGGTGCCTATCTGGGAGCTAGTTCCTGCCGTATCTGCCATGTTACTTCTTGCCTCCTGATTCTGTGAGAATATAGAAACATGTGTTAACATTGTAAAGGACAAGATAGAACCGTTTTTGTCCCCATTACAACATTAACATGAGGTTCGGGAGAGATTAGTGGGTTAGTAAATGCTCGGTGCTTGTGTGTGTAGTTAGGGATTGGTTAGACCTAGGAGCTAAGTGGAATGATGTGGTGTGAGAGTGACGTAGTTAGTAGGTGGGCATGGATTTACAACTGGGGTCTGGGGGTTTATTACAAGTTTTAGGTTGCCAAATGCAATGGATAGGTTTTGATTTTGACTTTGTGGAGGCTCTGGGGAGTGTGATAGGGTATTTACTTGAAAAATGGGGCTTTTTAGGAACCCATTTACAAGTGATTCCACTTGTGCTCATGGAAGAATACGTGTTAGTGCGTGATGTGTAAGACTGGTCCTCAGATGTTCGCGTGAGTGAAACATGTTGTACAGGGTTTGGCCTTGGTGTAGCTATTTGAGCCCGCAAGCAAGCCTTAGGCACCCAGATTTGTCGTGATTGTGGGCTGGCCTTCATTGACTTCTTGGGTACCCAAATAGACTTCACTTTCGCAGAAGAACTTATGAAAGGCTTCTTATTAGTATCGTGCTGTTGATCACTAATAAGAGGTTTTGGTCGTGGTGTTGGCCTGGTCGGAACAGGGTGTTCGCCTTTTCGCCTCCATACTTGTTTCATCGGCTGAAACAATCTGCTTTGCTCCTTTTTTTGGCCTCCAGTACAGGTAGTGTTCTGCTTCTTCTGTATTTGATCTGCCGTTGGCTGCTGCATCCTTCTGACCTTTGGAAAAGAAGGGAGTACCGTCTTATCTTTGACTCCGTTGTTGAGACAATCCTCTTTCTGCATCATACATTTTTGGACAAGAATAGCATTGTCAACTTCATGTGCACCCCTGGAAGGACCAGGAGTTTGTGTTTTACCTAGTTCCTTGAGTGCCTCCTTTTCCAATTCAACTGTAATTCGGCTATGATTTACTCATACCTAAAGAAGTCCGCTTCTTAGGTTTAGGTTGACTGCATGATCATAGATCCAGTCCTGACCCAAGACAAGAGGCTCAGTGAGGTCCTCATCTTGACACACTAATACTTTGACTATCATCACTTCGTCTTGAATGGAGATGGGAAGATCCACCTCGCCCATGCAAGGTGTTTCCACATCTCCCAATCCTATGAGATATGCTTCTATAGGATTGACAGTTAATCTCAATTCTTAACAGTAAGACAATTTAACCGCACTAGTGGATGTACCTGAGTCAATCAAGGCTCTTACAGTCCTTGCACCCTTTCTTTGTCCTATCTCTAAGGTTATAAAAGGACGTCGATCAATCATCCTTTGAGCGCTGATACCTGAAACTTCACATATAGCCACATGATATCCTTGATCTGCATAGGCATCCGTCCTAGGTTGCTCCCTATTCTGTCTTTTCAACTTCATTCTCCGGATGCGTTCCAATGCTTCTGGTTGGGCTTCTTCTCGAATTCGCTTTTCTTCTTCTTTGCGTTTCTTAGCAGTATTGAGTCGACTTAGCATTTCCTCTGTGAGAGGTTCCTGATACAACTTGACCCTGCATCCGCTAATGTAGCTCGGGAGAACGTCGCCTTCTAATGTGGCTAGTTGCACTGCTCCACTTGGTGAGATTCTGTTTATAATCATGGGTCCATAGCCTCTCTTCTCCAGTTTTCTCGCATGTTGCTTCAATGTGTAGACTAAAACTAAGTCGCCTGCCTTCAAACCTTTATCCTTAACGTGGGCATCAAAGTATGCATTCTGTCGTTTCTTAGCTGCATATATCCCTGCAGCCGCCCTCAGTCTTGTTTCTCCTAATCGTTCAAGGTCGAAAAGTCTAGAGGAGAGTTCATGACCCGTCCATTCATGCTCTTGTGCTACTTTCAGTGTAGGTATTAGGAAGTCCAACAGTAGCACTGCATTTTGACCAAATACCATCTGAAAGGGGGTGGCTTGGAGTACTGTTTTGTAGGCGACTCGGTATGCCCAAACAGCATGGTGTAGCTGTTTGTCCCAATCAGAGCGTTTATTGTTCACTAATTTCGTCAGTACATTGCATAAGATCTTATTGGTGCTCTCAGCCTGGCCATTAGCTTGAGGGTGATAGGGGGCAGACTTCTTATGTACTACCAAAAATTCTTAGAGCAGATTTTCAATAACTTCATTCAAGAAGTGAGTGCCTCTATCGCTAACTAGCTCTTTGGGTAGCCTGTATCTAGTGAATACATTCTCAAATAAGAACTTAGCAGTAGTCTGAGCATCGTTCTTTGTCGTAGCTTTTACCTCTACCCACTTGATGAGATAATCCGTGGCCACAATGATATATTCAGCATGTGAACCCTTGGCTGGGGGATTAATAGGACCTACAAAGTCTATTCCCCACTTAGAGAATGCACGTCCACCCATCATAGGTTTCAGTGGCATCTCATCTTTGCGTATAGGATACTGAGTTCTTTGACACACATCACACTGTTTCACATAGGTATGTGCATCCATGTGAAGGGTTGGCCACCAAAAGCCTGCAAATAGTATTGACTTGATCACCCGATCTGGTCCAAAGTGTCCCCCTGCTACAGCTTGGTGAGCAGTATCCAAGATTTTGAGATATTCACTCTCATGGACACATAGTCTCAGGTAACCATCTTTACCACGCTTGTATAGATTATCACCAATGAGTGAATAATCCTGGGCTTCTTGTTCTAAACTCCTTTGCCTAGCCAGATTCATGTCTGGAGGGAATGTTATCGTCCTTAAGAAGGATACTAGAGGTTCACTCCAATCTGGCACTATGGACACTTGATAAAGAGTGGCATGTTCCACAGGTGGTTTAGTGCAGCAGATTGGGCATTCCTTGCACAACTTTTGGACATCAGCCTCCATAGTCGGCCAATGCACTCCGAGTCTCCTTAGTGTCTGTAAGGTTTGTTGCTTTGAGTAGTGTTGCTCTAATGCACCTACATGTGCTAAATGCAACCATTTAGTATACTCGTCCTCTTCTACACAACAAGCCAAGATCCCTTGATCTGTGTGCTTGTACATACTTCCTACCATGATGTGATACTTTTGGGCTTTTACTACCTCTCTATCCTCCGTGTTTATTACTGGGTGGTTAGGTCTGTATGTCAACACTGGTACCAATGGCTTAGCCCACTGCGGCACCACTTCCAAACTAAACAAGTAAGCATCAGGAAGGTCATCTGACACTCCTTGTGGGGCTTCTCCCGGTGTGAGCCTAGAAAGGTGATCTGCTCTCAAATGAGTCTTCCCTTTCCTTACCACAACCTCAAAATCATATTCCATTAGCAAGAGAAACCATCTTACTAATCTACCTGTGTTGCATGGCTTGTTTACCTAGTAGAGCTTGATGATCAGTAAAAAATTTAAACTTATTTGCAAGCAAATAATGTCTAAACTTTTTAACCGCATACACCATGCCTAGTCCTTCTCTCTCCGTAGTGGTATAATTTCGTTCAGCAGCATTCAATTGTCTACTAGCATAGGCAATTGGAAGATCCATATTACCTTCACCGGTAGGCTGCGCGAGTACACACCCAATAGCATAATTGGACGAATCAACATGAACATGGAAAGGCTTATTCCAATCTGGTGTGGTCAAGATCGGTGTTGAACATAATCGCCGTTTAAGCTCATTGAAGGAATTCTCACATTCATCAGTCCACTCAAAGTTAGTCAGAAGTCCGTACATGGGCTTTGCAATGACAGCATACATGTGAATGAACCGGCGGTAGTACCCACAATGCCCCATGAAAGCCTGTACTTCCTTGACATTCTTTGGCCTAGGTAACTCGGCTATGGCTCTCACTTTCTCTTCATCAGTGGATATGCCATTCTTTGACACTATGTGTCCTAGAATTTTGCCTTGCCTGACCATAAAAACGCACTTTTCTAGGTTCAGGCAGACTTGATATTCTCTACATTTGTCAAAGATTTGTCTCAGTTCAGGAATATGGGTTTGTCTGATGTTGGAATGAGCACAAAGATCATCAACATAGACTTCTAAGTTCTTCCTCAGGAACTCCTTAAATACATGGCACATCAGCCTCTGGAAGGTTGCTGGTGCATTGGTAAGCCCAAATGGCATTACCCGAAAGGCGAATATGCCCCATTCTGTGGCAAAAGCTGTCTTATGCTGATCCTCTGGAGCTATGGCTACTTGATTGTAGCCCGAAAATCCATCAAGGAAGCTGTACACTTCCTTGCCTGCTACTCTTTCTAAGAGATGTTCTGTGATGGGAAGCGGATAATTATCTCGAATTGTGGCTGCATTAACCTTCTTTAAGTTAATGCACACGCAGCTTTCCATTTTTCTTGGGCACCACTACGATGGGGGATACCCACTCAGTGTGCTCAATTTCATAGATGAATCCAGCTTCGACCAGTCTATCTATCTCCTCTTTGATCTTAGCAGCATAATTATCATTATATGTGTATGGCTTTTGCTTAGAAGGTTTGGCATCCGAGGTCATGGGGATAGTGTGTGAGCATATGTCTGGATCAACACCCTTCAAATCCTTGTAACTCCAAGCGAACACCTCTCTGTATTCTCTTAGCAAGGCTATTAGCTCTTGTTCTTCCTCTTCTGTCAGGTCATGGCCTATGTACGTGCATCTCTCTTCTCCTTCTTCCATGGCTACCACAATTTTCTTTGTGGTTTCTTTGTTATCATAGGCCTCTCCTGATTGCGCCTCTCGTTTAGGCATTCTGATCATGACTCTCATGTCATCTATCTCATACTTCTTAAAATTTTCCGAGACCTCAAACAAAGATTCTTCCTCTTCTGGTGGGACTTCTCTCTTCTTTCTTTTCTTTCCTTCCTCCTTCGGGGTCACATGTGTGGCTAGTCTTACATCACTTGTAAGCTCTCCATACCTCTGGGGTTGAAATTCTACTTCATGGAAGTATTCTTCATCTGATGCAAAAGGTGGATCCATAATGATTGACTCTAGATCGGAGTCACTTGCATCCTCAAATGCATCAGGGCTAGGTTCACACTCTTCTAACACTGCCTCTCCCATGATTGGCTCTATGGAGAAGACTGAAATGTCATAGCCATCTTCATCACAGTGAGGTGTCCATTGTTCTTCATTGATGGCTACATCCATTGTTGCTAGGATTTCTGCCCAGCCGTGGGGTTCAAATTCCTCGTCAGGAAAGACTACCGGTGCATAGGCTGGGTCTTGAATTGATCTATGTGTTTCTTTTGCACCTACCTCTCTGGCTTTTTCTCTCTTCTCTTCTTCTACTGCTACTTTGCACATCCATAAGTGGGTGTCTTCATGCATCCATGAGGATCCTGACCCTATGGAATGCACCGATTCTGTATCATCTTTGGCTCTATGGATGGGATTCCATTGGATGGGAGGGACATCTCTATGAGAGTAATCTTTGAGATTCACTTTGGTCGTAACACCTAAGTGTTGTAGGTACAAGGAGTTGGTTCCCCAGTCCTGTACCACTTGCAACTGTCGCATAAATGATCTTCCCAAAATCATCTCATAGGCATGGTTCTTGCTAAAATCACATATAGCAAATGTGTGTTCGAACTCAACACCACATGTGGTGAGAGTTATTCCTTCTAACAGCCCTAAGGGTCGCTCTATGTGACCATCGGCCATTTGCAATTTCATCCTCGTGGGCCTGAGTGTTGGCTTGCCCCAACGCTTCCATAGGGAAGTGGTGGCAATTGCAACTCCTGCACCTGAGTCCAAAATTGCCTTGGTGGTGTAGTCCTGGTAGGTAATGGGAAGATAGGTGTTCCCTTCTTCACCTTCACACATATCTCCTATCTTATCCAAGGGTATCTCTGGCATTGTCCTATGTGATCCTACCTGGGAATGAGGTTTCACTATCGCTGGTACTTGTTTGGCGACATGTTTCCATAATTCAGGTCTAACCTTGAGTAGCTCTTCTAACTTGAGATTGCACTGCACTTTAGTGTTTTTCACTCCCTCTGTGTTCCTAGGTAAGACTGAGTCCTCATTTCGTACCATGACCGTGGGTGCTCTCATACAAGTAGACTTAGCTTCCCATGGGCCTGTGAAGTGGGGTAATTCTTGTAGAGAGTTAGACTCAAAGTCTAGTCTTTCCTGAGAGTGGGTGCTCTCCTGCTCCTCATAAATGGATGGGATGTCTTGTGGGAATTGGTCGCGTGCATCATCCACAAGTTCAATAGAAGGAGGGACTTCACTCTCTTTAGCCCATTTGTCTTCTTGATTCTCGCGTAGGAATTCTGGTGTGAACCGATTCATAGAAGATGATGTGTCTGGCTCCGTAGAGTTAGGCACATAGGCTTCAGGCACATAGGCTTCCTGAGCAGGAATGCTTACTCTTTCACTTGCCTTGTCCTTGTGTTGAGAGGCGGGTTCCTTTTCTGATTGTGCAATCAGCTTCTCTATTCTTTCTAACAGTCCATCAAAGTGCAACTGTGTCTTCGCTGAACTAGAGATGTTAAATAGGCGACTGGCTTCAAACATGGTCTGAGCCAATTCCACCATCTTAGCACAAATTTTGGTTCTTTCTAGCTCTAGTTCTGCTCTTGGGTAACACTTTTCATGATCAGTTACGTTTGGCCCTTCTTGGATTCTGGCCTGATATGCTTTAAGCATCATATTAAGGTCTTTGGGAGTGGGATCTGCTAGGACTGATCCTACTCTAGGGGGTGGTGGAAGTAGGTGAGGCGGGTTGGAAGGTGGCGGGTCAGATGGAGTTGGGAATAGTGGAGGTGGGGTAGTGTGAGAGGGAGTTTGAGATGTGAGTTCAGTTATCCTGTCCTTTGTTTCTCTGAGGCTTTCTTCGAGTTCACTCATCTTTTTTGCCCATTGTCTTTTCATTCTTTCACGACTATCCTTCCAAGCTCTAGTCCTTTTCTTTGTCATGCTCTCTATTTCACTAACATCTGGGCTCTTTTCCTGGCCTACCCCTTGATTTTGCTGCCATGCTTGAGCTCTAGTGATCACTTGCACTGGTGGAGTGGACATCACACTTCCTGTGGAGTCTACAACTAACCCAATAACATTAATGGGAGTTATTTTTGGCATATTGCTGGGATTCTTTGGACAATCTCGTAAGAGATGCTCCTTTCCACATTGCTGGCAATAGCCCTAGATCGTCACTGATTGGGATTGTGGAGGTGGAGGCAAGGGACAATCACGAATGAGATGATCTCCCTGACATCTGTAGCATGGTCCTTTAGGGAATGGGGGTCTTACTTGCCTAGGTTGAGGCCTAGGGTTGGGGTTTGCATACATGACGTTTGTGTAATCTGACTCCCAACTAGATTCATTTGGCTCTTCACTATAGTAAGACTCACCATGTTCAGGAGACTGCATGTAGTAGGCCTGGGGGCTATCAACATGTGTAGAATCAAAGCTATGGTCACTCGGGTCACTTTCAAAAAGCAATGGTGTTACAGGGACTATAGCTCTATTCAGGTTCTCTTCTGCAGCTGCATATTTTACTGGGATCACATTAGTAGGAGCAGGTGGTTGCTGTGCTAGCACTGGCTGGGGTCTCAGTTGGTTTTGGTAGGGTTGGTAGGTTTGTTGAGGTCTCACATACTGCTGAGGTGGGTACTGGTTCTGGTATCTTCCTTGTTGAGGGTATGGTTGTGGGTACGTCTGTCTAACGGTTTGCTTATTGTAGGGACAATCTTGCGCGGTGTGATTGGTGTACCTTCGTTCTATGGTGCAATATTGGCTACTAGGATTAACTTGGGGTTGAGCCATAATGGGACAGACATTCGCCATATTGTCGCCTCCACAAGTATAGCATCTTTTCAGAGGGGCAAACCTTGGGATTTGTTTGCTAGAGACACCTAGTTTCTGAGCTACTTTCTCTGCTAATTCCTCAATTGATGTGGATTGCGAGGAAGAGAGGCTAGAGGCACTATCTGAGTCCTTGTAGATTTTGGAAAGCTCTAGTTCCTCCCCTAGGTTATCCTCGATGTCAATGCACATGCGTACACACTCTTCTATAGTCCTAGGGTCCTTCAGATACACATATGACCTCAATTTGGTACTTAGCAATCCATCCAAGAATAAAGCCACTTGCTTAGCTGGTGTGGGTAGCTCAGGGACAGGGCATCTCTCCAAGTATTGCCTAAATCTTCTTCCAGCAAGTCTCACGGTCTCTTGAGGGGTTTGCTTGAAGCTGTGAATCAGCGAGGAAGTGTTATGTCTTATGCCACTTTTAGAGAATTCGATAATGAATGCCTCTAGAAGTTGGTCTATGCTCCTGAACTGCCTCTCGTTTAGTGGCTGAGACCATGTCAGGGCAGTGTTTCTAAGGGTTAGACCAAAGGCATTGTACTGCGTGAATAAATTCTCCACTTGCTCAGCTCTCAAGACTTGCCTAAACTCAGCCACATGATCGTATGGATCTCCATTGCCATCGAAGTAGTTCTTCATGGACTTAAGTAGCTGAGTCGGTCTCAAAGTCCTTGTGTGCTCTCTAGGTCGTGGTAGAGGGAACGCATCCGCATTTCTTTGATTCTTGTGAGCTCTATGTATCTCAGGTTCCACCCTATTTGTCTCCACTCTCGTTCTTTCTCTGCCCCCTGGGTTGACAAAGCTTACTTCTGGCCTATCTCTACTTCTGTCTCTTTGAATTCCATGAGCTTGGGATGTTCCAGCTCCAAGGTGACCATAGGACACATTTGATCTTGGTTGGGGGAAAACGAATTCACCCTTCCAAGTGTAAGCATGTCTATCATGTTCTGTAACCACAAAGATCCTCTCTGAAACGTGATCTAAGTAGGTCACGCTGCCTGGGCTATCAGGATCCTTAAACTCATAGATCATGATTGTTTCTATATCAATTGGCTGATCAGATTTATACCTCCAAAAGGCTTCGTTTGTTTCTCGGTTCAGAAGCAGATCTATGCTCTTATTATCTTGGGGAATCCACTCTGGTGTGATAATCCTAGTGAGAACAGATTTGCCTCGGGGGGTCCTCGGTTCTTCACCCCTGTTTCCTTGCTCTAGGTCACCTAAGTCCGTTCCTGGGATCTCATTCCCAAATTCATCAGTCCTATCTGGATGACTGGTGACTACATATATTGTCCCTTCCTTGTCTAAGTAGGCTCCGTTTTCGAACTTGACAGCTGGGCGCTCTAGTCCAATAGATTGGTCAGGATTTTTAATCTGGACCACGGATCTTCCTAGACCGTCCTCATAGATGCTAGCACCTAATCGGTTGGTCCTAAGGTATTCCAGCTGCGTCTTGTACGGGCCTTCTACCCTGTGCAAGTATGGCACTCCTGAACTTCCCGTAGGTCTGTCCATGCCTTGAGACATCTCTGATTCACTAGTCTCAGAGCTAGGGTAGTATGAGTGGTGGCTCAACTGCTGGGCCCAAGACCTAGCAGTGTGGTTAACACTAGCCTCTGAAGACCTAAGGCTTTGTCTATCTCTCCCTAGATGTCTCCCTGATCTAAGGTTCATAAGCTTAAATGAATAGCCCAAATTTGCCCAAGTACAACCTCGTTGCTGAGTTCTTTTGTATCAGTCACTTGATTCTTTTTTTGGTGGATTACCGTGTTTATAATCTTGTCTGATATCACGTCGTCAGGTATACTTGAGTGTATTTCTGCACTGTACGTTGATCATTCCTCGTTAGATTCTTTCCTTTAAGGTTATCGCATCACGAAGAGATTATGTTTAATCTTGAACTTGAGTGCATAGGTAGTCTTCAACTTGATTGATGCCTATCGCCGTCCTGGCCTACTCCTATCACTAGTCGTTCTTAGCCTAAGCTAGGAATTGACAAAGGGAGTTGAGAATATTCCGACCTTTCTTGTTGATTCCTTGCTTTATGATGCTCAAGAACCCGAGTCTCAAGCTTGCAAAGAAACCCTTGCTTTGTATGCTCTCAATTGCTCTCAATGGACCTGTAAAAGTCCCAAAATTAGCTCAAGACTTAAATTCAAATGACAGACAGGTCACTTTCATGCATGTAATTCACAGGCCAAATCCCCTTTGCCTTTATGGAAAACAATCCCAAGGACCCTTCAGCTTTCCTACCCCGGGGGATGGTCAACTTCAAAATACCCTATCTAATTATCCTGGTATTAATTTTCACATAACCAGTGGAAGTTTTGGTTGTACTCCCCACGAGCTTTCCAACAAAACAAGAATCACAGCAAACGGATTTCGTATGAGAAAGTTATGCCAGTTCAGGGTTTCGGTGCTAAAACAGGGTTCAACAGGCTAACAAGTCACAGGATTTTTCTCAAAAATATATGTGTAGGGACCTCACAAATCACTAATTGCTAGACCAATATGCCCAAAAACTATCCCCAAGGCTTAGAATAAAAACCCTAATTTTTTGGCCGAAAAGCCTGTCAATCGCAATCGACAGGTCTGTCAATCGCGATTGACAGAGGTGTCCGTCGGGGCCTGTCGGTCGCGATTGACACGTCAGTCGCGATTGATAGTGTCAATCGCGATCGACAGAGTCGGTCGTGAGTTCTGTCAATCGCGATCGACACTTTTTCCGGGTTTTTCGCCGTGATTTCAGTCAATCAGGGATGTATCCGTCGCGATGGACACGTGGCTACACGTAAAAGTCAATCACTCGTGGAAATTCTATCGGTCGCGATCGACAGTGTCAATCGCGATTGACAGGGTCTGTCGGTCGCGATTGACAGGTCTGTCGGTCGCGATTGACAGGGTCTGTCGGTCGCGATTGACAGGGTCCTACGTGGCAGTCAGTCGATCATGGGGTCTGTCGGTCACGATCGACAGGTCTGTCGGTCGCGATTGACAGGGTCTATCGGTCGTGGCTGTCAATCGCGATCGATGGTGTCGGTCGCGATTGACAGAGAAACACGGAATTTTTCAACTGTTTTTAGTGATTTAGAATGTGCTCATCATGCTTGTGCTTGTGGTGAACTTTGTTTTACCAAATGATCGAATTTTCTGTCGATCAGGTCGGCGACACAGAGACAGGACCTCACGTTTCCGTACCTGCGCAGAGTGCTGGGGATGATGATACAGCAAGAACCTGCAAAAATGCTCTAGAACATGCAAAAACAACACACGCAATATAGCTCTCTCGCTCTCTCTCACAAGTGGAATGAGGGAAATGAGGTGGGGAAGGTGATATGATCAAAAACTGAAAATTTCCGCGATGATGGAGATGGAGGTGGGAGATGGTGATGACGATGATGGTGATGAGGTAAGAAGGAAAAAAATAAGAAAAGTGAAGAATTTACCTACACGCCAACGTCTAACATCTACGTCTTACCATCACACGCTCGTCCTCAAAGCTCGTTCCCCGGCAACGGCGCCAAAATTTGGTGTATCTCAGTGATGAGTAGCACCTCCTTTAATGTCAATCCAGGAAGACGTGAGGATGGTATGAAGACCACGAGCAAGTGGAGGCACAAGTGCGTGAGTGAGAAGCACACAAGCATGCACACACATACACACACACGCGCACACACGGCAAGACAAAGAGTGAGAAGCAATGGAGTTCTTAGATTACTTTCAAAAAGCTCTTACAAGTTCATTTCAATTACAAGCTAACCTCAAAAATGAGCTCTCTAGCTCTATTTATAGTTTTTTACTAGGTTTTGGCCTTGTCCAGACCTAGTGTCCGGCCTAGTTAAAAATTAGGTTCTCTACCCTATTTGGAGGTTCAAACGAAGTCTAAAAAATGTGAAAACTGACAAGTAGATACTTTTAAAGATCCTCAAGCTCAAGGACTCCTTGGCTTGCACAAAATGGAGCTACAAAAACGTGAAATGGTATTTACAAGGGTTTTTAGTGATGAAAATCACTATTGTTGTAGGGATTTCTTCTAACATTTTGATATACATTTCCTGGAGCTCCCTACTTGCTCCTTCTCCTTGTGTCCACCTCTCTTATGTGCATAAATGTCTTGAAAAAATATTGGCCTACTTGCCAGATCGTCGTTGACTACTCTGTCTGCTTGTACTTTCTCTTCTCTCTGACTCCCTTCTTAAGCTTCCTTGCCTAGTGAGTCCTTCAGTTCCAACACATATATTCCCCCCCTTGATCAGAACGAAGGGTGCCCATTTTACGTGCTGACGTATTTTTAGCCAAAACCAAAAACTATTTGAAGCACACAAACAATTCAGACTTTGCTTTCAATGGATATACCCATGGATGCCTGGAAAAATCATCAACGAAAGTCACAAAGTAAAGATAATTTCCAAAAGAAGGTGTCTGCATAGGACCACAGACATCACTATGTACAAGCTGCAATTTCTGAGTAGCCCAAACTGAACCATCCTTTGGAAAAGAGGAAACCTGCATTTTGCCCTAAATATAGCCTTCACAAACATGTTTTCCAAATGCCTCAAGCTTGGGCAAGGAGGACACCATTTCAGCAACTGTCAAACTACTAAACATCTAACATGCACTACTCATGAGAAGATGGGTCAAAACTGCAAACAGTAGTAAACGCCCATTCTTCTTCCTGTACAAGATTAGTAGACTCTGTTTTTTGTGTAGAGGCCTCTGCAACAACCATTCTAGCCTCTTTCTTTTTTGCCTCTTTAGCAGCCAGTTTTGGACAGTTCTTTATGATATGATCATCTCCTTTACAATACTTGCAAAACAATTTCTGTTTTTCTGATTTCTTTTCATCTTTGTCTTCCCTCTTCGATTGTGCAGAATTAGCAGATTTGTGCTTACTAGTTGAAGAGCTCCATTTTCTTTTGCCCTTCTGACTAGCCAGGAAAGTTTGATCTACAACACGCATAATGGACCTGTTCTGCCTGGACTGATCTTCCTGCAACAGAACATAGACTAACTCCTCAAATGACAAGGCATTTGGATTGCCTTCCCATTATCAACCGAAGAGTAGAAGCAAAACTCTGATATGAATCAGGAAGACCATTCAAAACGGTCTGCACAAGTGAGCTATCTGGTATAACCTTATTTGCAGAAATCAATTGTTCCTTTAAGTCTTTGATTTTTGTTAGAAAATTGTCCATAGAATCACCTTCATTCATGTGCTCACTCTCCAACTATTTTCGGAGCTAAGCAACATGAGCCTCATTCCTAGCTTGGTACAATGTGGTTAGTGTATCCCAAGCATCCTTAGCTGTTTTGAAAGATCGAATGTGACGAATAATGGCACGTTTGACAGACAAAGCTATCAATGTGTGTGCTTGGGCATCTCTGCCATCCCAACAGATTTGCACTACAGTAGGTGTAGCAGAAACCAGAGTAAGAATAGGAATATGCAAAATATCATCATCTTCGACACCTTTTGTATCAGCTTCAGTACATGCAGTTGTAACAGTTGCAGGTGTGATAGGACGTTTTTCAACACATGCACAATGTTCCACAGTCCATTTGCAACCAATACATGTCGCATCATATAAGCCCACAACGGGTAGTTGGTACCATCCAGCTTAGCCTCAACATCCAACATATGAAATACATCACTACTTTCAGCCATGGTCGGTGACTAAAATACCTTGATGCAGAAAATTGACTGTATCTCAAAAAGTTGAACAGAACTTCCCAGACAATTTCTGTTAAACCTGTAGCAGACTTCGAGACGCTTATACTGGCGAACCAAAACTGGTACATACATTTGGCACAAAAAGACAAAATAGCATGCACAAGCACTGTGATAGTGCGTTCTGAGAGGTGTTGACAATGCCCTAGATGAAGCGGTGACCTACTCGGATACCAATTGTTGGAGTTAAACGTTTGCAAAAGCATGCGAATAGCACAAGGAAGAAGAAGAAGCTTGGAGCACAACATACAAGACTGAATGTATTACTAGAGAATGTACAAAGATAAGTAGCCCATTAGGGCAATAGGCATATATACAAGCCGGGGAAAAAAAACCTCCTAAAGAGGGAAAAAAGTGCCCCAACGGTCCTAGAGTGTTCACACACATCACTACCTAAATATATCAACACACACACACACACACATATATATATATATATATATATATATATATATATATATATATATATATATATATATATATATATATATATATATATATATATATATATATATATATATATATATGTGCGTGTGTGTGTGTGCATGTATGTATTTATGTATGTATGTATGTATGTATGTATGTATGTATGTATGTATGTATGTATGTATGTATGTATGTATGTGTGTATGTATGTATGTATGTATGTGTAAGTGTATGTATATGTGTATGTGCATGCTATATGTGTGTGTATGTATGTGTATGTATGTGTATGTATTCTGATTCTTTTTTTCTGTTTGAGATTAAAATCACGGGAGATATTGTATAGTGGAAAAAAATAAGAGGAGACCTAGCATACCACCTGAGACATGGAAGTATTTTCATAGACAGCTACGTCTTCAAGAGTTATTTCCTCAATAGAAGGTATACAAATTAATAGTTTATATTTATACTTCTCATATGTTTTATTAATTTTTTACATTTAATGTATGTATTTTTATTCTATTAAATAAACAGGTTGCTGCAAAGAAGAGAATTGATTCGGGTCACACATCACACTTAGACCAAATGGGTCATCATGGTTTTATAGCTACATTTGTAAGTATATGTGTTATTGAAAGTATATTTTTTATTTTAGTTAAAATGCAAGAGACTAATCTTTTTTTATTTGTTTCAATGCAATGAAAGTATTATGGTCGATATCCTACGAACATGAAATCAAGTATGCTATACATTTTGGATATCGATATTTGAGCAAGTATATGCGAGATAATCCGAATGCTTTTGTGAGTATTATTTAAATTTCATATAATTATTTTATTTTTATGGATGTTTTGTATGTTTTACTTATTTATGTTTGTTATATGTAATACAGGAGTATTATGGAGAGGCAGATATGGATGAGGTGGAGAGATAGACATAGGAGGGACGATCTCGATCGTCACAGAGTGCTTGCACCGCTACCCATGATGCCACTACAGATACATCAGATCATGCAGATGATCGTGATGATGAGGATGAGGATGAGGCTCTTGATGATGAGGATGATCATGATGATGATCATGATTAGGATTCTTTATATATATATATATATATATATATATATATATATATATATATATATATATATATATATATATATATATATATATATATATATATATATATATATATATATATATAGTTCATTCTAGTTATGTTTTGAATTGTGTCTATGGTATTAAGTAGTGAAAAGTCTTGTTCTAATGATTTTTATTATTGTTTATATTTAGCATGTGTTTTATTACTTTAATTATATAATTCATTCATATTTATGTGTGCATGTGTGTGTATATATATATGCATGTGGTTGTGTGTGTATAAAATGTATGCATGCACATGTAGGTATATATCTATATTTGTGTAAGTGTGTCTATATGCACGTATATGTATGTATTTATGTATATATATGTGCATGTATGTATGTGCATATGTATGTGTGTATATGCATGTATGTGCATGTGCATGCGTAAGTGCATGTGCATATGTATGTGTATGTGCATGTGCATGTGTATGTGTGTTTATATGTGTGTATGTGCATGTATATATGTAAGTGTATGTGTATATGTGTGTATGTGCATGTATATGTGTGTGCATGTGTATGTGTGTGTATGTGTGTACGTATGTGCATGTATATGTATGTATATGTGTGTGTATGTGTATGTATGTACATATGTATATGTGTAAATGCATGTATATGTGAAAGTGTATGTGCATATGTATGTGTGTGTGTATATGTGTGTGTATGTGCATGTGTATATGTGTGAAAGTGCATCTTTATGTATAAGTGTATATATGCATATGAATAAGTGTGAATATGCTAATTACTGAAAATAAAACAATTCAAATGATATACAAAGAATGGAAAATTGTACTTATAATATTTAGCCATATTTTTTGCTTGGTTAACTTCTTGAATAACCTACAGTAAAGAGAGAGAGAGAGAGAGAGAAAGAGATCAAAAGAGAAAGAGAAAGAGAGATAATTCAAAGAGAAAGAGGTAGAAAGGAGAGAAACAGGGAGAGAGAAAGAGACAATAAGATAGAAATTAGACAAAAGAACAATTCAGCAAGCGATTGTTTCAACTCATAAGCGCAGCGCAATTGTGAATGCTAGAGAGCTCTTCGATCAAATACATGTAGATGCCGATCGAAGAGGCTCCAACGTTTTTATTTTTTTTGTCAAAAATCCATCGTATAACCGATGCTAAACCGTCATATATGCATGTTCAAAATGCATCACATAAGCGACGCTTTTTAACATCGTTTATGCAATGCGGAGACTGTCACTTATGTGGCGCTTTTTTATTTTGTCGCTTAAGCGATGCTTAGTGCTAACGTCAGAATGCACACCACTTTACATGTTGAAACGAACATCAAAGTTTCCATCGTTTAACCGATGCCACGTGCTCAATGCTCGTTGTGAAGCTTGATGCAATTATATAGCAACGAAATTGTGTTGCGTTAACCATCGCTATGCACCCATATTCCTTGTAGTGTATTCAATATCTATCCACAAATATTATATGTGCCCATTGTTGGAATGAAAGAGATTATTCCTACTCTACTATTATCCACACACTACTTAAATTATGGAGGATACAACAAAAGATAGAAAACCATAATGAACTTGATGAATCAAAAGACTTACATGGAATGCTCTATGAACATGGAGACTCCGTGAGTAGCAAGCGGGCGCTCTTGTCAAGGGCTTGAGGAATAAGCTAGTGTGGTGTGAAGTGAGGCCCTCCTTATATGGATTAGAGGCCAAATCTCCATGCACGTGGGATAAAAAATCTTGCATGAGAATGAAAGTATTCTTGTATAAAAAGAGTGGAACATGGAACTCTCACCACCCCTCCTCCATTGGGAACTAGTGATATATGGCATCACTTAGTCCACTGGGATTTTTAGATCTAAGGACATATGGGATCCTTAGACATAACTTGGACGTATGTCATCCCTTGTTTTTCATGGGCATATGGAATCCATGTGCTCTTGATTCTATGGGCATATGGCATCCATGGTGTTGGAAAAAAAATGACTCATTGATCCTTTTACAAACTATGGACACTAGCTTAAATCATAAAAATGTTACCTCCGAAAAGATGCGCATAGCTTATGTGTGGAGGTTGTTTGAAATAGGCAACTAAAAGCGACTATTGACATAAGTGATTATGTCATCCCTCTTTTTGGGTTTTTCTCAAAATGGATGCACAAAGAAAACAAAATAAAAAGGGCTTTCTTTTCAAAACTAAAGCCCATGTGGAAATGCATTTTTGGATTAATCTGCCTCTGTTCCGTTTCTGGTACTGCTCGATGCAATAACATTTGAAGAATACATGCATATTCCAAGAGATCTGCCTCTTTTTTCTTTGGAGCATCCGAGGGAGCTTGATGCAATGGCCTACGCATGAGGGAATCTGTTCCATCAGGAGCTTGTTCTGAGAAGCCAAAGAATGCAGAGATGTGGAGCATGAGGGCAGGGCAGGGCAGGGCAGCAGAGGAATTTTTGCCACACAGGCTACGGCACGCTGCCGCTTTCATGGGTCAGCTTTGGCTTTTCTTGTAGATACCCTTCAAAGCTTTTCTTTGTGGATACCCTTTAGTTGCATCCTCTGCATAAAGATGTCGTAATTTCTTTTTGTTTGTTCAGAAGCGCTTCCTTCCAACAAATATATAGGCACAACTTCTAAAACACCTCTCGAGTTGAGAAGCTGGACATTCTTCCATCCCATTGAGCTCCTTGTTCAATAACTCTGCCATTGCCTTTTGTGTGGAAACATGTCGGTTTGGTCATCCTATCTTCTATTGTTTCCAAAGTCATGTTAGAGTCATACGTCCTGCTGGTTCATCTGGTCTTGAGGAGTGAACGCTGAGAGCTTGATCTGTTCCACATTATATCAACCATGGCTGCCAGCTGAGTTACTTAACAACATGAGAGAGAAGGCGTCTCCCAAGGGATGGATCCTTTCAAGGATTTGGCAAACCCCTTATCAGCAAGTTCTTTGATAGCCTAATGTAGTATGAAGGTTACACCATGATGGGCTAAACTTCTTCTATTCCCGACAGTACACGCAAATTGTGTCTAAATGACAATAATAAATTCAAGACAGATGAAGTAGATTCCCATCACGCCCATCATTGCCCCTTTTGGAGAGTGTAACCCTCTAAGACACACCATTAACCTTGCACTTCATTAACACTCGTTCACTCCATTGATTTCAAATGTAGTGTTAAGAAACACTCTTATTAACTATGATACATGCATGCTATGATAGAGAAAAAATGGATTATAACGATGTTGAATTATGGAATAATGGGAGTGAAACAAAGAATGACGATAGAGCTTATACGAACTTTTATTAAAAAATTGAATTATGGGAGGAAGGGAGGTATTATGAAGAATTGGACCTATACTAATGACAAAGAAAACAATCAAGAGAAAATGAAATTTTAAAAGAAAATTAGGTATGTTCTAATACAATTTTGGAATGAAAGAGACTACTCCTACTCTACTATTAATCACACACTAATTAAATTATGCAGAATGGAACAAAAGATAGAAAAACATATTGAACTTGATAAATGAAAAGACTTACATATAATGCTCTAAGAGCATGGAGACTCCACGAAGAACAAGTGGGCACTCTTGTCGAGGGCTTGAGGGATAAGCTATTGTGGAGTGAAATGAAGCCCTCCTTGTATGGAGTAGAGGGAAAATTTTGCATGAGAATGAAAGTACTCTTGGATATAAAGGGTGGAACATGGAACTCTCAACACCCTTATCTAGGTAGAAAACTATTTGAAGAACCCATTTATAGCTAAATTATGATTTATGTAGATTTATGCATAAATCTTTTTTTTTTAACGGCAACATTTTGACTGCAAAAGCATACTTTTGCAATGAAAATTGAGTGCTCTATTGACACCAAATCGTAAATAAAGTTTTGGCAAGCAAATATTATCATTAGAAGTATTGTTGGACACTACATGCCCTTATTTGACTGTTGCACCATTACTTGCACAAAACTTTTATACTAGAAACATATCCAACATGAAGCTCTCTTTATCTTACAAAAGAATAGAAAAGATTTCCTAGAAAAGAAAAATATTTTTTGCAAACTAATATTTTCATGAAAAGAAAAACTAGTATTTTATGTATCATAAGCGCACAATCATGCTCTAATGTTAAAAAGTAAAGAAGCTATCTATAATCCAAATCTATATTTGCATCTAGATAATGTTGTGAATGCTTTTACGTGCATATTTCACAAAGAAGATAACGCTTTGATTCATAAAATTTAAACTTTAACTTACATATTAAAACTCCTCAAAAACTTATTGGTAAGTAATGAGCTTGGAATTTCCAACTTCAACCTTTTGCTTAAACCCTTCAAATAGTGGACCTAGGTGTATGTATTGGAAGCATCTCCTATTGATGAATTATGCAAAAAACAAGATGATCTACACAAGTGTGCTCCAAAGGAAAAAGTGTGATATAAAAATTATTCATTTGAAAATCCTTGAAAGAAGGAATCTATATAAAGTGAGATTTCCAAAATTGAATATACTGATGGAAAAGGCGAGGTGCTTTTAAATCATCTCAAAGCAATGAGCTAAAGAGGAAATTTGAAGCTTCAAAGAATAAGGGGTTGAAGGATGTGTGTTTATAGAACAAGGGAGGTGCATATAGGTGCTCATGTAGCAAAAAATATCCCATATACAAAGTTTCCATGCAAAACTCGTATATATAAACACATTCTCACCTCTTTTACATCAACAACTCTATGATTCAAATCCAAAGTTCAATCCTATTCGAGGTAGGTTATAGGAAGGTGAAATAGTACACCCTTTCTCCCTCCAAGTTGGTTATTTATACTATCACCAAACAATATGTACTGTCAAGCCTTTACAACCAAAGATAATGAATGAAGCCTCCTGATGGTGGGAATCAAGGTATTTTACCTACAACCCAAGCTTTAGAAAGAGATTTCTTTTGGTCCACTCTTAGAATGAACATAGATGCATGTATTTGAAAGTGTTTGGTATGTTAAAAAGCAAAGTACGATCGTCATAAAACGTTTGGTTTGTCCTTGCCGATTCTTAAATGACCTTGGGATAGCCATGAATTTTGTAAGAAGATTGCCAAAACCGTCATCTGAAAATTATGCAATTTGGATCATAATTGATAGTTTTAGCAAACAAACTCATTTTATTCCAGTTAAGAAAGCCATGAAAGCTGACCATATGGCTAAAATTTTCTTAAGTCAATTTATTTTTCTCTACATTTAGACATAAAATATAGGTTCTATACCCAACATTTCCTTGACGATAACAAGTCCAGAGCCATGTGCTCCATATTTCTCCCCTTCCATGTGCTGCATATTTCTCTTGCTTAACATATTCTCCTTTATTCCTTGTTTTTCATTGTTGTATTAATTCCTAAATTTGTTGAGAAATACTTGAATTTCTTAATATTCAAGATTTTGTTAAATAATTTGGGTAACTTTCAAAGCACAACAAATACTAGCAAGGCCTCAATAATATTCACATACATACGAAAAAAATTTGACTAGTTATTCAGGTTTTTCATGGTAAAAATTGTGAGCTATTGTAGTTGAATTCTTATCTCACTAAGCAAGAATTTTCGGGGAAGCATCGATTCTTCAGACCACTTGTACAGACATAGGTTATCAATGCTAGAAAATCAAGCTCTGAGATTATTGTGTTAGATAAAGAAATTGTCAATTTGCTTCTTTATAATAAAAAAAAAGATATTTGGACTGTATATATAATCTCGGATTGTTAAGTTTATGCTTCAGATTTGCGAAGTTGTATGAGTGTTCAGCCCATACTCCAAAACTAGAAAACTAGAAAAAATATAGGTACGATCCCATTTCTTTTTGTAACGTGAGATTTCTTCATTAACAAAATAAGTTCTAAGAGGGGACCACCCAAATTTTTGGTCGCCAATTTTGCACCGGTGTCTGCTATTCCTTCCCAATTCGTTTCTATTTTCTTTTCAGTTCTCTAGCAAAATTGAATTGCGGTGAAAAATGTATCCAAATTGATATTATTGTCTTCGCGTGACATCCTTGACCTTCTTGGTCACATGCTCGAACCTAATCTTTAATGCCCCGATTCAGCCATTCGATTTCTGCATCCATTTTGTGGTTATACATTGATGAAAAATCAAGTTGAGTGCTCAGCAGCTTGAATAACACTTGTTACATGTGACTAAGAAAATGAAAAATCAAGTTGAGTTAAGTTACCACCCCTATCCTTGATACTTCAACAAGATGCACGTCACTTGCAGTAGAGGTTTTATACTTAGAAAGAACAATCTTAATAATCTTCTTTTCAATTAAACTCAATAAAGAACGACCCGAAAATAAATCTTCATAATCAGAATGACACTGGCTACTAGTACTTCCAGATGAAAGCTCAAGGCATTCAGCATTACATTATGCTTTCCCTGGCTCATGATCTCAATTTCATATTATGAAAAGATATTTTGCCATCTAGGTTGTTTCGCTGACAGTTGCAACTGCATCCGGAAGTATCATAAAGTCACATTGTCAATGAAAACTTTGGTAAGCTTATTAACTGCAATTGCACCTTATCATAATGTTGCTCTGTTGGTGAAAACTTTGATGTGTTTATTGATCAAGTAATGAAACCACTAACGTCAATAATAGACCCCAGTAAACATTTCCTATTCGCTTGATGACACCAGCTTCTTCCAACACTGATCTGATTTCTTTATAATGTAGGCCAGGTGTGTAAAATGTTGCTTGGGGTTGTACAAACAAGCCCATTAAGCAAGTCATCAATCTCGGTGAAAAATACCTCTTCTTTACGGATCATTCATTAAAGGTGCCAATGATCTACCACACCTAGCATGGATCTTCCATCTTTGAGTGAAAAAGAGTCGTCATCCCAAGAGTCTTGTTGGCAGATAGTCACTTTTTTTTATGATGATTTTTGGAGCTGTTTCTTAAGCACTTGCAACTTCCTTTGATCCATGCAATATGGAACCTGCTAGAGGTTGTCATTTCAAGAGTTCTATTTTGTAGTCCATACATGGTCAAGGTGAAAGACCACCCGAGCATTTCTTAAAAAGCACATCCTAGAATTCACATGGCAAAGGCAATATATGGGGTGACCAATGGTTGCAGTCATCTAAAATATTCCATCTTTCCGCATAATTGTGCTCGAAGAGCACCTAAGATTCATTAACATTTGAAGATGATGCGAAACCAGATGCTCCAAGAGTGGGAGACCTCAAATTAAATGCACCATGGATACTTTACCTTCATTATCGATAGAACATAGTCACCCCCTCATCAAAAGGGACATGATACTCATCAAACCAAGTGAGTCCCAACATCCCATCATGGACACCTAGAAGCTAATGCAAAGTATAAGGTGATACAATCAAATTATAGGCACATTAGAATGTTTACCCTTACTATGTAATAGGACATAGTTGCTCCATAATCTAAAGAGAGATGACACTCATCATCAAACCACATAGGCCCCAACTTCTAATCATGGATACCCGTGGGGATCATTTGAAGTCAAGATTGCAAGTCCACTCACCAATGCAAATTGGAACATCTCATGCAAGAGCATGTGGCGAGCCTCAAAGTATAAGTCCCATCAGTTCTTCACCCACCCTCATCAAACCAAGTGAGCCCCAACATCACATAATAAATACCCATGGGGGTCACTATAAAGTCAAAATTGCAAGTCAATCACCACTGAACCATCTCAAGCCATTGTAGTCAAAATTTGAATAAAATGATGTCTTAGAGCTAAACAAGGATGGTCTTGCTACATGACCAAAGTGTACACTTCTTCATCCAATAAAGTGAGGGACTCCCAACAGGTTTTGAGAAACCTCTCGCATTCTCAAAATCACTTTCCTAGCACCAAAAGATCACTGCTGCTAGAACAGGAAGATAGTTTATTAGGTGATACAATCAAATTATAGGCACATTAGAATGTTTACCCTTACTATGTAATAGGACATAGTTGCTCCATAATCTAAAGAGAGATGACACTCATCATCAAACCACATAGGCCCCAACTTCTAATCATGGATACCCGTGGGGATCATTTGAAGTCAAGATTGCAAGTCCACTCACCAATGCAAATTGGAACATCTCATGCAAGAGCATGTGGCGAGCCTCAAAGTATAAGTCCCATCAGTTCTTCACCCACCCTCATCAAACCAAGTGAGCCCCAACATCACATAATAAATACCCATGGGGGTCACTATAAAGTCAAAATTGCAAGTCAATCACCACTGAACCATCTCAAGCCATTGTAGTCAAAATTTGAATAAAATGATGTCTTAGAGCTAAACAAGGATGGTCTTGCTACATGACCAAAGTGTACACTTCATCCAATAAAGTGAGGGACTCCCAACAGGTTTTGAGAAACCTCTCGCATTCTCAAAATCACTTTCCTAGCACCAAAAGATCACTGCTGCTAGAACAGGAAGATAGTTTATTAGGTTGCAAGTTGTCAAAGGGATTAACCAATGGAGGTGATCATAACAAACTACTACAACTCACATTCGGTAGACACAGAACCAAGTCCTCCAATCAAGCCATGAACAAATCAATCAATCATGGGCTTCTTGGACAGGCCATATCTGTATCGTGCAAATGACATACCAAAAATTAGTTCGGACTGGCTCCCTTGATTGGGAATCTTGTCTCATCAATTCACCAAAGACTCGTATTTCTTTTTTTATTACAGAAACTTAAATGTCTTCTTACACACATCCACTATGGGCCTTACCTAATGACTCAAAAGTGGGACTTTGAGTCACTAGACATCACCCCACACATCATTTGTAATCTAGCATTAAGCAAAACAGGCACTAATAGCCGCTTGTAAATGAGGACAATGCAAGCAAAGAATCTCTAATTCCAACAATGTGCAACCTTATCAGACTAACAAACTAGCCCCCTGTAAATGAGGACAATGCAAGCATGTTACCATTACACACTTGTTAACCAAAACCTCAAGTTTTGTATGAAAAAAGAAGACTATCAATTAAAAACATAGACATTGCACACTAATCAATGCACAATGTAGCATTAAACAAACAAGTAAATGCGCTCCTTACAAACCAAGCTAAAACCCCTTGACACACTCAATGACGGCATCCTCTATAAGAACACGACAAAACCAGATATGCTACAGCCTACCATCCGCAAAACATACATGATAATATCATAAAAAGCCTCTGGAACATACTTCATACATGACAACTCCATTCCTTGAATTCAGAGACAAGGCTTCCTATGCGCTCCTTACAAACCAAGCTAAAACCCCTTGACACACTCAATGACTGCATCCTCTATAAGAACACGACAAAACCAGATATGCTACAGCCTACCATCCGCAAAACATACATGATAATATCATAAAAAGCCTCTGGAACATACTTCATACATGACAACTCCATTCCTTGAATTCAGAGACAAGGCTTCCGATAAAAGTTAACCAAAGTTCAACTACACAAGAAGTCGTTCCCAGATACACCAGAGAAAGTATCTGAAGGTGAGAGATGTTGGGTTCAGCATGTAGCACAACCTTTTACCAACCAACCAGAAAGAAATCAGCAGCTTTCCAAAAAATCAAACCATCCGCATATACACCAAGCCTTCCAAAAAAGTTAGGATGCTCTTTTCTCATGAATCCAAGAGGTTTCTACACCACTTGAACCACGAGGGGACAAAGAACTGTCTAGCAAATGACTGTCCAAAAAATCTATACAAATCTGACCAACTTATTAAATATCACTCTATCCCCATAACCATGCAATCTATGAAAGATTATTCTATCTCAAACCCAAAAGTCTTCCACACAGTGAGTGATCACAAAAAGAATACAAGCTTTAAGAATTGTTTAACTCGCCAAAACATAGAACAATCAGTTGCATAATAAGTGATAGCTAACAAATTGACTGTCAGAAAATTGAAAAATGCTTTACATTCACAAGATTAACCGCAATGCTTTACAGTCACAAGATTAACCTCATTGTGAGGCAATTTAGATGCCACTTGGCAAAACGTTTTTCTCTGGTTCCTATGCTGCAAAATTGGAAAGGTCTTCTTGACTATCAAGGTTACCAAGCAAGCTGCATAATTTGGAGTCCTGGGAAATTCCAGGACTATTAAATGTAATATTTACCATCAAAAAACATAGAACAATCAATTGCATAATAAGAGATAGGTAAACATATAGACTGTCAGAGAATTGAAAGATGCTTTACAGTTACACATGACTACTTCATTGTGAAGGAATTTAGATGCCACTTTTCAAAGCATTAAGTTCCGATATGCTGCAAAATTGAAGAGGTCTTGAGACTATCAAAGCTACCAGGCAAGCTGCAAAATTTGGAGTCCTGAGAGATTCCAGGACTACTGAATTCAGTATCTACTATCAAAAGGCTCACTTAAGGCATATATTGTTCAGCACATCTCTGATACTCCATCAAGGAAGAATGGAGTGTTCTTTGCTTTTGAGGTTTGAGGAAAACCCACCTTACACAACACTTTCGCTTGCACTCCTTTACACGCAATAATTGGTAATAATAAGAGTAAACCTGCACGAGTCTAAAAATTTCCAGTAGATACAAATCTGAAAGCTGGTTGTACATCTTTAATTATGAACAGGTCAAAAGTTATCAAAGCTCTTCATCCTTGAAGTCCGTAAGATATTCATCCTCAACTCCAAGAGGGCACAAAGAACACTGTCTAGCAAATGACTGTCCATTTTTGGATACATTACAAAGCCCTGCATTGATGAGTATCTCAATGACAAACTCATCAGCAAGTGCAATGTGAAGTAGAATGCAAAATAATGGTCTGATGGATTTGAAAACATAGGGGTTGTTCTCACATTCCAATTAGGTCTGGTTCTTCCAAAGATTTTTTCCATTATGATTTTCTGAGTCAAGGATGCAGGCCCCAAAAGGCTAGCCCACTCAGAAAGCAGAATCCATCCACCTGCTTCATCTTCCAAAGAAGACTTTTACATGACCTTCCACAAAACAGAATATTTTACTTTTCTCCCACTTTGATCAAACATGGCATCTGATTGTGTCAAGCCTGATCTCGAAAATATATCTTTCCTTCCAAAACTTAGTTCGAGAACTCCACATCCACTTCTAGACACCAGATCCTGTTAGCTTCCACAAAAGATCCCCAAGCCAAGTCAGGCTATCCAAATGCTTCCCAAAAATGTGCCCAGGCATCCTCTGAAATAGGCAGCCAACAGTGAGATATATAGCTTCCTGTGCTGCAGCAACCAAATCCACAGATCATCCCCATCCCAGTCATGTCAAACTGTTCCACAGACCCAAACATGTTCTGCCCATGACCCCTAACGAATCCACAACAATGGTAATCATGGAGAAAACCAAACTCTTTACCCAACCACATCCACTCAGGGAAAGAACAATTACATAACAAGTGTTGGCAGGCATAAAGATTCTTCCTTGCTCTCTTCCCAACCCTTGATGATGGTTCCAATAGAGAATTTAGAGTCAACTTCCACGCCCAGGTATGTATACTTCTCCCCTAACGGGAATCTTCCCTCCGTTCAGTAACAAGCCATAAGCAATTACATAACAAGTGTTGGCAGGCATAAAGATTGTTCCTTGCTCTCTTCCCAACCCTTGATGATCGTTTCAATAGAGAATTTAGAGTCAACTTCACGCCCAAGTGTATACTTCTCCCCTACGGGAATCTTCCCTCCGCTCAGTAACAAGCCATAAGCACCTAGCGCATCTAACTCAACATCTTTGCCAAAAAACATTGTGGTCATACATTAGCATAAGCTTATGGACTATCTAGAAAGCTTCTAACTGAGAGATGAGGAATCCGAACTGCAAACAGTGCTCTGAAGAAATCTTCCTCACATCTTGATTGGCCTCAAGATCAAAATCTGCTCAAAGTGTTTCACAGTGCATCCAGGATTGTACACACATCCACCATACAACTACAAAAAAGCATTGCTGAGAATGTCTATATGGACGTTACCCTATGGAGATCCAAATATCTGTGGATCCGCCCAAAGCACTTCACATGGCATGCGAAGTTGTACACACTAAACCATTCAACTGCAAAGAAGTGTCGCTGAAAATGTGTCCATGTGGACATTACCCTTTGGAAATCCAAATATCTGAGGATTCCTGGATTTAAAGAGAGAAAGCAATCTTACAGGGCAGGTCAACCATTCCACTACAAAGAAGTGTTGCTGAAAATGTGTCCATGTGGACATCACCCTATGGAGATCCAAATATATGTGGATTCCCTGGATTTAAAGAAACAAAGCAATTTTACAGAGCAGCTCTGCTACTGACCAGGTTCTCCTTAAGAGTTCAAGGACATATCCCTCGCATCCCTCATACCCATCTAAGAAATCTCTAATATGAACAAAGCCAAGTTGCTCTTCAATAAGTGAAGAGATGTTTTGCTAAAAATCGCCCCATAAATCTCCAAGATGTAATTCTGTATAAATAGGGATGCCTCATTTCCAGTCTTTGAGGCTTTGTAATCTTTGTTTCTCCTTCACATCTTAAAATAGATATTGAATTTATTTTTTAAGTAAATCACCTCCAATCCACGCTGGTGGACTCGACTAGAAGGACATCATATTGATGACATAGAACTGATTTGAAACAATACAGGCTTAGCATTGCAACCCAAAACTACGAACATACGATGGGCTGCACCAAATTGACCACTTTAGAGATGCACTGCATCTCTCCCCACTTGGCTTCATGTTGCCTTGTTTCTGTGAGTATATGACAAATGTATGTAAAGAAAAAACGCAGAATCTCGTACATTACAAATATTATTGCATAGATGAAGAAAATTAAGGCAACATCCACGTAATAATGTATAACGGATGGATGTTGACAAAAAAGTCTACCAAGTCATTCCAGCTGAACAAAAATAGCTACCAGAAAGTTAAGCTTAAATTCATAAGAACATAATACAAAATATCACAGAAATCAAGGACAATCAAGTGAAATAAACGCACCAAAGGAGTAGGTATTCTTTAAATCCAGTCTAGATACCACATCTAGGTTCCTGTACAAAGGGATTTCCATATCTGTTGATGCAGAATAGCATTTGATAGCTATATATCTACACTGTTTGCACAAGAAATTTTGCCTCTTTATTCTAGGATGGCTGGTGTAATTTCCTGTAATTCGAGAGTTTTATGTAACAGATATCTTTGACTAAGTATTACAACGTCATTTGAAACAAATCAAAACCTATTTACCACCGATCAACCTACAATCCCATGACAGTTACAAAATTAACCAAAGATTATGTCCAACCACAACAATTCTGTCCCGCTGTAACAATACTCTTCTCCAAGTCAAAGCAGTCAAAGCATAAACTACAGTTCGCAAAAGAAATTTACGGCAGCTAAATAGAGTACAAACAGAAAATTCACCATAGTTCCTATCAGAAAAAGGCACTCATATGTTCAAAGTGCAAAATATTGAGTCAAAAACCTGCTAACTCCAGCAATCCCATGTTCGGGAATGGAATAAAATTCACCAACTGCTGTTTTTGGGAGACATTTACAAATAAGACATTCAAACGTGTCTTCAGAAAACAACTGAAAAAAGAACATCTCAATTACAACCCAATATAAATCGATATGAAATTGTTGCAGGACAAATCAAGTTTCCATGTAAAACTTCACCCCATCAATGGAAATAAAATGGCCAAACTATCATGATAGTTGAGCCTCCAAAGTTGATGCTGGCAATAATTGAATCGTTGACTGGAGGACTACAAGAATCAGCAAAGTAAATCTCAACAATTCTTATTCACTCTACGGCTAAAACAAAGCCCCACATTCAAACCAATCTATATACATACATGATACTCCTTAAAGAAAACAGGGCCAAAGTCACGATTCAACTAGAGATGATAAGAAAAATTCATGGATCCATATTGCTATAGTTTAGCTGGTTTAGGAAAAATATCAGGTGTGAATTTCTGAGCCGCACTCATACTGCCTTTGATCTTCATTTTACCTCTGCAAAACAACTTGACTTGAGTAAAGGATCATAATCTACAAATGTGACATAGGCCGCTGATCAATATGCCGCAAGACCATTACCTGATAAAAGCCATCTGCGGATTTAGCTTCCCAGAAGATAGTGCAACGAAGTCATCATCCACAAAGGAGAACGTAGCATCAGGCTTTCCATCATAAGCACCTGTTCGACATGAGCAGTACTGTTATACACGGCACACTTGAGTACTGATACAAAGCTCAGGGATAAAGCCTCACCTTGGTAAACTTTTCCGTTCTTCAGATCAACAACAAACATTTCATCATCTTTACCCAGCTTCTGAAATAAAACAATAAAAACAACGCATTAATTTTGCATAATAGAGATCGAATGCAGAAGAAGCTTCCATAGCAATATATCCACGAAACGTTCTATGAGGATGTGTACGTGACTTGGAAACATAGGAAACGTCATGGGTTAACATCACCCACTAGAAACATGGATAACATCTGACTCACATGGATAATAATCGACCCCACTGCGAGCATGGATAATATCGATCATAATAAAAAGTGCCCGATTACAACAAGAACAGCTGATGTCTTCATATCACCGCAAGACAACTGTACAAGTTTATCTTGTACACTGACTTGAGTTTACAAGACCCAAAGTGAACATGTAGAAAGTATTTTTACAGTAATATGTGAAACCCTAAAAAGGGGATTGCCAAACAGCATAATAAATACAAAATCATGGCGAATGAAACAGCTGCTAAGGAATGTAGACCACGAGTATCATGAAAGATAATCAATTTTTACAAACGATCATTTTTATCTCCTGCCAGGTACAATGGAAACGTTGAAATTTCACAATCAATAGTTAAGCTCATTATGGCATAATCCAATCTTCAGTTGGCCCCGCCTGCTACTCGATACAAGGAAACAATCTTTCTTAAAACGGTAAAAATATTGAATGGCGATCCGTTAACATATTTCAAAAATTACCCCAGGGAAAGAACTGATATCACATGTAATGATGTAAAGTCCAAACTACGCATATTCACATCGCATAGCGTGTGTAAACGACTAAAATAGTCCATGCGAAACTTCGATATCCTTCCACAATCAAGGACATCAGCATTAAGAGAAAACGAAGGACGTAAAGAAATGACTAATACATGGATAACAATGTCCAGTTCGAGCTTTGAGTTTCTGAATGTTTAAACAAAATTATCAGAGAGTAAATAACATATCACTATCGTAAAGTGAAAAGTTACAAACACACACAAAAAGAACAAGAAGAGGCGTACACAGGTCATTACCTTGGGAGCGATAACAAATTGATAGATAAAGCCAATCTTGGCGAGGATCTCTTTGCCTGCATCAGACTGCAGGTGCTGTTGCATTTGTTGTAGAACGGCGGCTGATTTGAGCTCTGAGTCGATCTTGGAAGCCATCTCTCTCTCCCTTTCTCTCTCTCTCTTTCTTTCGCTCTCTCTCGCTCAGAGCCTGAATATGCCTTCTTAACGACACGTCTCAGGCTTTCCTTGCGCCATTCTCAGTTTCCAACCGAGCTAGAAATCGGGGATATTATTCCTGCATCCCGCCCTAAAGCAAATCAAGCTGAGAAACTCCCCTAAGAAATCGGGAAATCGCATTAAGTGATGGCTCCTTCCGCCCTATCCACAGCTAATATTTCTCCTTATTAATATGAAATTCATAATGCCTCAAAGAACGGAAAGAAGCTTTTCCAAAAAGACATATCAAAAGTACAAGTGTATACAATTATAGGCTTCAAAGAACGGAAAGAAGCTTTTTTGAAAAGCAGAAATCAAAATTAGGAATTACAAGTGTATACAATTATAGTCCACGCACCATAGGTGAGTTGTTTGTGCATTCACTTTTTGAGGTAGAGGTTGTGAGTTTAATTTTTGGGAACTGTTGAACATGTATGCTCTGATACCAATTGTTGGAGTTTGAGGTCTCTGAAAGCACGTGAACAACACAAGGAAGAAGAAGAATCTTGGAGCATAACACACAATACTGAATGTATTGTCACTAGAATGTACAAAGATAAGTAGCCATCATCATCAGTATATTTTTTTAATGTTTTCGGGCCATTGAAATTAAATGATTTGAGATAGCTCTTTCCTTGTGATGTTTCTAGAGTTTAATATCTATTTTATGATATACAAGAGATCCTATACGTACTATGTACTTCACTTGTACAATCATTCTTTCAATATATTCAAACCGCTTGATGTAATATGAGCCAATTGAGGAACGAATACTCATGAGACTAGGAAGGTGGGTCATGTGAAGAAGGGTGACCACTTTGTTCTTTTGGCATTGTCCTAAGAGTTTCTAAAAGAGATAACACACTTGAGAAATCTAGAGAAACACCCACAGGAAATGTAAAGAGATAGCACACTTCAAAAATCTAGAGATCAATCATTGTATGCCTCAACATTCAAATTGTATTTAGGACAATTTTAGAATAGGTGAAGAATGACATTTTAGGAATAGGAATTTAATCCACATTTTCTTGAACTAACTCTAGAGCTTTTCAACCATAACCTAGTTGCCAACAACCAACTATGATTTTACCCTCAAAAAGTCAAACCCTCGTTCTCTAGTCAAAACGTCAATAGTAATCATAAAGGTCAATTATCCAATTCAAAGATTAAATCAAATTGCCGCACAGGATTACCTAATTTCTTGCACTTAAACTTGTTGGAATTTGAGGTCTGCGAAAGCACGCGAACAACATAAGGAAAAAGAAGAAGCTTAGAGCACAACACACAATAGTGAATGTATTATCAAGAGAAAAAGATAACCCATTAGAGTTATAGGCATATATACAAGCCAAGAGAAAAAAAACCAACCTCATAAAGGGAAAAAAGTGCCTCGATGGTCCCAATGTGTTATTATATTAACAAAAGGGAAAAGGGAAAAAAGTGCCCCGATGGTCCCAGTGTGTCATTACTAAAATATATTAACAAAACTTGCCCATCATCATGCCACGTGGACAAAATCAAAGGTACTTATAAATAAAAAGCAATTTTCTCAAACAAAAAGATCTTGATTTATGTGCTTTTTGTCAAGTTTATCGTGGAGTTTTTTGGCTCGGCCTATTGTCTATAAGGAGGCTTATATGTGGCTTTGGTATCACAAGCTTTGAGGGAGGTTCAACACTCATGTGAAAGGATATTAAGCATATGTATGCGGGTACTTGAAGAGACTTTCTTCACCTCATAGCTATGAGCTCTATCGCCTAGTCTTCGAGTACTTGGAGGTAATTTTGTATATGATTCAGCCATAGCCTCTTCATGCCTAGCCTTGCCTTTCATGAGAAGTACTCTATGAGTAGTTCTCGTGTTTTTTGGATTATTTCTTATATCTTGTAACTCTTTTGGTAATTGGAGTCGATTATTTCTTATATCTTGTAACTTTTTTGGTAATTGGAGTCTGAATATTTTTTTGCCTATATTCTTGTGTGTGAATTTTTTTATTGTATGTATGCATAATATCTCTTGTTTATCTGAGGTAAAAATTCGGTATCATAGTAGGTATCGAGAATCGGTAGCAAATCCCAATGGGTAATACTTTTATTGTAGGTCCTTTTATACAATTGAATATGGCTTTGGCCAATAGGAGCACGGGTTCTTTTGTCCTTGGCCTAGTTCTTTGTACATCCAAAAACTAATGTTCATCTTTAGATCTAGCTGTTGTTTGTATCCAGTTCTCAATTTAGTCTACCCTTTTCTTTTATAGTGTTGTAGGTATAGTAGAGGTCTTGAGTACGATAGTTGGTATTGGCAAGTATGTGCTAGTCCAACTCAGGTAATACTAGCTCTCAAACTAGTAGATATATCATTGTATTTTTGTACCTACTAGCTCCAACACAATCTTGCATCCAACAATTATAGTTGTATGCACTTTGAATACACTTTGTTTGTATAGAAAATCCCAATAGGTGCAATGTGGAAGCACTCTATTTGTTGTGTAAGTATTGCAAGTCCAACAATTTGTTGTACATCTTTTGACTGTAAATGTAAAGTATTTTGCACGCATTGAGCTTTAAAAGCTCGTATAGCATCTTGTTTTGCTTTGAGAATCATTTTTTTGACTCTATACTTTCTTTGTCTAACTCGGATAACTCTATTTGCCTAATGTATAGGTCTATCAACTAGCGAACAAAATTTGTCAAACTGCTCAACTGAGTCAAACTTAAAGATAAGATGTCTAATTTGATCAAAGATACTTTAGAACAAAAAAAATATAAGTTTTCTTAAATTATTGCATTCGGACTTTAATTCTAAAAAATAAGAGTTATATACTCCTTACAAATCACTCTTTTTGCCCCTTCATCTAATTGTTGGGGAGCATGTAGTCTTGCTCTTGTGATCATATACATATATCTTTTCTAGCGCATTGCCTCAAAAACACCATTGTGTGGATTCTGAGGCTCCCACTCATGTGTGAGTCTCTCCTCTCTTCTCTCTCTCTCTCCATCTCCTCCTTTCTCTTCTTGTTCAGCCCACCAAAGGCCTTCATTGGTATGAGAGCATGTTGAAGGTTGTGTGCAAGGAGCTTCAATGGAAGTTTAGGGTACAAAGTGGTGAATTTGCATGTCAGCATCTTCTTGATAGCATGTTGGTATTTTGGCTATAACTCAAGCTAAAAAGATCGGACTAATGTGATTCAAATTTTTCCACATTCCTTACATAGAGAGTTGCAATTTCATAGAAGGGCGCAGAATTTGTTTCGGAGTTTTAGTCCACCAAAATTTTGAAAAAGATGTAAAAAGTCGAGTCTACAATCACTTGGATAACAAGTCAGAATTTTGGTTATAAATTGAGTTCTAGAGGATCAATTGAAGTGATTCAAATTTTTGGGTATAGATTGAGAAAGAAGCTACAACAATAGAAGAAGACAGGTCCAAATTCACAGTGCTAGTCAGTGAAAATGCAGAATATAAAGCAACAATGTTCTCGGTGAAGATGAAAATGACAATAGATGTTTGTTTTGCTTAATTTTTGAGCTACACACCTCTGATTGAGGTGTTCTAAGTGTCTTTCCGTAGCCAACCATCTAGGCATAGTTTTGGCCTCCTCTGTCAACCCTCTCATTAACAAGTGCATCATGTAAATCTGCATCAGAATTGGAATGACATGCATCATTATTTGAAACATGTAAAGATTAAAAAACTGCCTCATTTGGACTAACACTTGATTGTTTGTTGGAGTTAGATGTCTGCAGAAGCACGCAAACAGCACAAGGAAGAAGAAGACGTTTGGAGCACAACACACAATACTAAATGTATTACCACTAGAATGTACAAAGATAAGTAGCCCATTAGGGCAATAGGCATATATACAAGCCGAGGGGGAAAAACCTCCTAAAGAGGGAAAAAAGTGCCCCGGCTGTCCTAGAGTGTTCACACACATCACTACCTAAATATATCAACAAATCCCCCCTGGGAGTGATACGTTGAACAAGGAGTTGGTACTCATGTATAAGGAATTGCCAAGTTATGTGGAAATCACTCCACAAAAGGAAGTAAGCCCAAAGCTTTGTGGAAAGCTTCAAACTTCTCCCTAAACAGAGCCTTCATGAAAAGGTCTGCAATGTTCTCGTGCGTGGGCACTTTAAGTCTTTTCTTGAAGACAAAGGTATATCTCATCAGCTCACTATTGCTTTCATGCCAGGATAGAATGGTGTTGAAGAGACAAAGAATAGGATACTTGTTAAGATGATGTGTAGTATGATGTCATCCAGAAAGCTCTCTCCCAAGTTTTGGTTTGATGTAGTACATACAACTAATCACATTTTGAATAGGTCTTCCACAAAATCTTTGAAGGTCATTACACCTTATGAAGCTTATTATGGGAACAAGCCCAACGTGAGTTATTTCAAAATTTTTGGCTCCCCAACATATTTTCACATTGAGAAGAAGGATCGTAGTAAGCTTGATGTAAAATCCATTAAAGCCGTCTTTATTGATTATGCAATTGAAAGCAAAGGATACAATTCTATGTTCCAGATACAAGTGATATCCTATTCTCAGGCAATGCATATATAACAGAAAGTCAGTTTTATGCTAATGAAGTGAATGTTTAAGTAATGCATGCAAATTAGGGAACTCTATCTTTCAAAACACCTCTCTCACTGAAAATGTGTATCGTGATATTTGTTAGAGCAGCAAGCACAAATTGATCCATATCGCTCAGATCCTACAGCCGAATATAGTCAAGGGCCGGTTTGTTTCCAAGCTCTCGATGAGACGCATCCAATGCTATTTTCAACTTAATTTAAGAAGTGTGGTTCAAGTTATGAACAAAATATTGAGTGGTAGGAAACACCAACTCTTGCTCCACAACTTTCCAAGCTTCACACACACTACAATCACAAAAAGCGTAGGGGAAGGGGTAGACAACACCTCTAAGCATAGATTTCATGCATCAAGCACACTTAAAAGCTCATGGAGAAGAAGTTACATAGCAAAGAGGAAACAAATTTGAAATTGTACTTGTTAGTTCTTCACAATGGCAAAACATTTTTTTTACAAAGAGTCACAAAGTGACTTATAAACATGTGCCCTAAAAATGGTCCTTTCACATAAGAAATCGGCACTTTTCCTCTAAGTCACCAAATTCCTACTATTTTACAAAAGTAATGTTACAATCTTCAAGGATCATGCATCTAGAGGATCCTCTAGAGCATTTACATGATTTTTCAAGGTTTTACAATGGATTTCAGAAAAAGAAAATGGGCCATTTATTGAATATTTTGGGGCCTACTTTTCTTTACTTCTTTCATCTACCTCCTTGTCTTTGGTCCTCTATGACAAGCTCCCCCTCTTAGTCTCTATCGTCCCTTGATAGTCGTCTAGGGGTTTCCCTAAAACATAGTTAGAGGCTTTTCCTGATGTGCAACTGCGGCTAAACCTGGGATACATATGGCAAATGAGGCTTGCTATCCTCAATTGCCTCTTGCTAACTTGTTCCTCATGGACTTGATGTTGTAATTTCATTGTGTATATTTCTTTTAACTGCAAGTTACCAATGGTCAAGGAAGCCTTCAAGACTCAGAGACAATTTGTTACCTTATTTAAGCCTCAGACGGATGCTTCCATCTTGCCCCTGATATTCCTTTTATTCATACAATGGGGTTGTTGCACTACTTTGGATTGCCACACATGCATTCAATGATAGAGGAAGAAATCAAGACTCGGATTTGTTACCTTATCCGATCCAACCCTTTATCTATTATTTCTTCGACCCCTTGGAATTCCTTACATTCACACACTGGTTTGATGTATTATATGTTTTCCATGCTCATTCCCAGTGGGCGTACCTGAAGCGCTTCAAGTGTCTAGAACACTCTTGCAATCATGTTTGTCTTCTTGTGCTTCATGTTTCTAGCCTGTATATTTCTTTGTTCATGCATAGCTAGTGGTTGGACTTGGGATACATTCAAATATTTTTTTCTTATGGTTCTTCCCCACGACTTGCTGCATTTCTTTGACCGATGTCTTTTCTTTTCCTTGTGTCTAGTTTTAGCTTGATTCGTGCCCTTGCGAGGCTTTCATCAGAGATTAATATTTTTTATTGAACTATTTTCTTCTTCTTCTGCATTTTCTCATTTCTCCCTCCACCCATCCCTCCTCCTGAACTCTATCATCCCCGATAAGCTTTTGTTAATGATGTGAGTAGGTTTGGTTTCCTTGTTTATCTATTTAGTTAATGAAATTTGCTTCTCTTATAATGAACTCCTTCCACTATTAGGAGTTGAATCCATCTTTGGGTGCTTGTTGGGGATCAGCAAAAAAGCTTTGCTTGTAGGTTACTAATCTCGCATTTTAATTCGTTGAAATTTTCAAAAATATCTCAAAGTTAATTTCAAAAAACCTTGTATAGAAGGCTTCTTCGAAGATTTGCATATTATAAGGCGGCTTGGGATAATAGAGAGATAAAAAACTAAGGTGCCTGTGCCTTGATTAATGTCGATGAAGTTTAAAAAAGTATTCTCTGCATGTTTAAATACCTTTAAGATTGTTAGAATCATGCTGAGTATTTTATTTGTAAGGTTGATGGTAAGGTCTAAGACATGAGCATGTCTGGATAGCCAAAATTTTATTGTTCAGATCATATATTCTTTTGTTGGTAGGTAATTATGAGGCGAGCTCAATAATAATAGAAAATTGAGCCACTATTGTTTAACTTTGCCACATATTCTGATCTTCTCAAAACTTTGACCATGGTCGATGTTATGGAATCGGGCAAAATGATGGATTAACCTGTAATACATATGGTGCCTCTTGCCAATGCACCTGCAAGGTTGGATTTTTCTCCAAAAATTTTCTTCTCTAGATAGGATCTACCTTATTGAACTCTCCTTGAGTATAGGTAAATGTAGTGGCCATGAAGTTTAGATTATGGTATGAATCCTTCCGGGTTGTCTTTTTTACATAGAGGCATGTCTCTTCCTTCATAATGTCGTATGGTACATTGGATGGCTTTGTAATTTTGTCTAACTCTTTGCTTTTTATTTATGCTTCTTTGATAACGCGTACCACTTTTTGTGTCAAGGGAGACAACAGTAGTGCCCGCCATCCATTGTGCTCTAAGCGATCGTCGTTCTTCTTTAAACCGATCTCCTCTCACATACTTGAGTAGAGCATGATACATGTTACTATCACACAATTTATGTTCTATTCCTTGGCAGGAAATGTGCACCACTAAACAAATTGAAGAAGTTGTGTGCCGAATGTGAGGCCTTGTAGTGTGGCCCTATAATGCATACTCTAGGTGCATTCAGCTAAGCATGAGTGCAATTTTGATGTTGTTTCTTCAATTGTGATTCGCTTGGTTGTCCTTTGGCCTCTAGATTTGATGGATTTTTATAGATCGATGTCAATCCTTCCTGACAGCTATGTGTCTTTGTATTGATGTGTTTCTTTTGGCTTTGATCTTCCATTCATAATTGCTTTGCTTTTGAACTCCACTTGTTTTCCTTGGCCCTTACTCTCTTTTGCTCTTGTGAGGAACCTCGATAAATTTTTGTCTAGATACTACCAAAATTGGTCTTTATTTGTGAGTCCTCCTTTGTTTCCTTCAGTGTCTTTTTGGGTATCCATATTTGCCTTTGTGATCTTTGAGCTTCCATTAAGCTTTTAGTTATCCACACCTAAATTATTCTTGTGTTACTGTGTTGAGTTCATCGTTTTTTGCGATATCCTTGCTTCCTAGGGTTTACTTTTTGTACTTGTGTCAACCTGTATGTGTACTCTTGAAGTTGATCCTTGCGAATCCACATTTGTTTTATGCCTTGCCATGTTCTTGTCAAGTTTTTCTTGAGGGTGGATTGAAAGTCTCTCATGATTAGTCTCTTGAGAAGAAAGGATGAGTTGATCGCATGGAATAGAGCAAGTTTTTTCATTGATGTTGTGGTTAGGTGGAATGATGGAATCGGTGAGTGAGGTCTTTGATTGGGATTCACTTGCTTGCACACTTTGATTTGGGACATTAGGGTTTTCCATGCATACTATCTTTGAAGGTTTCTTGTCTAGGAGACTAAAGGCTTCTCTATGTCCTATCTTGGCTGATATATATCCTTGCACAAGATGTATGGTGACCTCATTGCAATAGCCATTTTATAGGCTACTCGGAATGCCCATATTGCATGATGCAACTGTTTGTCCCTGTCAGACCTCCCATTGTTGACTATTTTGGTTAGAACATTACATGACACATTATTTGAACTTTCGGCTTGTCCATTAGCATGAGGGTGATAGGGTGTTGACTTTTTATGAATCACTAAAAATTCATTCATGAGTGACTCAATGACTTCATTAATGAAGTACGTACCTCTATCACTTACAATCTCAATAGGTCGTGCGAATCTAGTGGATATATTTTCAAATAAGAACTTGGTGATAGTTCGGGCATCATTTTTTCTAGTGGCTTTTGCTTCTACCCATTTTGTTAAGTAATTGGTTGCCACTACAATGTAATCAACATGAGATCCTTTTGTTGAGGGACTGATTGGTCCAATGAAGTCAACTCCCCATTTTGAGAAAGTTTGTGCACTAATCATTGGTCTTAAGGGCATGCCATCCCTTCGTCTTGGGTACTTGGTTTGTTGGCACACATCATAGCCTCGTACATATGTTTTTGCATCCATGTGTAGTGTTGGCCACCATAAGCCGACAAAGAGAATCATTTTCACAGTTTTATTTGCTTTGTTAGTGCTAACTTAAGATCTCCTCAGTGATCATTACGTGCATCAATTTTAGCACTTTGTGAGCCATCTTTTGGAAACCACAAATTGAAACACATCGTTGTAGTGGACTAGAAAACATATTATCTTTATATTGATTCAAGGGCACTTAACCGTATCATTTAGCATTATTGTAAAACATCAATTGTATTCCCCAAGGGTAGTTCTAAACCGAAGGCAGCACTCCTTATTGTACTTACCTAAAGGTTTTTACTCTCTCTCGAAGGCCATCCTATTTGGCACTCAGTCCCCCCCCTTTTGTAACTCCAATATAAGAAGAAGGTGTTTTGTGTGTGCATACTTGTGGGTTGGAGGCTAGTCTAAGCCCACCCACAAGCTTCTTTTAGTTTCTCAGCCTAACCTAAGGCAAGTGTGATGTGCAATGGGATACTCTAAGCCCTCCTCTCGCATCGACTTATCTTGGTGTTGCACAAGTGCAGGGCTACTCTAAGCCCCCCCTCCCCCTCCTCAAGCTTTGCAATTATTTTGAAGCGGTGTCTTTGATAGTGTTTCTAAACACTTTATCCTCAAAGCTTTGTAATGACCAAAAGCGAAGGTAGCTCATTATCTATGGCTAACTTCTTACCCTCTTTCACACCTATTTTTATGCCTAAGGATGAACGCCTCAATGGGCAGAATTACAATCTATGGAAAGATGTCATGCGCGCATATCTCTACACAAATCTGGTCTAGTGTTGGCAAGATAGAGTAATGAGCCAACAAGCTGTCGATAGGTATGCACATCCACAAGTGATGATGAGTACTCCAGTGTAAGCTTGATGTTTGGATCAAGTAGTGTAGAAACTGAGCGACACTGGTCCATGTTATATCTCGAAAGTAGATCAGAGCAATACTTCTTCTGTGATAGGAATATGCCTTCTTTTGTTTGCCAAACTTCCATACCCAAGAAGTAGTGAAGTAATCCAAGATCTGTCATAGAGTACTCAAGGTGAAGTTGTGTGATGAACTCGATGTGTTCTTCATCTGAGCCTGCCAAGATCAAGTCATCTACATAGAGAATGATGATGGCTACTAAGGACTCCTTTTTAGAGATTAGCATCAGCATTGCTTCTGTGAAATCCCTTCTCTTCAAAGAACGATTGAGGAATGCACTTTTGACGTCCAGCTAGTAAATGGGCCACTTAAAGTGAGCACTTAGTGCTAAGATGATTCTTATGGTTGTGATTCTTGCAGTAGAAGCAAAGGTTTCTTCATAGTCAATGCCATGTTGTTGCTTGTATCCCTTAGCGACTAATCTTGCCTTATATTTGTCTAGAGTGCCATTAGACTTGTATTTCACTTTGTATATCCACTTGACTCCTATGACTTGATGGTTTCTTAGTTTGGGAACTAATGTCCAAGTCTTGTTCTTTGCTATTGCATCCAGTTCCTTTTTCATAGTTGCTTCCCACTCTGGTTGGCCTTGAGCTTCTTTGTAGTTGGATGGCTTTGGAATTTGCTGAATTTGGTGCATTAGAGCATAATTAACGTAATGACTTTGTTCGCATTGTCGCTTATCAAGAAGCCTTTGAGATCGGCGTGGGTGTTGTGAAGTACTGGCTTCTGAGTTGGAGTTTGGAAATACTGAGTTCCCCTCTGAAGTGTAGATAGGTGGACTAAGACTTATACTTGAAACTTTTCTTGAGTATGAGGAAGCTTCATTGAAGATCATATCCTTCGAAATGGTGATGAAGTGGTTTTCCATATCATATAGACGGTATGCCTTTGATTGCTCACTGTACCCTATGAATATATGTTTCTTGGACTTTGATTGTAACTTGTTTCTATCTTCTTTTGGTACATGGACAAAATCTTCACTACCAAATGCTCGAAAGTAATTCACATTTGGTTTTCTTCCATAGTATGCTTCGAAGGGTGTTTTGTTGTGTAGTGCACTTGTAAATCCTCAATTAAGAATGTGAATGACAGTATGCATGGCTTCTGCCCAGAACTTGTAGGGTAGATCCTTGTGATGAAGCATAGTTCTTGCCATTTCCATCACACTCCATATCTTTCTTTCAACTATTCCATTCTGGGATGGAGTATGAGGCTAAGTGACTTGTCTTTTGATCCCTTTTGGTTGAGAAAGTTATCAAAGTCATGATTGATAAACTCACCACCTCCATCTGATCTAATGGTTTTAACTTTAGTCGAAGCTTCATTCTCAACTTCCTTGATCCAAGTTTGAAACTTAGAGAATGTGTCTGCCTTTGACTTCAAAAAGTACACCCAAATATAGAGAGAGTGTTCATCTACTAGAAGATAAATTTAGAGGGATCCACTCAGGGCTGGGGTGTTCATGGGTCCACATAAGTCCATGTGGATAAGGGCTAGAGGGTTCCTCGCTCGGGTTGAAGCTTCTTTGGGAACTGGGGCCCTATGTTGCTTGCCTTGGGTGCAAGCTTGGCAGACATCAGTAAGTTGCCCTATCTTTGGCAATCCCTTCACAAGTTGGGATGAAGAGATTTTTGATAAGTAAGAGGTGTGGCCAAATCTTTGGGTTCACAAACTTGAGGTTGATTCTTTGGATACAAAGCAAGATAGTTTGTAGAGGCCCTTTTATTCAATACCTTGAGCAATGACATCCTTTGTATGGCGATCAACTACCTTAACTGAGGTGTTATCAAACCATACTTGTTTTTCCTTATCTGTAATGACCTTGATGGAAAGTAGATTCATACATAAATTTGGAACAAAAAGAACATTGGATAAAGACTTGCATTCCCGCTGATTGTTGGTAATTTGAACTTTCCCTTTTCCTTCGATGGGTAAACTTTTGTTGTTGCCAAGATAGACTTCTTCCCAAGAGTCTGCCATGAAGGCCAAAGGCCCATTCAATAAGGGCAAAACCACAAGTCATCATGCTAGCAATGGATCTAAGCAAGGATCGCATAATTTATCGAAGAAGTTCACATGTAATTTTTGTGGAAAATCAGGGCACTTAGAAAAGTTTTGCTATAAAAAGAAACAATCATCGAAGCCTTCTATGTCTAGGCAAGCATCCAAAGGATCCCAACATAGATCCCACTGCTCTAGTGAGGAACTCTTCATCTCCACAGAAGCCAATGCCCTAGTTACTTCTAGCTCGCCGCATGAGTGGATCTTTGATAGCGGAGCTACCTCCCATATGTGCAAAGACAAGAACTCCTTTCAAGAACTCAAAGATCACACGCGGAAGCAAAATGAAAAGTAAAGTACTCTCACAAAACAAAGAATGTGTGAGACATAAAATGAGTAGACCATGAAATGGGTAAACCCAGGTGGATTAGAAATGAGCTTGCCAAGAGCATGGAGTAGGCTCCTTAAGCTTCTAACCAAGTACAAATGAGGGGAGAGGCCCTCCTTATATAGACTTGGGAGGGGCTCTCAAAAGTACATCATATGTGGGATAAGTCTCCTGAAAGGAGAATGAATACAACTGGTAGAAGCACATGGCAAGGTACCCAAATACAAAGGAAATACAATATAAAATGGAAATAGACTAGAAATGGAGTGCCTCCTGGATACAAAATGGAGATGCACTCATGCGGATACAAATGTAGATGAAGTAGGAGCAATCATGTCGTCAACACCCCCTCTGCAGCTCCATTTTGGAGTGGTTGAATGCTGCAGAGGTCCACCAAGCGCTGAAGCAGAACCGGAGGTAGAGCCTTCGTGAACATGTCTGCCAGGTGCTCCTGCGAGGTACACTGCTCCAGAGTATTCTCTTGAGATATGATCTTCTCGTGGATGAAATGGTATTGGATCTCGATGTTCTTCGTCCGAGCGTGGAACACTAGATTCTTGGCGATGGCCAAGGCTGACTGGCTGTCCGTGCAAATACATGTCGGAGTATCCTGCAAAACACCAATGTTAGATAATAAATGTCGAAGCTAGATGGCCTCACATGCTGCAAAGCTCGATGCTCGGTACTCGGCCTCTGTGGATGATAGAGCAACTATAGGCTGCTTCTTACTTGCCCAAGAGATAGGTCCTAAGCCAAGCAAGAATATATACCCAGAAGTAGACCATCGAGAATCAGGATCACCAGCCCAATCAGAATCTGAATATCCGACGAGTTCGATGCCCCCTCTATACCAAAGACCATGATGTCGGGGAGGGCAAGGTATCGAGGTAGTCTCTGAGCAGCATCCGAATGAGTCTGATGAGGTTGATGTGCAAAATGACTGAGTATACCAACTGCATAAGCAATATCTGGTCTAGTGTTGGCAAGATAGAGTAATGAACCAATAAGCTGTCGATAGCTATGCACATCCACAAGTGATGATGAGTCCTCCAGTATAAGCTTGATGTTTGGATCAAGTGGTGTAGAAACCGAGCGACATTGGTCCATGTTATATCTGGAAAGTAGATCAGAGTAGTACTTCTTCTGTGATAGAACTATACCTTCTTTTGTTTGCCAAACTTCCATACCCAAGAAGTAGTGAAGTAATCCAAGATCTGTCATAGAGTCTGAAGATGAAGCTGTGTGATGATAAAATGGATGCGTTCTTCGTCTGAGCCTGTCAAGATCAAGTCATCTACATAGAGAATGATGATGGCTACTAAAGACTCCTTTTGATAGATATAGAGATTAGCATCAGCATTGCTTCTGTGAAATCCCTTGTCTTCAAAGAACTTGTGAATCTTTTCATACCAGGCCCTGGGAGCTTGCTTGAGTCCATAAAGTGCTTTGTGAAGTTTGTACACTTGATCTTCCTTTCCTTTGATCTTGAAGCCTTCAGGTTGTTCAACATATACTTATTCTTGAAGATCTCCATTGAGGAATGCACTTTTGACATCCAGCTGGTAAATGGGCCACTTAAAGTGAGCACTTAGTGCTAAGATGATTCTTATGGTTGTGAATCTTGCAGTAGGAGCAAATGTTTCTTCATAGTCAAGCCATGTTGTTGCTTGTATCCCTTAGCGACTAATCTTGCCTTATATTTATCTAGAGTGCCATCAGACTTGTATTTGACTTTGTATATCCACTTGACTCCTATGACTTGATGGTTGGTTGGTTTGGGATTTAATGTCCAAGTCTTGTTCTTTGCTATTGCATCTAGTTCCTCTTTCATAGCTACTTCCCACTCTGGTTGGCCGTGAGCTTGTTTGTAGTTGGAAGGCTCTGGAATTTGCTGAATTTGGTGGATTAGAGCATAATTAACATAATGACTTTGTTCGCATTGTCTCCTATCAAGAAGCCTTTGAGATCGGCGTGGTTGTTGTGAAGTACTGGCTTCTGAGTTGGAGTTTGGAAATACTGAGTCCCCCTCTGAAGTGTAGATAGGTGGACTAAGACTTGTACTTGAATCTTTTCTTGAGTATGAGGAAGCTTTATTGAAGGTCACATCCTTCGAAATGGTGATGGAGTGGTTTTCCATATCATATAGACGGTATGCCTTTGATTGGTCATTGTACCCTATGACTATGTGTTTCTTGGACTTTGATTGTAACTTATTTCTATCTTCTTTTGGTACATGGACAAAAGCTTCACTACCAAAGACTCAAAAGTAATTCACATTTGGTTTTCTTCCATAGTATGCTTCGAAGGGTGTTTTGTTGTGTAATGCACTTGTAAATCCTCGATTAAGAATGTGAACGGCAGTATGCACGGCTTCTGCCCAAAATTTGTAGGGTACATCCTTGTGATGAAGCTTAGTTCTTGCCATTTCCATCACATTGCATATCTTTCTTTTAGCTACTCCATTCTGGGATGGAGTATGAGGCTAAGTGACTTGTCTTTTGATCCCTTTCTGGTTGAGAAAGTTATCAAAGTCATGATTGATAAACTCACCACCTCCATCTGATCTGATGGTTTTAACTTTAGTCAAAGCTTCATTCTCAACTTCCTTGGTTCATGCATTGATAGCTTTGTCTGTCAAACGTGCCATTATTCCTCATATACGCTCTTGCAGAGAAGCTAAGGATGCTTGGGATACACTTACCACATTGTACCAAGTTAGGAATGAGGCTCGCATTGCTTACCTCCGAAAATAGTTGGAGAGTGAGCACATGAATGAAGGTGATTCTATGGATAGTTTCCTAATGAAGATCAAAGACTTGAAGGAACAATTGATTTCTGCTGATGAGGTTATACCAGATAGCTCACTTGTGCAGACCGTTCTGAATAGTCTTCCTGATTCATATCAGAGTTTTGCTTCTACTCTTCGGTTGATGATGAAAGGCAATCCAAATGCCTTATCATTTGAGGAGTTAGTCTCTGTTCTATTGCCGGAAGATCAGTCCAGGCAAAACAGGTCCATTATGCAAGTTGCTGATCAAGCTTTCCTGGCTAGTCAGAAGGGCAAAGGAAAATGGAGCTCTTCAACTAGTAAGCAGAAATCTGCTAATTCTGCATATTCGAAGAAGGAAGATAAAGATGAGAAGAAATCAGAAAAGCAGAAATTGTTTTGTAAGTATTGCAAAGGGAATGATTGTTGAAGAATCGCTCACAAATTTGACATACAGACAGACATAAAGACGAAGAAAGACAAAGAGAAGCAGAAACAAAACATTCAGAAAATCAAGCCTTAGTGAAGGGACAAATTCACGCCTGTAATATACGGTGTAGAAACTTCCAGAATTACGAGTTTGAATCTCGGATCAAAATGTATATAAGAGAGAGCATAGAACCGGAATAGATAGGTGAGAAGAGAAGAGATAGAAGAGTCCCGTAAGAGACAAGGATAGTGATATAGAAGACGCCAGAGATTGCGTATGTAGAGATGAATAGTAAAACCTGAAGTGTCGGGTATTCATCTGAGAGAGATGGTAAGGGATAACTACTCAGGGTAGGAGAGTTTTCCATAGCTATGAGCAAAGTGAGGCCAAGCTATTTTGTACACATCTTCTCTAATAGAAAACACATGTTCATGTGGAAGATTGAGCGCATTCTTCGTATGTGAAGAAATCTGAGTAATTTCATGTTACTATGAAAGTTAGTTAACAGTTACAGTTTTCTCAGTAAACAATTTTCGGTACATCTACGAGTTAGATCTCGCAACACAGTGTAAAGATTTTCATGAGTGATAGCTCATCTTGAAGCTAGGAGTCTGAACTACAAACTGATCAAAAGAGTTTTGTGAAATGGGACAAGTACACAGTACAAAGTCTGACCGTAAAAAGGCATTTGGAACTGGTGAAGTTTTTACTTAAACTTCAGAAAGAGTTCAATTATTGAAGGAAGCTCAGGTATTACTTCCTTACTTCATCTACAATCATTTGAAGTAATCACAAACAGAATTGCAGTTGATTCCGATAAGATTCCGGTAAGATTACGGTGATATTCCGGTGATAGTATGGTGAAGTTCTGGTGAAATTCTGGTGAGTTCAAAATACAGTTTTTGCACAGTTAAGTAACGAAAAGATTATCTAACTGTAAGCAAATGCAGTAGTGTAAACTTTGAAGTAAATCAGTTCAGAATTGAAGCTTGAAGGAAACACGAAGCTTTCTGTAAAGTGAATTTTCAGTTTTCACTAAATACAGTTATAAAGTTTCAGTTTCAGAAGGTTGCTAAGCTACTGATGATTATAGAGGTGTTTTAATATCACTTTAGCTTAGTTCTAGTTGAGGTGTGGCAATTTTCCGCAATCTTGTTAGTGAACAAGCTTTTGTCACGACATCAACAAGTGGTATCAGAGCAGAAAGGTTTTGAAGAGCAGAAAAGGTTTCTCAGAAGTAGAAACGGAAGTAAAGATACAAGAGAATTCGAAGAACTTTCACAAGAAAGGTGAAAGCTAAAGTGATCAACAACAAACGACGTCAAGAAACGTTTCGAAGTAATTCTCAAGGGTAAAGGTTTGTAAAAGGTAAAACCTTTTAAGAGGTAAAGGAAGAGGTAATCAAACTAACAACAAGAAGACTTGTTGGATCTGTGGATTAAGCAATCATTTGGCTCATGATTGCTGGCATAATTCTCAAGGATCTAGTCAGAATCAGAACAATAACAGTAGAGGCAGAAGCGGAAGATATCAAAGAGGTAGACAAAGCCAAAGAGGCGGATATGGTAGAGGTGGAGCAAGAAGTTGGGGATAGAATCAGTCTCACAACACTACCTACTACAACTATGCGAATGATACGCAGAATGATGATCATACGACGTTGATGATGAACTCAATAAGTGTGTCAGAAAATGAAGACCTCAAGGTATTCTATATGGACTCTGGTTGTTCAAATCATTTGTCAGGAAATATAGAATTGTTATCAGAACTTGAAGGAGGTATTTCAAATCATATAGTATAGACAGGTGATAACACAAAACATAATGTAAGGTCAATTGGAAAGGTAAAGTGTAAGAATGGAGTTGACCTACTAATGAATGTTTTGTATGTTCCAACAGTCCCGAAGAATCTGATCAGTGTGGGTCAGATAGTAGAAAAAGGTTTTCAAGTCAGGTTTACAAATGAAGGAGTATTTGTTGAAGATCCTGAGAATGGATACGGTCAGATTGTCCATGGTAAAAAGGAAGGTAGACTTTTTACTCTGAAAGTACAAGGGAATGTTGGTCAAGCCTTGATCACACATGGTGATGAGGTATTTACAGAGCTAGACCTCTGGCATAAGAGGTTAGGACATTTTAATGAAATAGGAATCAAAACTATGGTGGAGAAACAATCCGTGAGAGGATTACCAAATATGAAGAATCAACATATGATTCACAAGTGCGAAGCCTATCAGATGGGAAAAGCCCACAGGTTACCATTTCAGAAGAAAGGGTACAAACACGATGGTGTGTTAGAGCTCATACATACAGATGTATGGGGACCAACAAAAGAAGGATCTATCAGCGGCTCAAGGTATTATGTTCTTTTTATTGATGATGCAACAAGATGGATAACTCTTTATGTTTTGAAAGAGAAGTCAGAAGTATTTGAAGCTTTCAGGCATTTTCATGCATATGCTGAAAGACTTACATGACAGAAACTCAAAAGACTAAGGTCTGATGGAGGAGGAGAATATTTTTCTCGAGAGTTCAATGATTATCTGTGGAATGCAGGCATCAAAAGAGAAATAACTTGCAGGTATACACCGCAACAAAATGGAGTAGCAGAAAGAAGAAACCGAACTCTAGTTGAGTTTGCAAGAGCAATGCTAAAGGAGAAGAATTTTCCAAATTATCTTTGGGCTGAGGCTGTAAATATAGCTACATATCTGGTAAATAGATTACCATGTACAACTTTGAATGGGATGACCCCTTATGAAGCTTGGTGGGGTAAGAAACCAACACTTGATCATTGTAAAGTGTTTGGATCGGTTGCTTATGCTTATGTACCATCACAACTCAGACATAAGCTTGAACCAAAACCTGAAAAATACGTGTTCATCGGATATGATGAATAGCAAATGGGTTATAGATTATGGAGTCCTCTAACCAAACAATTTACTGTTTCCAGAGATGTGATATTTGATGAAGGAAAGAGTTGGTATACAGATAAAGAGCATAGTGTTGAAACACTTGAAGAAGAGATAAGAAGAAAAGAAAAAGGAAAATCACATATGAAGATGAATGAAGATGAAGATCATATGCAGGTAAGTACGTCCAGGATCGGATCAAGTATGAGAAACGAAGATGGATCAAGATTTGGTGAAGATGTGTATTCAGACACACATGAAGAATATGAGCTAAGAAGGTCAAACAAAGTAAGGAAACAACCAACAAGGTATTCCTATGACACTTCTTATTTGACTCAGAAAAACTATGCTTACTTAGTAAAGGAAGATGAAGAACCTCAGAATTACAGTGAAGCAAAAGGTAAGAAACAATGGGAAGAAGCAATGAAGGAGGAGTTCAATGCTCTTGAAGAGAACAAGACTTGGGAACTTGTTCCAAAACCAAATGGTAAGAAAGTGATTGGAAATAAATGGGTTTACAAAGTTAAGAAACTTGCAGATGGAAGGATAGCCAGATACAAAGCTAGACTGGTGGTCAAAGGCTATGCTCAAACGCATGGCATAGATTATGATGAGACGTTTAGTCCGGTGGCAAAGATGTCAACCATAAGGACATTGATTGCTATAGCAGCATCAAAAGGATGGAAGCTAAGTCAGCTGGATATAAAGAATGCATTTCTGAATGGATATATATCAGATGAAGTCTACATGGAATAGCCTGAAGGGTTTGTAAGTTCCAGTTACCCAGATCATGTTTGCAGATTAAGAAGAGCTCTCTATGGATTGAAGCAAGCTCCAAGAGCTTGGAATTACAGACGTGTGAAGTATCTCAATGACCTTGGATACCAAAGTTCGAAGGCAGATGCAAGTCTACTCATCAAGAGAACAGATGAAGGTATGATCTAGATTTGTATTTATGTGGATGACATAATAATCACAGGAACCTCAGATGAAGGAATCAAAGAGGTAAAGAGACTGCTTGAAAAGGAGTTCAAGATCAGTGATCTAGGAAAGTTATCATACTTTCTTGGAATGGAAGTTACATATGCAGATCATGGCATATATGTTTTGCAAGAAAGGTATCTCCTAAACTTAGTGAAGAAGTTTAACATGGAGAATTGCAGAGAAGCTTCAACACCGCTTGAAGTAAATCATAAACTCAGCAAATATGGTGGTGTAGAGTTTAAAGATATGAGGAAGTATCAGTCGTTAGTGGGAAGCTTGATTTATGCTACGCTAAGAAGACCGGATCTCAGTTATGCAGTGGGAGTTCTCTCACAGTTTATGCATTGTCCGAAGGATCAACATTGGGTTGCAGGACAAAGAGTTCTTAGACCAAGCGGTGGCAGGAATCTATGCAGCCAAGAGAAGACAAAAGGCATATTATGATGCACATATAAAAGACAAAGGACTTAAAGAAGGAGACTTAGTCTTGGTGTACACCTTAAAGCAACATGCCAAGAAGTTACAAAAGCGCGGATATGGACCTCTGATCATCAATAGGATCTCTACTAGTGGAGCAGTTAATCTAGCCACTCTAGATGGATACATTCTTCCTAACTACATAAGTGGATGCAGAGTTAAAAAGTTCATGGAGCCATTGACGGATCAAATGCTAGCACGCTTAGTAGGTGCTCAAAATCAGAAGAAAGAAGAAGAACGGATTAGAGAGGAGGCACGACAAGAAGCCCTAGAACGCATCAAGAAGAGGAAAGAGTGGATTAGACAAAGAGATGAACGATATCTCCAAGGACGGGAACCTATCCCTATGGCTAATTATCAAGTTCGTACATCTGACGCAAATAGAGCTCACAGGTCACAACCTTACCTAAACCTAGGGATTGGAACGACAGAGTACAAATTGATAGATGCATTAATAGATTCAGGAGTAGGACTTAGTTGCATACGCCATACGGTCATACAAGATCTTCAACTGATGATGACGCCCACAAAGGCTCAGATGGTAGGAATTGGAGGTCAAATCTTAGAATGCATAGGAACCACTAATGTATCCCTCCACCTAGGAAATTCTTCCATGGAACAATGAGTCTTTGTGTGCAGAGATGAGGATTTAATAGAAGATTTGATCTTAGGACAGGATTGGATCATTGAGAATGAAGTGAGCATCAACCTAGCTCAAGGCTATATTTCAGCCAAAATAGGGCACAAGGAAATTTTTAATTTATTAGGAGAGAAGCCTTTACTCCAACCAACAACCATCGAGAGTGCGGAAGGATGCAAAAAGGAGCTACTAAAACCTGATTCTAGTCCTAATATCTCAAAAACCAATCTAGAAGAAGCAGAAAGTGCAAACCCTAACATGTCCATAGAAGAGGTGAAATCACCTCATTCAGCGGAGGAACAGCCACACACTAAGAACACCAACTCTGATGGAGCTTCTCACCCAACCAAAGGATCACCAATGTGGAGGACGACATTAAGACATTTACATCAAGGAAAGAACAAATTCAAATGGGTACGCAAAGATAAAGTGCAGAACTCGGAAATGTCATCACCAAATCATTGGGAGAATAAGACCAATAACAAGTCAACATCGCGACCATCTGACACAACACTACTCTTGCAAGTATGGATTCCTAAGTCTTTGATTGACGCTCAGAAAGCACGACAGCAAATATGGATCCCCAAGACGGTCAGGCAGGCCGCCAAGCAAGAGATAAGCAATCTGGAGGATACACTACTTCGAAACAGTCGAACGACAAAGCAAAGACAAACTCATCCTAAAAACATGAAGAGCAACAATTCTATTGCTCAGCTACCCAAAGATACAAAGGGAACACCCGAAGATCGACGGACCAAAGAGAAGACAAGGGACATCATGACAACAAAATGGATTTGGAAACCCAAGCAACTACAAGGTGTGGACCGTCGAGACGATAAAGATTCCAATTGCACTCATAGAATATCAAATGCACCTAAATTATGCATGATAGGGCCACATTACCAGGCCAAGCATTCGGCACATGATGTACATGATAAAATTAGTGGTGCACATTCTCCAATTGAGATAAGATCATAGCTTCAACTTTCTTAGGAATGGACCTACTATGTACATAAATATATGCTTCGGCTACACTAATGATTGTTTTCTTTCAGGACAGAAATAAAAAGATGTGGTAAGAGATCTCAACTATAGGACCATGGGAACGGAGTGATGGAACGACAACAAATCACTGCAATGCACTACACAACTTCTATACTTTCCTTTGAAACTAATGCGCTTTTCCTTACAAGTGCAGATGGCTTTTGAAGATTCTAAAGCAACAGTACAAGAGGAAGTACAGGAATTTCCACTCCAGAGTATCACCAAGGCAAAGGGACACTGGTTCAGGGAAGATCAACCGACTGGGGAGTATCTCTTCCTGGCAACGATAAAAATCATGGATATCGATCATCAATTTCCAATCATGTCCCAAGACTTCAGAGTGTTGCATGGACTCCCGTCTACAATAGACATCATGAAGAAAGCGGACATACATAAATATTTTGAACTGCCAATCTATAAGCCCGACTTTCAAAGATGCACACAGGTCATGAATACATTACAACCAACTCTGCATGATCCCTTAGTGCTAGAGGCTAAAGTGATGGATAACGTAGGTGAATGGGTCGTTATTCAATTCACACATGACTTGATTAAGGAAGCTTTTGGATGGGAAAAAGACGGAACTACTGTAGTGGAAGAAGAGAGTCGAGGCACAAAAACACGAACATTCTTGGATATCAATATAATTGACATAAAAGAGGAAGTAAGGCTTATTCACCAGCACTTCTGCTTCTCGAATATGCATCGGTACACGGCCCCTCAAAAGATTATTGTTCAATTGCTCTCACACGCCATCAAACAGATTGGCAATCAGATTAATCTGACTCCTTACATCCAAGAAAGGTTATTAGAGGCAAAAAAGCAATGGAATAATAAGAAGTTCCTCAATGGCAGTGTGGCTTTGACTATACTGATTTACCATGCTTTAGGCATTAGAGAGCATCTGCAAGAAATGCCATGAGCAATGGTCATGGCCAAATATGTCAACGTCGTGACGGTACCAAGAAAGAAAAGAGCAGTCCAACTTGTTGAAGAAGCAGAAACTAGCTCTCAACCCAGAATGAGAGGCACGAAGAGACTCAGGGAAGTCAAGCAAGTAGAAGAGGAAGTTCCAGCCACCAAAAGGACACATGTACTTCCTAAGACAACGATTGAAGAGCAAAGGCCAATTACAGAGGAAGACTTAAATAAGGCCCTAGAAGAAACGCACCAATATACAGAAGGGCAAGTCAATTTACTCGTGCAGGGGCATCATTATCAGCAGGCCTACCATGAGATGCAGGTGAAAAAGAAACTCACAAAAGTACACCGTTACAGAGAAATCGGGTTGGATAATTCAAGCTCATCTTCAGATATACAAGAAGAACCTGACACCTCATTATTGAATGTAGATATTCAAAGAAAATCCAAGGATGATGGACAATGGGTGGAATTAAATGCAGTAAGTTACAATGAAGAAGAGGACATAAAAGTGGATAACAACTCTACCCACCAAGAGCTGAACACCGAAGGCATAGTCGCCCACAAAGAAGGAACGCATGTGATTAAACTTAATGAAAGTTCCACTCTTCAGGTCCGGGAGGCAACACTTTCACGGGAAGAGTCAATCAAAATACCAAAGATAGAGCCTCACGAAGCGACAGTAGAAGAAGAAGAACCTTTCACCCCAATAAGGGTCGTGGCAGAACCCTCCCCCATGGATGTCACATTTCAAGGGAGTGCCACAAAATCTATTGATTTGGATAAAGAAGAAAACGAACCAAAAATACACCTACAAATTAGACAACCACACAACGAAACCATCCATGTGGAGCAAGGAAAAGATGTGCAAACCGGCGAAGCTCCGAGCATACCAAGGACATGGTTGAATGTCGACATCGCTCAACTCAAGCCTGTCGTACAAGACATGCTCAGAACCGCACTGGACACACAACAATTAATGCTTGAGGTTGATGAAGATTATGATCAAGCGATGCAAGAAAAGAATGAACTTCAACCAATTGGTAAGAATCTTTCTACTGAGTTAAAGACAACAAGGGAACAGATCTTAAGGAAAGAAAATGAAGTTCAAGAAGTCAAAACGCAGTACAAAATTCTAGAGACGGAGAATGCCAGATTGAAAAACAAATTCAGGAATTCACAAAGAGATATGAAGCTAACGAGGCTGAGAAAGCACGAATGAACGCAAGGAGCAAAATACTGGAATCACAGATCAAGGTATACATGGAGGAAGCAGAAAACCTAAGGAACCGAAACAAGGAGCTCATGACAGCCCTTCTTAGTGATCAACCAATGGAAGTTCAAGAAAGACTAGAAAAAGATATCAAAGAATTGGAGGCAAAGATAGTTAAGTATGAAGATCAGCTCGAGAAGGAGCAACTCACCATTGCCGAATGGGAAAAGAGGTACATGGATGACACTGCAGCTCTCAGAACTAAATGGAAAAAAGCTGAGAATCGTTATCTCCTGCAATGTAAAGAAGACACCGATCATCTTGATATTGTTGCTAAAGAACTTCTCAAACACAAGGATACTATTGCATAGGCTACTGAAGAAATAAAGCAGAAAGATGAATTAATTAAACAACTTCAAGAGCAATTAGCGAAGCAAACAATTGAGGGGAAACCAGTAGTTCCACAATCCGCCGCGGCTACTGAGGAGACTGAGGTACGTCCTCTCTCTCCCCCCTCACATCATTCACCGATAAGGGAGGAACAGGAGGTCCAAATTGAACATAATACTCGGGACATTGCAGAACTGAGCCGACCGGAAAGGGCTCTATTGATGTCCCAGCTTACTACTGAATTTGAAGATCAAATAATACAAATCATGAAGGAAGCTAAAATAGAGAGCAAAAACTTGGACCAAATTTTGAAGCCATTCAGTGTACCATATGGACTACTTAAAGAACAAACACGACACTATATAAAGAGGACGACAAATAAAGAACCTGACAAAAACCTCCAGTTCAACAAAGATACTTTCAATTACACTCAAGAGGAGTTCGAGAGGGCTGATCCCATCTAGAGGAGGAAGCTTTTGGAAAAGAATCCTATACTGCGGGTACAGTGGGAAGCATCACCATATGTGCTTCAGATAAACCCATCTTTTTGCCCAGTACCCCGCAGATGCTCCTGGTCGCAATTTTGGGAAGGACAGCGCCAGGGAAGCATCAATAATCAATGGCTGAATTACCCCTTGTTACCTATTCCGCCTCATAATTAACCAACGAAAGAATATATGGTAAAAACAATGGAATTTTGGATTGCCAGATATGCCACAGTCCCGGACTTAGCAGTTAAAATGACCAATAAGATATTCAGTATGCTACTTACTGTAATCAAAGTCTTCCAACACGCAAAATATACTTTTTTTAATTTCATCGGCATTACACAAGGCTCTGAAGCACTCATTTTTTATCTATCTACTATTTCGAGCCGCTTAACACTTATGGCGTATTATTCTCGCCTTATGTTTTTGCCGTCAACCTATATGCAGACTTTCGAAGAAGCATTTTTCACTGGCTTCTTCGAAATAGATTCGGAAATTTTCGTCAAAATGACTTCAAATCTTAATGCACGCCTGGTGGCTTATGAGACAAGCTTTTTTGTGGATCATCGACAAGCACTAGAGGATGGAGTGAAGTCAACATAGTGGAAGGAATTTATGATATATCATGCTAATTTGCTAAACCAACGAGAGCAAGCAGCCATACAGACCTATACACGTCGCCACAAAACGCCTGTCGGGGACGACAGAGTTCAGGAGGAGGGACGTGTGGAAGGGGAATCAAACAAGAAAAGATTGCTATTGTGAACAAAGAGAGCTTTGAAATCTCGAATTTGCCTCTTTCCTGCTGATTTCCATCTTCTCTTTGATCTTCTATGTGTGTATAATGCTTGGAATGTGTGTGTAGGACTGTTGTCTACCCCTCCCCACTGTTTTTGAGCTACTGTAGTATGTGTGTGAGCTTGTAGGAGTTATGGCGTGAGTGTGGGTGCTTCCCGCCATTCACTATTTTGGTCATAACTTGAAGCAGGGTTGTCAAAATCGAGTGAAGCCACTTCTAATAGATGCGTCTCGTCGAGAGCTTCGAAAGGAGTACGCTATTGGCTATATTCAGAGTTCGGAGCTGGGAGAAATCCTTGATTTACTGAAAACTATTATAAGAGGTATCGCGGCATAGGCTTTCAGTCTTTCAGTGAGTTTGAGAGGTGGATTAGTCTTTTCTCATGCATATCAGCTGAATAACTTCATTTTCCATCATGTGTGCACATGTCTTCATACACTTGGTAGGTCGTTTGATCGGATTGACATCCAAGCGTGTGTCAATTTCCCACTATATGCACTTGTGTTGCAAATGAGATACAATCTCTTTGGCACAAGTCCTTGAGTCTTCTTGACTTAGGTACACATCAAGTTTCTTTGAAAATCTTGTGGTTATGAGGTTATAGTAGTCTTGTTCAAGGGTACTCACTCTTGCATGGAACTTTATCACGAAGTTAAACATTTCCTTGTAGGCTTTTTCTTAACCGTCTGAGAAGCTGATCATGGTTCAACATCACATGATGAATACGATGTCTGCTGGTGTTTCAAATCAAATGATAATGTCTGGTATGTTGATTGAAGTGCTTCAAATCACATGACCAGTCATGCGGAATGGTTTTGTACTTTGCAAAAATTGTCAGTTCCTGGATATGTTGAAATAGGTGATAACACATCACACCCTATCCAGCATACAGGAAACATAGCATTGTCTATGAAGGATGGGAAGGTAAAACATCTTGCTGATGTACTGCATGTTCCAAATATAACAAAGAATCTGGTTTTTTGTTCGAAAAATGGTTGACCAGGGATTACAAGTCAGATTCAATGCTGATGGGTTATATGTAGAAGAATACAAACGGGATCGAAGATTGATTGCCAAAGGAAACAAAGTGGGTAGGATGTTCACCTTAAATGTGAAAATTCCTAGAATGAATGCAGCCATATTTGCAAAAGATGTAGGAATGATTACTAATATAGAGATCTGGCACAAACGGATTGGACATGCAAACTGGCAAAGGCTAAAATTGATACAGTCAAAGGAGATTGTCCATGGACTACCAAAAAAGAAAGGATGGATTGTTGTGGGGGTGCGGATGATTTATGAATGGATCATGTTGGTCACTTTTTTCCTTGATGTGGGTAAGTACATATGAAACTTTTTCCACTTGTAAGATGCTTTTACATTTTTTCTTATATGGATTTATGTAAATGATTCATGTTTTTTGGGTATTGTATGTGGATTCACAATTTTATTTCGTATAAAAGTTTGCTTTGGTGGAAAGCTTTGTAGATTTTTCCAGACAGACTTATACAGAGAGCATGGAGCCCCTTTCTCTGTGTCCATATCCTACAATCATGGAGTGTCGAACTTGGCATTTTACATTCACAGTGAACGGAGTCTCATTACTTAGCTAACTCCGCGACATTGAACATAACTCCCCAAAGGCTTTTTTTCCCTGCCATATTAGGTTTTCGACATATAATCTACATACTGTTTTGCCGCCTTGTGTGAGTGCATACGCAGAAGAACTTCAAAGATTTCCATTGTTCTGCTTGAAACAACATGATTTTAAGCCATCGTAGATTTCCATTGTTCTGCTTGAAGCAACATGATTTTAAGCCATCGTTCGAGAGTCCCCCTGTGAAATGACCCAATTCAGGCGTCATTTCATTCTTGTATTTGGCTTGAAATTGAAATGAACAAAGACATTCACCTACGGACTCTTCTTATCCCCCACTTTTCATGACTTAACATCCCAATATTTGAACTCAGAGTCCCTCACAGATTTGGCATGTTCACTTGGCTGTGTGCATGTAGTTTTATGACCGTTCGGCTTTTGCTTTGTGACATTCTGGGGCTGTTTTTATGAGACTGATGTACGTGTACCCACGACTCAGTCTCTGCTAAGGTGCTTAAGTACTCTGCTAAGATGCTTCACAGTCTTTGTTCACTGTCTTCTTTCTCTCTTTGTGACAGACCTAATGTCAGTTATGGTTGTTTACGCTATAGGTTTGTGATAGAGTATGTGAAACCTGTACCACAGGGTTAACGGTCATCGGATTTCTGCTATGGATGCTATAGTAATGACATTTGATTATGGTTTTTTGTGTTGATTATTTCACTAAGAATGTAGTAGCGTTACACTTTGTGTTCAAGGTCCTAAGCCGATACTCTGAAATGGAATATGTGCTGTGAGCGTTGTCGGAGGATGCGTGGTGATTATTCGTGGTTGATCCCGTTAGTTTATCCTCTTCTCTCTCTCTCTCGCTCTCTCTCTCTCTCTCCCCTCCCCCCCCCCCCCCCAATTCTCTCTTTTTGTCCTTCATGCTCTTTCCTGTTCACATGTACATTCTTCACGGGGATATGGTTCGGAGAGGACGGGTTTTGAGTCTGATTACAGTCCGTTAATTAATTTGTCTGATATTGATGATGAGAGCTCTTTACGAAGTAATGTACGTATTTCTTGCTCAGCCCCTTCCCTCCTTCCTAACCGGTCCTTTTTTATGTGTTATTCTGTTGTCCCATGCCATTTTTTCCGTCTGATTTTTCTCTGCCCGTCTTCCCTTCTCCCCCCTCTTCTTTCTCTCTATAGTCGCTTATAGTCGTAAAGTTGACGGTCGTGAGTATGCATTTTCCTTTTCCAAGAATTGTAAGTACCCAATGATCTTTGAGTGTCCAGTTGATGGGCATTCGTAAAATGTAGCATGTCAGAAAGTCCAATTAAGTGGCCAATTGTTTGGCATTCGAAAAACGTAACATGTCAAAATGCCCATTTGTGCAACCAAGAGTCGATTGTCCTCATCTCAAATCGCTTCACCTCCCCTTTCAACGGTTTGGGATGTATCTGAAGAGGCAAAGTTCCTATGGCCATGGGTGAAAATAGGACTTGTTTGACATGTAACTCTGTAACATGTCGATTCACCTATATGAGCTGTATGAGGTCCTTACATTCTTGAGAATATGCATAAAAGCAATGCTTTAATATTATGCACGTGAAGAGTTTCTTAAGTCACTTATCTTGACAACTTGCATAGACTTAAGATTAATCCATATAATCGCTTAAAGGCATCCGTTGCCCACCATGATTATGCTTTTACCTTCCGTAAGAATTACATGTATCCATCTTGAATATGTATTACAAATGCATGAATTACATGGTTTTGTCTTCAGCATGATTTACAAGTGCTCAATTGTTGGGCATTCGTGAGATCTAACGTGTCAAAAGCCCATTTCTCTAACCAAGAGTCGAATGTGCACATTGTTTCACCATGATCATCGTGACTTCTTGCTTCTTTTGAATCCATGTTTCCATGTTTAAGCATGAATGCATCAAACATTTTGTACCATTGTCTTGTTTCAGCCCATACAAGCTCCTTTTGAGCTTACATACAAGATGTCCCTTTTCAAGAATCACATAAGTTTAAGGGTGTTTTATGTGAAGATGGATATAATTCCAAGTCCAAGGAAACAATGATCAAATAACACGTGCAATGTGGTCATTTTTTACCACGAGAGAATACTTGTTTAAAGTCAATGCCATTCTTTTGGGCATACCCCTTTGCACAAGCTTTGCTTTGTACTTGGGCTTTCCATCAACTATGTATCATATTTATTTATGGACCTTTTGTATTGTTTAAATCTTCTCAATTACAGATCTATGTCATGAGGAATGACAATATAATATCTATGGGCTGTTGCACATCACACTAAACCCTATTTTCAACATGTACATGTTGCTCAATTGACCTTTGGGGGGCTTAATTTGCTATCCAATATCATCTTGCTCAAAAACCATATGTTCATCTCCATTCCAACCATATTTGGCTAATCTTGAGGTGTAATCTCATAGGGGTAGCACATGGACATGTTTTCGGGTGGCTGGAGTTCACTTTTTGGGTCATCCGAAAAGTGTTCCAGGAGCACATGGATGCCCAGTGGCTGGATTTCGGGTGGCCGGAGATTGACATCGGGTCACCGGATTTAGGTGCACATGAAGGTCCAATGACCGGATTTCGGGTGGCCGGAGAAATGGACCTTGGGTCACCGGATTTAGGTGCACATGGAGATTCAGTGGTCAATTTTTAGGCGGCTTTAGATAGACTTTGGGACCTCATTTAGGTGCACATAGGGGTTTCATATTCAAAAATATACTTCAAGCCATCATATTTAGGCACACATGAATATTTAGATCATCATATTTAGGCATCATATATCATGGATTACCAATAAATCATGTACAATACATTATATAATAAACCCATGAGTCTTTAATTTAAGTCGCATAAGTTGGAATGATACAAACATGATTAACATCATATATGGAACTACAATGTTTATCATAAAACACTAGGTATTGTCTTGATTCCACTCCCATGCAGTAATCTTCATTCCCTGATCCGCATTTACCTACATCAATGAGGACAAAAAAGTGGTATTAGTTGAATAAAAGCCATGGAAGGATTATGAAAAAACATGTTATGTATACATTACCTTCAAAAGCATTCCATAAACTTTGCACATGTCAATCTTCAATTGCAGCTTGCTCGATGGAGAATTGTCTAAATAATGCCATCCTTACTCTACATGCTAGATCTCGTTATGAGTAGTTGGAACCTCTTAATTCAACCTCTTCATTATCATTTGGATGTGGATCTTCTTGGTCATTAGGTTCACTCTCACCTTGTAATTGAACAAAATTATGAAGTAAACAACAAGCACTAATTATCAAGGGGACCCTAGGTAGATCTACATTGATATTTTGTAGAATTCTCCATCGGTTTTTTAAGATCCCAAATGCATTTTCAATTTTGACTCTACCCTTTGATAAGTGCTTGTCAAATGCTCTCTTTTCTCTTAGGTGCTCACCTACTCGACTACGGAATGGTTTCACTAAGAAACTTCTTGCCTTATAAGTTGAGTCACCTAAGAGAAAAGGTCGTATTGTCTCACCTTGAACTTCCAATGTTGGTGAGTTAAGAACCAATCCTTGTTTTAATTGTTGATACAAAGAGGACTCTTTGAAATGTGTGGAATCATGCATCCACATGGACCTCTACATACAATACTCCAAAAAAGCTTCCTTGAGTCCACAATGCCTTGAAGTAGGACACTAGGAAAACCATGTCTACATATGTATTGTGTGGGATATAAGTCATGGTTTGGCTTCTTATACAAGCGTATATGTGTATCATCAATGGCACCTGCTATTTGAGGAATTTGTGTCAAAGACCTAAAGGCCTCCATTTGTAAACGTTCATCTTTAGGAACACTGATTCCATAACGATCATACATATCTTTACTACTTAGAATCTTACAAATTATGACGGTAAACTTTTTACATGTGGAGTCACCTACTCCAAAAGGCTCGGACATTGTGCCTGTGTTATGACCTTGTGCTAGTCTCCATAATACACATGTTAAGGCCAAGTAAGGTGTAATGGGATCTCTCACATAAATGGATGAGTCTGATATAGATAAGAATGGAGACACTAAGCCTAACAAGATATGAAATGATTCATATGACATGCGATAGGAAAACATGAATTTATGTTGGCATTCTAAGCGAGAGTTTGACCAAATGGTATTATGTAGAGTTCCAAAACACTCTTTGTTTTGGAAATATCCACCATTCTCTTTGTGAAAACTTGGTTGCACCGGGTTCCAAAAGTGCACAAGAGCATGCACAAATCCACATCCAATAAGATCTAGAAGGAGAATTAGGTGCTCGCATTCTCTTGTTGGATGGTTCGTCATCATTTCGTCTTGTATGCTCTTCATCTTCGCATATAATCCATATTCATAAGAAATAAAGATAAAAACGATATCCACTCGAATGTTTCCATCCTATTAAAAAAAAAGATACTATGGTAAGATTTTGCCATCATTCACGTAAATATAACATGTTTAAAATATTCAAACATAGAAGCACCATTCAATATTAAAAAAGACCATTCAATATTCCAAATAGAAAGACACAATAAACTACATCAAGTTCTTCTCTACGACATAAGCAAACCAAACCCTTACATAGATTAAAATGCCCATGAAAGTACATAAATGAAAGCATGACTAGTTGTGATGATTATTCATAAACTTTAATAACTCAAGATAAACTTTTCCTTGTATCTTTGCTCTCTTTGTTGCTTTTGCTTTCCGTTGCATAATGATTTTCTCCTCCTAAACCCTCTTTCGCTCTTTGTCTTCCATTTGCTTTTGGAACATTGATTCTTTAAATTCCCGCCTTGATGATTCTATCTCTTTCATGACTTCAAACATTTTTGACATGCCATCCACAATACTCTTTGACTTCTTATTTTGCTTTATTTTTTTTCCTACTACACCCTCAATTTGTATGTCATCTAAAACATCTTTCTCACTTTGAGAACCTTGCTTTCGAACTGTATCATCAATCTCTATAGAAGTATCTTCGTCGACTGCATTCCCTTGAGAGCTTTGTCGACCATCACTATCAAATGCACCGAAAATTCCGATGCATTTAGGAGATAAAACCCATAGAGATTCACATGAAGCAAAAAATTTCCATGTAGAAGGAGTACTTCCTGTAGAGTTTTGTTTCGTTGAATCTCTCTTATGCTTCTTTTTTAGTGTGTCAATTCGATTACGAACCTGATCGAAGCCAAAAGAAAGTCCACACTCCTTGTTCAAAGAATTGACTACTTTCTCCCAATCTTTCAAGCGAAGATTTCCACGCTTAATGCGAACATAGACATCTTCAAAACATTTAATTAAAGTAAATGTATGAGAATCATCCCACATTACTCCTCTACTTCTCTTTGCCCCTCTTCTATCATCATTCATTGTAGGAATATGATCAACATGAGGGGGTTGGGTGTCTATGGATGGATTTTCACCAATGCATCCTTCATTCATCATGTTCAAAAATGAGAACTGTGTTGATGATTGCACATCTTGGGACAACGATTCATAATCAGCATCTACAAAATTATTATATGGTGCCATTACCCACCTATGTCAAAAACATGGGAGAATTTAGTAAGAGAAAGATGTACCATCATTTTATTAATGAGCATAGGGAGAAAAAGATGTAGACATTTCTTTATTTTAATGTGCACATATAGACATGTTGAAAAAATTGGCACATATGAAAGATAGTAACTTTTGAAGGCATAATTACATTAATTTAAACCTTCATAAACTAATAACAGAGAGAGAGAGAGAGAGAGAGAGAGAGAGAGAGAGAGAGAGAGAGAGAAAGAAAGAAAGACTGTTTAACGTCTATTAGAGGCCAAAATCGGCCTATGAGACAAAACATATACATCAATATGATCCAATCCATTGTGATCCCAAAATAGATATAAATATATAAACATATACTGTGATCAGTACATAGTTGAAAAAAACGCGTTTTTTTCAAAAAATAAAAAACGTTTAGGACGTTCGGATGTTCCGAATGTCCTAATACGTTTTTTTGAGTTTTTTTTTTTTATAAATTTTATTTATTTAAAGACCATCCTCAATTTTTAGTTTTGTTTCATGAACAGAATTATGAGAATGTAAGGTTTTCTTTCCTTCTCTACTAAATTCTGAATCAAAAGTCCCTCCTATCCGGTTAAAAAAAAAGTTCCTATTTTGATTTTAAAAGATATTTTATTTAGCAAGGAGTCAAGACCATTGAATTATTGACATTATTTTTATTCATTCTTGACTCTATCACTCTAAATGCATTGTCTTAAGAGTTTTAATGTGCTTTAAGCTCATCAATCCTTTGTTTAAGACTTCATTCCCATTTTTTGTTTACTTTAACCCACTTCGTTTTGGACCTTCCTAACTCCAGATCATTGTAGTGGTAGTAGATAGAGTTTTTTATGTGTTTTTAGCACTAGATATGTAAATGAGTGTTAGATATACATTATTCATGGATTATTAGAGGAAAAAAATTTGAAATGTTGCGACAAAATATAATACTTGTTTTTTATTTCCATTTTTTTAGTACTCTACGTACTAAACGTTTTAAAAGCCGTTTTTAAAACGCTCTTTGAACTATGGATCAGTATGATCCACTGTGCACACATATACAACCATATAAATATAGATTCAAATGATATAATTCTTATGTTTGTTCACCTTTTCAGCAATAATGATCCCTGCATTTCAAACAAAAATAAAATTAGATACTGAAAATACAAAAAATGCATGAAAAATAATGAAAACAAATGCTACCTTATATTTCACAAGCCACTGCAATGACCTGTAAAAAAAAAAGAAACAATGTAAAATAAAACCAATACATAGTAAATAAATGCATAATAAAAAATAAAAAATGTAGAATACTTACCAACGTCCTTCTAAATAGATTGTGTATGTATCTGTGATAAAAACAATAAAAGAGTGTAAGATAAAGCATAAAAATAAGGAATGAGAGAATATACAATCTTTATCACTTGTACAAAATGGAGGATAGAGAGAAGAGAAAATAAACATTTGCAGAGAACACAAGAGAATAGAGAGTACTCTATGCACACATAATGGAAGAAAGAGTAGCAAATGAAAAGGAGAAAGAACGAAAGTGATGTGCAGATAGAGCATGCGGTAGAAGCTTGAAAGCTTTGAAAAATGGCACAAAAAGCAAAGAGGGCAAAAGGGAAGTTGGTACGTACAAAATATGATTTTTATAGCCTCAAAAGTTTATTGACCGTTTGCATAATTTTTTTGCCAAAAAAAAAAAAAAAAAAAAACCATTTGACACGTTAAAGTGATTGAAGATCAAACCCTAATTTTTGCATTTCAAAGTGTGTTTCATCATATTTTGATTTATGGCTGAGATTTAACCAAAATACTAGCATCAATCCAATGATTAGCATTAAACTAATTCGAAAGCAACACTCAAAAGCACATTGGACTAAATTCAAGCCCTATATATATATATATATATATATATATATATATATATATATATATATATATATATATATATATATATATATATATATATATATATATATATATATATATTTAATAAATTTATATTTTTAAAATTTAAATGCTGATTATCATTTTTTAGTTTGGCTCATTTTGTATTGGTTTTGTATTTTTCATGTCTTATAGTGATTTTATTTGTGTGTAGTCTCTTTCTTTTGTTGTTGATTTTTCTTATATGTCTATCTATGTGATCTCTATCTAGGGTTCGTGAGTTTGGATAACTCTAAACTCATGAAGATATATATAAATTAAAGCCCAACAATTGCTTTTTTGAAATTTGTGTCGAAAATCACCATACTTGTCTTTTCTTGAATTTTTCATGGATTAGACTATAGGTATATAGAGAGGGGCATATGGACTCACGCTATACATCAATTTGAAGAGCTACTCAAAGCTCTTGCTCTAGGGTTTGGAGCTAGGAGGCCTTTTGGAGTAGTACATGCAGATTTGGAAGTTGTACGGAGTTGCCCTTTATCTCTTTTACACTTTCACAAGTGTGCATGCTGATTTTGTGAGTTTTAACATCTATATTTTGGTTTATTTTGTGTGTTGCTGCTATACCATGTTACAACCTACCCTTTTGACACTTGGAAGCATAACAGACGGGTGGGTTAGGCACCGTTCAATTCGGTGCGTGATCTGAATGGTATAGGGAGGTAAGGTGTATAAGGTGCATCGTATTATATATGTATGTATGTGTATATACACACACACACATTCATACATATATAATGTGTGTGTGTGTGTGTGTGTGTTTTCATCATTCAGTGTTCATACGATGTTGAATGTACACACATAAAATATATTACATATACATTCATGAATCATGATTCATTAAACATTTGTAAATTGTGATTTTAAACTTGAAAGACTAAAGTTTAAAGTTTAAACTTCAAGAATCAAGTTCAATGTACCATTATTCATGTGAAAAGGACAAAAAAGATTCAAGAATAACAATTTGAGTCTTGATATAGGCATAATGCACATGACACATCCAATATGATGATATAATGTCATACAAAATGTGACAAAACAAAATGGACACAAGTCTTGCCACCTTCCAACGGTCAACCTAAAATCACCTTCCAACGGTCAACCTAAAATGATGGACAAAAGAAACATGACAATACAAACAATACTCAATAGTCCAATGTATGTAGGCAGTGCCTAGTGCCAGTGTGCTACTATAAGTGTATGCCTATCATCTATGATTTGAATCATAATCACTCTTCTTCATCCATGCCTATGGAATGGTCAGATGAAGAAGAATCTGGAGAAGAGAGTAGAATGTCTTTTGGTGTAATGACATTCCCATCATCATCAAACTGTGGTTCCCTAATAGGAACCGTCTCTGTAGTAGACTCCTCATGATTGCTCGATGGTGTAGGAGCACCTCTCTATCGAGGGTACATTTAGCGCCTCCTATCTCTCACTGGAGCTACTCTAGTCGAAGGCCAATCGGTTCGCCTCTGTTGTAAAGCACGTGAGCGTGTTGGGCTGTATGGGGCTGTGAGCTCCTCCTTAATGGCATGTGAATCATAATATTTTATCTTCTCCATAAGTAAGAGTGTGAGCACACTCTTCTCCAAGAAGAACTCCATGGCTGCTCCTCAACATAGCTTCACAAAGCACGTGAGCGTGTTGGGCTGTATGGGGCTGTGAGCTCCTCCTTAATGGCATGTGAATCATAATATTTTATCTTCTCCATAAGTAAAAGTTCTCCATAAGTAAAAGTGTGAGCACACTCTTCTCCAAGAAGAACTCCATGGCTGCTCCTCAACATAGCTTCTCCACGTGAGCGTGTTGGGTTGTATGGGGCTGTGAGCTCCTCCTTAATGGCATGTGAATCATAATATTTTATCTTCTCCATAAGTAAAAGTGTGAGCACACTCTTTTCCAAGAAGAATTCCATGGTTGCTCCTCTCACTGGAGCTACTCTAGTCGAAGGCCAATCGGTTCGCCTCTGTTGTAAAGCACGTGAGCGTGTTGGGCTGTATGGGGCTGTGAGCTCCTCCTTAATGGCATGTGAATCATAATATTTTATCTTCTCCATAAGTAAGAGTGTGAGCACACTCTTCTCCAAGAAGAACTCCATGGCTGCTCCTCAACATAGCTTCACAAAGTGCACCATGGCTGTCCCATGAGTGTTAGAGCACTACCTCCTCAAAAAAGGACCAAAGCTGGCATTGGCTAATCCTAGAAGTGACCCGAACACTTCTTTATAAAGCCTTGAGTGTCTCATGCGAAAATCTTCTTTAAAATAAAGCTATCGTGGCAAAAAGCTGATCGTAGCTTTATAAAAACTTTATCGCAAGTTTTTAAATAGCTTTTGCTTTATTTTTAAACTAATCACTGAAAGTGCTTCTTGACTTGCTTTTTCACACTTCTGACCACCTGATGAATGATCTGACAACATTTTTATGATCTCCAAGCTGAGAGCTATCAAATGAGGTAAAAACCCTAAATCAGCAGAAAATTAGGGTTAGGGCTTTCTCCCAAATCTGATCTCTGATGACTGATATATCATTAGAAAGCTCTCATCAAGCTCTACAAGATAGGCTCATAAAAATTTTAGCCAAATTTTGTGCCAAAAATGACTAGTACCAAAATTAGGGTTTCTGCCCTTAAAGGATTTTGGACTGATGTGACATTGTTTTCCAACAATTGTGAATGCACTGTACCAGAGGGGCTAGTAGGTAACAATTTGTAGGTGGTCTCAAGACATGAGACATAAACATATGTTTGTTGATCTTTGTGTTAGGACATCTTCAGGGATGAAGGACTAGCAAGAGAAGACTAGCGCTAGGAGCAAGAGTAGCACTAGGAGCAGAGTAGTGTTATAGGATAGGTTGATCATTCATGTGATGATTTGCATCTTTAAGGTGAGCCAGGTTTTTGGCATGACCATCCGAGTCTGTGTTCGGCTATTGGTACCTTCATTCTCTTGATGAATCATATCTAGATAGCAAACATGGTTCTAGTCCACATATAGTGGACACAGGATTTCATCAATGGTGTTTCTTGACATTGGAGCAACATATAATCTATTTTCTAGAGTGAGCTGCAAGCTTTTTGCTGGATAGATGCCTTGGGGCCACACATATATGTGCATTGGACACTAGAGTCTGGGTTATTCTAGCTATTGCATAGATGTGGGAACTCATCATCGGATGTTCCTATGTTTGCTTCACCTCATTTACACATATGCTGAGGTGGACTTATGAGATACTTTACATAGGGTGTTACTTGAAGATAAATGTTACCCTTGGATTTATGAGGTGTGTTCTCTTTGATTCCATAAAGATCTCGACTATATGTGTCTTTCTCTCAGAGGGGACTTCTATATGATTACCATCTTCGAGATCAGGGAGTTAGTCCAAGACAGTTTCGTGATGTGATAATTATGGGTCTCTGGTACCTATATGATTGGTCACAATGGTCAGAAGATATTCTAGTATTATTGGATCCCTTCTTGGATAGGGAAAGATAGGTACGGAGTAGGATGGGGATATGTCGGAAGTTATACCCCATCACTACTTGGTGCACCTTGACTTAGTTTATCAGTAGTAGGTACTAGTTCACCACTACAAGATTGGAGATCTTTTGTACGAAGCATCTATTGATGTGCACATGATACGAGGCAAGCATGGGCTAGGCATAGGGTACGTTTGTGTATTTGAGGTATCGCGTATGTGATGTAAGCAGAGACACATGTATTGCCATGCCAATATAGATTGAGCATGGGATACATGCCTAGGATTGGGAACTTTGTCTTGAGGTATCCATTTGGATGCACATGATGTTATGCATGCTGTGGTTGAGCATACAATGCATTGTCTCTTGTTCAGAGTCCCAACAAAGGAGAGCTAGCACCATTATGGACTTCATCATGAGATGGTTTTTTGGATCGTGAATGGTTCAAGACACCATTGCGGTCGTCATGAGATGAGTCTAGTTATAGCGAGGGTCCTACTCTTTAGTTCCAATGTCAGAAGCAATGGGCTTTGCTTACCTTCTTGTGGGATTGTTATGTTCATTGCAAATTTGCATGATGTGCCTGAAACAGAGTTGTTAGTGATTTGACAACTCCTTACACTTGGTTAGACTAGGCCTGAAAGGGAGTTGTGTTGCCTTTTTAAAAGGGAGTTGAAGCATCTGCCCAAAAGGGAGTTTTAAGAATTCGAATGCTTCTTGCCATTAGGTTTCCTTTAGGAGTACCATTCATACTTATCCTGAGATCATTTATAGATTAAAGGATCAGCTCCACACAAACCCTAGACAATGGAGAGTATGTTTTGTTGTGATGATCATGAGACTTATGATGCCAATTGATCATAGATGGTCTAGCCATCAGGGATACTTATGTAGACACAGCCAATATGTAGCTGGATATATTATGTAGACAGTAGGATGTTGCCCTCGATACCAGCCCTCTTAGCCCCTTAGTTGTGATGGTAACCCCTTGTGTTTTTTACCCAAGAGCTCTTGTACCATGAGAGTATGTTCATTGTTGTGCCTACAACTCGTAGGGTTTCACACAATGTATGCCTCCCTTATATAATATGATTTGATGAGTGACTTTCCCCACTTCTTGTATGCTCAATATAGTATTCAACGTCGACTATTGTATAGCCTGTTGATGTTGATATTTGGTCACGGGCCTACCTTTTTGATGGCCACGAGATGGGGAGGCATGGATTTTGAGTATGTAGTAGAGACTTATGCTCAGAGGCAAGAAATTGTTACAGAGGGAGGAAAGCATGGAGAAGACAGCCTGGCAGTATGTTGTCTTCCTAGGTCTGCGTGATTCTCCATATGATATGTGCTGTTTGTGCACACCTCATGGTCTTGATGGGACAAGAGGGTGTACCTTAGGGCAAACCAAGATTTTGAGACCATTCGAACTGACATGTGCATGACGTTATCTTCTTGGTGGTGATTTGCATTTGATCACAAAGGAGATAACTGTTGTGTCTTACAAGCATAGTTCAAAAAAATCTCGATTTTTTCATAAGATAAAAATCTTTTAAATCTCTTAATGATTTCAACGATTTATTCACATTGTTTTTTTTTCAATTTTTTTTGGAAAATTATTTTGCTCTATTATGAGACATCATCAAGCATTGTATCCATAATACATGCATTATTTGCAAACTATATGATATATATGTAAATACTACAATGTTTTGTATGTGTATATACAAAAATTTCCCCAAAAAAAATCACAAGAATTTCAAAAAAATATAAATCGCGATTTTTATTTTTAAACTTGATGATTAAAATGAATAAAACGATTAAAACATGATTTCTAATCGTGATTTAAATCTCTCTTTTTGAACTATGCTTACAAGTAATCAGATCTACCTTCACGAATCATTGATATCGTAGTTCTGCAATAGTTGATAGGTTGGTGACTTGGATAGGTGTCGTGGTCCCATGGCAATTGCCCATTTGGCAGCTTGGGCAGGTATCTTGGTTCCATGGTAGTTGCCTTACCTGACAAACGGTTTTTGTGATACCTCCAGGGGAGATCGGAGCTTGGAAGACATTACCAGTCTTGTTCCACTAGAGCCTGATTTGGTTCGGGACCAGAGGGAGAGGAAGTCCCGGGGGACTTCTTATATTGAGTATCTGATCAGTGGAGGCATTGATCTAAGTCCATTATGACTTGAGAGTCAGTTAGGTTGTCGAGGGATTGGACTCTAGGTTTTGCCAAGGAAATTGCTGAGGAAAGCAATTAGAAATAAGGGGGGGAGTGTTAAGTCCCCAAAACTTAAGGACATCTGGATGGGTGACTGTAGATAAAGTGTCCAGCCATATATGAACTGGATGCCCAGTGTGAACTAGGCCACCTCCACATTTGAGCCTATAAATAGGAGCCATGGGCTCATTTGTGGTTCATTCTTTGCATGAGGCACTTGGACTCTTGGGCCTTGGCCCTTTGTCAGAGCCCATCACCCGTACTAGTGGGGGGCTGGTGGTATTGGGCACCAGTCCCTTGGAGGTGGCTGGCCACTTGGCTGCAGGCTCCCAGGGTCGAGGGTGAGCCTGTATTGGCTCTATGGCTGGGAGGTGAGTCTGATGTCCTCCAGTTTATTGTTTGTGAATATGGCTTGGCCTTGACTTGTCCAGCAGGGAGGATCCTTTTATAGAAAGTTGAGAACTTTCGAGAAGGTAATTCTCTTAAACAAAAATAGGAACGGGCTGTGTAAATCTTTTATGCTCTTATATATGCAGATCAAACTGCTCAAGTGCATGTATTCGGCCTCTGATCAGATTAGTCATGTGCCAGAGGCTAATCATGTCCATACCCTCTGAGCCTTAGGCTTCTGTTTTAACCTCGGTCTATCTCATTTTCTCTGAGGTTCTTGTTCCAGCATCTGTGATATGTCGCTCTCTTAGCTTTAGATTTCTGTTCAACCTGCACCTTCTGCAGTCATCCACAGCCCCTCACGTTAACCAGGAGTCTTCTGCCTCATTCTTTTCTCTTCTATCTCAGCCATAATCATCAACCATCAACCTCTAGGATAGCTTCATTTGCGATCTTCCTCAGCTTCAGATAATTAGACTTAAAGGAAGCTCAGCTATCAATATTCTAATGTGTTCAGACTTTTTATGTATTTCATATGTAGTCGGGTTCAGTCATCTATATGCCTTACATAATCAGATCCAAGTAATTTATTTGTTCATTTCATCTGTAATCAATTTCTCTTCGTTCATTTCTCTGTTCATGCTTATGTGTGTATATTATCAGTCTCTTTCTAATATTATGATTTCCGAAATAGTTGTTCTTGATAAAACATAGTGCCAACCTAAAAAGATCTTCAATTTTTGTTCCAAGCCCGAAAAACTAATTTGTTTCTGCATTGGCCATTGACGTTTTTTTTTGGGTTGACATGAGATTCTCATTGTTCTGTTTTATCCTTTTTCCCCCTGGCAAAGCTACATATTTTTTATTATTTCCTTTGTTTTTACTATTCTTCATCATCAAGATTTTCTCAAGCAGAGAAAACCCATTACAGCTCCTTGCTTCAATCCTTTACCTCCAGGCTCCAGCCAATAATTATGAAGCATGGCTTTTTAGTCCAAAGGTTTGCTTTTTGCCCTGTGATTTTAACAAATGGCTATACAACATTTGACCATGAAATGATTGCCAACTCCACGGAGGTTCAAAAGTGTCGATGCAAATGTCTAAGAGTAATAATAAGTGTCCAGGCTGCTGGAATATATGTATAGAAGAATGAGGATAAGTGATCTGGTGAGTTGCAATGCTCACAAGGATAATTAAATTGATTTACAATACGTAAAGTACCAAAATAGTCAGCCCGCTCTAACTGCCATGCAAATGTGAGGGCAACCCTAATCAACCAAGGTGTTCATAAACACATCAGTACTGGGGAATATAGTGAGTATTTTTCCTGGCAAATTTTATCACAAGAAAATTTCATGTGATACAAGTTTGAAGGATGTAAACGCTTGCAATACACCTAGATATATTGTGTAGATGATGAGTCCAAGTGAGCAAGTCTGAATTCCCTGGGATGATGTGAAACACCTCAATAGTGTGGAATATAGCAAGCCAGGATTTGTTGCAGCATATGGGGCCAACTTTAAGACAGAAAAAGTCAGTCGATGCAAGTTTAAAGTGTGCAAATCCCTGCAACACACCTAAGACATCTCGTCTAGGTGCTGATTCCGTAAGGTCAAAGGAGCAGATATGTGTTTGAAAGGAGCAGGAAGAACATGCAAAATCATAAAGCAATTTGGTAGACATTTGTGCTGTGAGCCTTCCTGTAGAAACACATGAAATAATGTATAAAAGGAGTATACACACTGGCCTAAAGTATGGGAAAATACAGAAGCCTGTAATCTTTTATGGCCAACAGTTTTTTGCATTTCAATATGAGTGTGTTATTGAATCATAAGCTGGCTTCTGTGACAATGTTTACTGGTGAGACAAGTAAAATTATGCTCTTCTTTTTTTGGGTCTATTCATACAGCCTCCAGGTTGAGATCTTCTTCATGTTATGGAAGTTTATTGTGTTGTTTAATAACAAAAAGTGTCACAATGGTTTCTGTGGCTTGAATAGCTTATGGCTAATAATGATTGGTGGTTACTGCTTGTGTGCAGTTAAAAGGGGAAACAGGAACTAAAGGGACAGGATCCTGCTGATTATAAAAAGCAAGAAATGCGGTGCAGGGCACAAAACCCAAATTGTGGTTTGGTTATGGGTGAAAGTTTGGCTTTGGGAGCTGTAGGTGTCATGCCTTGTTATATTTGTTGCAATGAGCCACATTTTTGCCGTGAATGTCTGTGTATACTGTGTGGAAAGACCATGCGGTGTGGATCCAATTCGTTCACCTCAGTCCGGTGTTTTGCAAGGCTTCCAGGGGCTGAGTTTTGTGGTCATGGAGCTCATTTGACATGTGCATTAGAGTGTAAGATGGCAGGGGTCATAGAGAAGCTAGGCCTGCACATGGAGTACATTTGTAGATGGTGTGATCAAAGAACAGATTTAAGAGAACATGTAGTTCGATTGTTGGAATCTCTAAGATATGTGGATTGCAAGCTCTCAGCAGAAGCAAACCTTAATACAGCACTGCAAATCATGCAAGGTACAAAAGCAGATGGAGCAAAAAAGCTTCTTCAGTTAGTGGAGACTGCTGCCCATATGGTAACATGCTCTTTGTTTTGTGCCCTTGTGACAGAAAGATGTATAAGAAAACTCTGAGTTTTGATTACCAAAATGTATAGTTTTAACTTTTCCTCTTGGAGGGTGATATATTTTACTGCTCTCACATGATTGGGCCTCTATGTGATTGTGGAAACTCAGTGATAGCATTTCTCTTGCTCAGTGTTTGTGTCCCTTGTTTCTATATCTGTTTTAAGCTTAACTTCATTATTGAATCAACAAAAAACTAGCTGGTCATCATGCCAACTTTACATAGTTCTTTCAATTCTTCAATAGGTGCTTGATGAGTAAACATGCTTTTATGATCTATTTCTCTCTAAACAAGGCATCAGATATGGAACAATCTTCCATGCCATTGTTGATATATTTAGGTAGTGATCTGTGTGAACACTCTAAGATTCTGGGGTACTTTTTTCCCTCTTTAGGAGGTTTTTTTCCCTCGGCTTGTGTATACGCATGTTGCCCTAAGGGGCTACTTATCTTTGTACATTCTAATGGTAATACATTCAGTATTGTGTGTTGTGCTCCAAGCTTCTTCTTCTTCCTTGTGCTGTTCGCGTGCTTCTGCATACGTCTAACTCCAACAATTGGTATCAAAGGAGGTCCCCGCTTCATCTAGGGCGTCGTCGACACCTCTTCGGTTGCAGTCTCAGAATCGCACGAAATTTGGTGAGCATACTCTAGGTGTTTCAGAGATCAAAACAGCTTCGGATTGTGGTTCCAAAATCACGATCTAAGATCGTTTCGGCCTCCGAAGGCACCATCGTAGTGCTTGTGCAGGCTATTTCATCCTTTTATGCCAAAGATATATATCGGTTTCGGTTCGCCAGTATAAGCATCTCGAAGTTTGCTACAAGCTTAAGAGAACTCGTCAGGGTAGTTCTGTTCAGCTTTTTCAGATATAATCATTTTTCTGCATCAGGGTATTTAGTAAGTAGCCATGGTTGAAAGCAGTGATGTATTTCGTATGTTGGTTGTTGAGGATAAGTTGGATGGTATGAATTACCCATTGTGGGCTTATACGATGCGTCATGTATTAGTAGCAAAAGGACTATGGAATATTGTGTAGGGTGTTGAAAGATGTCCTATTACACCTGCGAATATAGGTACTACAAATACATGTATTGAAGCTGATGCAGATGGTTTTGAAGATGGTGATATTTTGCAGATTTTTGTTCGTGCTTCTGTTTTTGTTGCACCTATTGCATACCAAATTTGTTGGGATGGCAGAGATGCTTAAGCACATGTATTGATAGCTTTGTCTTTCAAATGTGCCATTATTCATCACATTCGCTCTTGTAGGACAGCTAAGGATGCTTGGGATATACTTACCACATTGTACTAGGCTAGGAATGAGGCTCGTGTTACTTACCTCCGAAAACAGTTAGAGAGTGAGCACATGAATGAAGGTGATTTTATGGACAATTTTCTGACAAAGATCAAGGATTTGAAGGAACAATTGATTTTTGCAGATGAAGGCCTTCCTGATAGTTCACTTGTGCATAGTGTTCTGAATTGTCCTCCCAACTAATATCAGAGTTTTGCTTTACTCTTCGTTTGATGATGAAAGGAAATCCAAATGCCTTAACATTGAGATCAAGCTTTCCTGGCTAGTCAGAAGGGCAAAGGTAAATGGAGCATAGTGCCCTGCACGGTTGGAAACGGTCGGTTCGGACCGGTCGAAAACGGAGTTTCGAAGTTTCCAAAATTTTGGAAACGGAAGGAAACGAGAAACAGGGAAAACAATGAATATATATATATATATATATATATATATATATATATATATATATATATATATATATATATATATATATATATATATACATATAATTATTTTATATATATATATAGATAGATAGATAGACACACACACATACACACACATTGCACACACTCACTGCTCATACATGATACACTCATACATACATGCATTGACCATTCAAATTTCTCACATTATTAAGTTCAACTATGGCATATGCACATTATTAATTAAACATTTGTCTCTTCACAATTTATAAAGACTTGTATTATGTATACATACTTCCAGAATCCAAAATTCCAAGCCAAAATGATACATCATAGATAAAAAACTGAAGTATCAAATACATATCATCATGAAAGATGTTCCATAAACAAAGTACATCAATCAGATTCTACATCAATAGAATCCTGGGATCCATCATCACTCTTTATATCCTCCTCACTACTAGAAGATAACATATCTCTAGTAGGCTCATCTGCATGCCTCCTGCAATCACGATGGCGTCGTGAGCGTGTATCATGTGCGGGCTGAATGGACTCCTCATAGAGCAAAGTGTAAAGATCTCTATCCTCCTGAGGAATCTCTGGAATGTGCTGCACCTTCTCAATATCAAGCTTATCAACATCTATCTGTATGGGATAAGGAGATGTTGAAAGTCTCTCTAAAAGCTTCAAGTTTGCATTGCAGAAGACAAGTCACAAGTCTCTCAAGCTGGGCTGTCGTAAGTTTATTTCTCTTTTTTGTGTGAAAAAGAGCCCATGTACTCCAATTTCTCTCACAAGATCCAGAGCTACAATCTTGAGAGAGAACTCGAAGAGGAATACGTTTCTGTTAAGCAAAAACATAATGATATTAAATTAGCAAAAACATAATCTTGAGAAGCAATAATTAGTAAATAATAAAATCAAAGTAAATAAGAAAATTACCAATGTAGGTGCGCATGCACCATATTTCTCCCACCATGAGACAGGCTGGAACTGAGTCTCTCAGAGCTTTGTTGTCGGTCTACCAAAGTGGTGTGTCTTATTCTTGAAAGCAAGAAGATCGTCCTCTATGCGACGGATGATCTCTAAATCACCACCACTATAACGTTGTTTGTACTCCTGAAAGCCGAAATCTAGCTCCTCACTCTGAAGCTGATTCTCACTACGCCATAATGGATGCAATATGTGAGCGAAAGCATGAATTGGTTTGTGAAACCAATCCCAATGCCTATTCCATACCTGTCGTATCTCTTCCACTCTACAATTATGAAAAGAAAATTCAAGAATTAATACATTACATATGTCATGCTTATAATGACTAATCAAGATTAAAGAGTAATGTAAACATAAAACATGGAAAAAACAAACTTCTCAACAGATAAGTATGTGTTTTTATTCAGGGCCTCTCCAATTCTGTCCATAGAGAAGACCCATCGTACTTCCCTCCATGTCCGTGATGCGAAGGATGGTGTATATAGGGTTTAGGGTTTTAACTAAAGTTAAACCGTCTGCCTCAACCCACCAAGACTCATTCATTACATTGCGTCTAAACTACAAGAACTTTGGAGTGGTGCTTTTATCGCAAGCAATCCACTCATCACTGATGATTGTGCGAATCAAATTTGTTCGCACACGAACAAGCCTCTCGAATACCACAAACATGTAAGCAAACCTCGTGACGGCGGGCTTGAGGATCTCGAGCTGACTGTTAGCTCGAAACATAGCCAACATCTTTGGACGTTTGGTCACAAATCTGACCATACTTCTTGCTGTGGCAAAGATTGCATGCACTCAAAATATGTTGTCCACATCCTCAATCAAAAGATCTAGGCAATGAGAAGCACATGGGGTCCAAACAATAGAAGGATATTCTTGTTCAAGTAAATTCCCCATGGAAACACAATTGCTTCCATTATCTGTTATCACCTGTACCACATTATGAGCCCCAATCTCCTCTATGACAATTTTCATATGCTCCCAAATATATGCACCTGTAATAATAAAAAAAATTCAAAAATTAGAATTTACACTTTACATAATATACAATAAACATGAAATCAAAATAATATAATCAACCAATTACCAATGGAGGGTACCTGTAATGGTAAGACCAGGAGTTGAAGCATCTATAGCTTTTCAAAACATGGAACCCTTACAACATGAGACAATAACATTATATACATGCCTCTTGCGGGCATATGACCAACCATCACAGAAGATGGTGCATCCATACTTCTTCCATGTATCCCCTAAAAACTCAAGCATGCACTTCCAAGCATGCCTTTTCCTTCTTTAATTCCCTAGTGCGCAATGTCTGTGCTGAAGGACCTTCCCGCTCACATCCAATGCGGCTAATGGATTTTATGGTGTTTTTCCATTGAGTGGTCCTAGCCACATTGAATGGGATAGCACAACGAATGAATAATCGAGTGATTTCCCTAGTGGCCTCTCTCATTGCTTGCTTTTGCAAGTTAGCTTTGATGCTTGCACTTTGCAATGAACCTCTTGCATGGCTGTCCACTTTGGGTAAAGGTGTCCTTATTGCACTAGGACCTTCACCCACACTAGAGGAGGCATGAATACGAGAGCTTTCAACTCTAGTTCTCTTTGAAGTGCCAACACATTGGCTTGAGGTAGTTGTTTGGGTGCCTTCTTCTTCCTTTTCCTCATCACATGAAGGCATTCCCATCCGTGACTGTCTCCATGCCTCAAGCCCTGCATACCTCTTTGCATGGTCCGGTATCTCTACATGGGACACTTGCAAGGTGGTCCTTCACTCTTGTCACAGAACCTGTCTTTTCATATCCACAAAAATTACACTTCCATTTTCTTGATCCACCTCCACCAGAATAGTCTCCAATCTTTTTGACATATCTCCAATAGGGATCTGGAGCCATGTCTAATGTTCAGCTAACTGGTAGAGAATCTGCATACATAAAGAAAATTAGACTTTAGTGATAGACTATAGTAGACTTATGATGATTCATGAATGATGCATGCAAGTTGCAACATACAGAGTACATACTTACACTATTACACACATAGTGCACATCTATTACATAGGCTATAGCACATATTTACATATTACATAAGATGCTACATATGCACGCACACAATGCACACACATAAATTATAATGTACATGTAGATAATGCACACATAATGTAGTGTGCACACATGCACTCATACACACACAATGCACATGCACTCATGCACACACATGCACTCATACACACTTGCTCCATACACACAATGCACACATGTCACATACACACTTGCTCCATACACACATGCACATGTATGATGTGACACATGCACTCATACACACTTGCTCCAGAGTCCATGCACACACAATGCACACACAATGCACATGCACTCATACATGATACATATTACATTTATAGTCATAACTCATTAGTAAATTGTAATTACTAATTACTAATTTAGTATATACATAATACTATACTATATATAATATATTATATATAGTATATACATACAAATATTTCGTACATTCATGCATTCAAATTTTATAGTACATACATTATTATGGAAAAAAATCGAAAAAAAATGGAACTCGAAATAAAATCAGAGGGCTGAACTGAAGTCACATACCTCTCTCTCTCTCTCACATACCTCGATTCATTCAAGGTCCCTGCCCCGGACTAACAACTGTTGCCCACAGTTATTAGCCACTCCCACCCTTGCTCCATCGCGCATCGGACGCGCTCCCGTCTTCATCGCAAGTCTTTGGGCTCAGCACACTGAGCATTTTTCCATCTCCTAACGCCATGACCGCTACGGCTAAGAAGGAGGATTTGACAAAAATGGAGGATAAACTGACCATAGTTATCAAAGAAAACAAGAAGGTGGTTGACTCCACTATCACAACCATCATCAACCGTCTCTCAAAGCTCGAGAAAGAAGTAGAAACATATCATAAAGAGAGGGAAACATGGAAGACAGAGAAAGAAGAGTGGGAGAGTGAGAGAAAGAAAGAAAAAGAAGAATGGGCTAAGGAGAGAGCAAACATGAAAGAGGAATTAGAGCTCCTCAAAGCTTCGATGGTCTCTCTCACACTCGAAGAGGGAGAGATTAATATGAACAAGACAGAAGCTCTCAAAGAAGAACTCACCAAAGCCTTGACCGCAAGCATGGAAAACAAACTAGAAGCTATCAAAGAAGGGTGGATCGACATAGTGAAGAAGAACATAAAAAAAGAAGCCAAAGAGGAAGCACAAAAGGAAGATGCCCTCATCGTGCACACCACCATTGAGGAAGAAAAGATGAGATAAGTCCGTTGTCTCAATGTATGCATCACGGGCATTGTAGAAAAAGAGGGCTCTACCCCCGAGTCCGATGGGAAGACACTATGCAAGATGCTCGGCTACAAAGAGGAGTCCCCCCCGTTCATCAAGTCTTGGAGAACAGGGCGAGACCCCACAAAAAAGAGAGCTCTCATTCTACACTTCCCCTCCGAAAATGTAAGATCTACTTTCCTTCGCAAGAGGGTGATTTTGAGAGCACTTGATGACCCCCCATCTACCTTGATGATGATCTTACACCCATGCAAGTAGCACATTGCCGTGCATGCATGCCGAGAGTACACCAAGCTCGCAAAGAAGGAAAAAAGGCTTCATACAATGGTCGTGTCATCATTGATGGCAAGGTCATCCCATAGGGATTCGCGACATGTGAGACACTTGAGGAGATACACTTTGCAGTTTGGAACTGCAATGGAGATCTATGGACACACCCAGAGAGGTTAGAAGAGGTGCGCAGAGGTAGAGACATCATTATGCTGACAGAGACACATGAGAGCCCAGACCGGAGCCTGCCTCGAGTCCACGGTTTCCAGTGGGAGTCCACATACAGAGAGTGTACACGTCACCAGACCACCAGAGGATCAAGAGGAGTAGCCATACTCTTTAGAGATTGACTTCAGAGGAGGATGCAGATAGTCGCACGTGACTCAGGCCAGATATCTTTGGATTCGACTCTAGCTCTCACAGGAGCACATTATCTTCATAGCGCTATGCTACTTTGCTCCTTCTAGCTCGCGGTTCGCTATCATAGATCGAGAGGACTCACCATACACTTGTTTGTCAGAAGAGATTACATAGTACTCTGCATTAGGGGAAGTCCTCCTTATGGGAGACGTCAATGCCAGGACAGGCAGTGATCAGTGTGAGATATTTGACCCAGAAGACCCACAGATACTGCATCCCATAGAGGATGAGTCTACAGCTCGAGCTTCAGCCGACTCTACACACACTCACTATGGCACTCACCTACTGAGACTAGGCTCTCAACGTAACCTCATTATCTATAACGGGATGGCTCAGTGGCCTACCTCAGGAGGATTGACATGCATACCACACTAAGTCACAGATGGCCAGGGAAGTACAGTAGATTACGTCATGGGATCTAGAGAGGCCATCCACCTACTTACCTCATTCACCATCCCACCCATACCCATTGGGGCCGATCACACGTACCTCACGCTCTCCCTCAAGGGAGACACCCCTACACCCATACCTGCAGCATGCATCCCACACACCACCATCCATTTCACACATGAGCTAGCTCACATATATGCAGCTCAAGTCGATAAGGATCTTCTCTTGCTTAATCCTAACACTCCACTATCCCTACTCACCTCACAAATAGCATCAGTCCTTCATACATCAGCCATCAGCTCCTTCCCACACACCATCCATTCTGGTCACACACCTCCTCCTTGGACTATGCCACAACATCGCTGGTATGATGAGGAATGCAGAGACCTTTACCGCCGACTACGAGCCCAGCGAGCATTGGGAGAGATCACAGAGAGAGAGGCCAAGAGACGGATGAAGACCCTCACACGTCAGAAGAGGCGAGCCTTTGAGGAGGCACAATTGAGCTATACCATCTTTTTATGAGTATGGACAGTGTTGCAGCATGGCGTACCTTACGACTGCCACGCCCGACCATACCTATTGGGGACCTACACACATGGCATGACTATGCTGAGAGATTATACGAGGTACCTGGGCAGCCTCCCATTACCCAGCCACTTGAGCCTCGCCCTACTAGTTCTTCTCTCTTCACAACAAAGATGGTTGAGAGGGCCATAGGACGACTACGACATGGACGTTCGACAGACCACACGGGATTGCAGAGCGAGCATCTCATATACGCAGCCTCTACTATAGCCCCGTTGATTGCACATGTCTTCAACCGGGCTATAGGGGAGGGCTTCCCAAAGGAGTGGACTATGCACACCATTGTGCCTATCCATAAATCTGGCGACACCCTGGACCCAGGGAACGGACGAGTTTTGTACACAGAGGGGCTTGACAGTAAACCTTGGCAAGACCAAGGTCATGATCTTCCACACCTCCCCCATGGTGAGGAATGGAGCAGGATTCAGAGCCAGCGGTGGACAGATTGAGGTGGTCACTTCCTATGTCTATCTCGGAGTCACATTCACGAGCTTGCCTTGCCCCTTCAGCATGCGACAGACAGCCACCGATAGACTCACACGAGGATGTGCAGCTTTAGCCATGTTAGAGAAGAGATGTCACCAGGCACACTTCCAGGAGCCCCGCACAAAGGGGTGGCTATTTGACACACTAGTCAGACCAGCTATGATCATAGTTCAAAGTGAGTTTTAAAAACGGGTTTTAAAACGTTTAGTACGTAGGGTACTAAAAAAATGGACATAAAAAACGAGTATTATATTTTGTCGCAACAATAATTAAAAAAAAAAAAAAAAACCATGAATAATGTATGTCTAGCATTCATTTACATCTCTAATGGTGAAAACACATAAAAAACTTAATCTACAACCTTACAAAACTTAGAAGACAATACTAGAGTAGAATGTATATATCAATGATGAACCGTGAATGTCAGGACTCAGAACTCATGAGTCATGACTCAAATCTCATACAAAAATGGTAAAACCACATCATAAGTCTAAATCCAACAAGATACATCCATGATCCATCATCCAATTGATCACTATCACACTATGTCCAAAATATATGAAGCATGCATGATGCTATACAAACTAAAGTCTAAGATGAATCATGACTGTGCAATGTCCTCGGTAGAGACATCATCTATGGGCTCATCATCAAATGTGCTAACCCATGAAGATGTACTATCTGAGTCTGTATGTCCAAATGTAGCTTCAATCTCAACCATCTCTCGTCCCAAGTCATCATCTCCTCTAGAAGATGAGGCTGAATCCTGCTCCCAATCCTCTCGAACAACTGGATGATCTCTCTGAGTGGTAGAGGATCCACCACCCCTTCCACGACGTGGTCCACCCCTTCTTGAAACATACTTCTGTGGATTCCGGCTAGTGGATGGTAATGATGGACCACCTACATAAACAATGCATATATATGAGAGAAAATCGTAGCAATGGGCATACTTGTGTAACATGTTACGTAATACTAAATAGTATTACAAATTTACAATTTACGGTTTACCTACCCCTTCGAGTGCGGCTACGAGTCTGTTGTACAAATCTCTGAGACTCCTCTGCAAGCATGGCAAAGATATCCCTCTCTTCCTGAGGGATTTGAGGAATATCTTTGACTTTACCGATATCAACTAGATCAACATTTACCTGCAAAGTTCAGTTTTTTAATCAAAATTCAGTCTAGACTCTAGTAAATAGCTTTAAGCTTTCATGAAACTTCAAATTTAGAACTTACCTGTAGTGGGGCTATGTTGATCCCTTTAGTCTCTAACAACTTGAGGTTACAATGGCAATAAACCAATCTCTCAAGTTGTTGAGGACTCAATCTATTCCTTTTTTTCGTATGGAATAGAGCCCATGTACTCCAGTTCCTCTCTGCAGGACCTGTGCTACAATCTTGCGAAAGAATTCGCAAGGCTAATCTTCGCTATGATACATGAAAAAAAATAATAGATCATGATTCATAAAAAATAGATTCAAATGGATTTTGAAAGATTAAATGGTAAAAATACTTACCAATAGTGGAGTACTCACTCCATATTTCTCCCACCATGTGACTGGAGCAACCTGGTTCTCGTGTAGCCGTGCAGTGGGCTGTCCAAAGTAGCGTTCCATGCTACGGAACTGCAATCTCTCAGTCTCTAACTGTGACAAAATACCAACATCACCGCCGCTCCATCACATGATGTAATCAATCCAGCTATCCTCTAGCTCAATGTCTGTAAATTGTTGCTCACTTCTCCATAGTGGATGAAGAATATGAGCAACGGCATGGATTGGTTTATGAAACCAATCCCATCTTTTTCTCATAGCATCACATAAAGTGGTCTTCCTATATAAATTATAATAAACAATGAAGTTATAAACATCATACATGTGAATCATGATAAATTACTCTATATCGTATGATGATTGATCAATTGACAAAACTTACTCAATGTCCGAGAGTCCGACAACTTTCTGAATGCTTTCTTGTATACGATCAATGTACTCATATAAAAGACCAAGTGTGCTGCCCTCCATATCTGTGATGCGAAGAACACTATACACTGGCTGAATGGAAGCTACCAACGTATCTCCCTTCGTCCAAAACTCATCATCTCCCATAACGAGCGCTGAGAACTGTGTGAAGAGAGTGTCTCCTCCTCTGACCTCCTGAATGTTGTACCAATCCTCAGCCATCACCGTACGTAGAAGCCCTTTTCTTACTCTAAGGACTCTATCAAGTACTATATACATGTAACAAAACCGTGTCATAGAGGGTTTCTGGAAATCCAAGGTAGAGTGGGCACGAAAGATGTTCAATACTTTGGGCTTAGTAGTGACAAATTTCACAATGAATTTTGCTTTATCAAGGATTGACTTCACCCATGGAAGTGCCCCAATTTCTTCCATAAGCAAATCTAAACTGTGGGATGCACATGGTGTCCATGTAATCTTGGGGTATGCCTCTTCAATCATACGCCCCATCGACACGCAATTGGACCCATTGTCGGTCACAACTTGCACTACATTCTCACTTCCCACATCCTCAATGGCTTTCTTAACATGTGAGAATATGAATTCACCTGTCACTACTGTGCCTGGTGCATGGGCTGGTATAGCACGTAAAAACATTGTGCCTTTGCAAGAGGACACAAGGATGTTATAAACATTCCTTCTACGAATGTCGGAATAACCATCGCATAGAATAGAGCATCCATATTTCTCTCATACAGATCGTAGGGATAACATTTCAGTCTCTACCAGCTTTGTTTGCCTTGAGAGCTCAGTAGTGCGCAAGGTTTGTCCTGAAGGACCCTCCCAAGCAACACCTATTCTACTAATGGCTTTCATTGCCCTCTTTCATGGAAGAGTACTAGCAACATTAAATGGAATGCCACACTGAATGAAGAGTTTGGTCAACTCTCTAGTGGCCTCTTCCATATGTTGCTTTTGCACTCCAGCCCTTATATTGCCTCTCATGAATATATTACTATCAGGGATCTTAGAATGTGATGGATGACGTGAAAAAGAGGGAGAGGCATCTGTGCGTGGCATTTTACTTGCACTGTGATCATGAACTTGAGGAGACAAGATTTCATCATGAAGAGGCTCATTTCCCGCACCCACAATGCTCTCTGACGATGGAGGCATAGGTAAATTACCCACCCCTCGGATCAATTGGAGTTGAGCAGTCAACTCCCCTACGGTTTTTTGAGGTATGGAAGTGCATTTTCCAATGCCTCTTCCTCTCAACCCAAGGAGATGAGCTTTCATGCGGGATGCCGAGCCACCATAAATGCCCTTGCAATAATTGCATTCCCAAGAGGTGGGGCTATGAATTTTCACATGGTTACGGATGACATGGGGGGGCTCTACCCATGGTGAAAGTTGAAACTTGCAAAATGATGAAGGGCTGAAAGCTGAAACTATGTGCAAACTTCAAAGAAGGCAAGAGAGTCTAGACTCTAGAGGGCAACAATATGTGCAAGACAAGAGAAGGCAAGAGAGGGAAAAGAGTCAAGAGTCAAAGTATGCATAAGTAGAGGGCTCTCCACTCACTCCTCCAAGGTCCACTCGTCTCTCCTCCAGGCTCCAACATACGCAGACTAAGAAGATGCGCAGCTCGCGGGTATATCAGGGCAGAAAACGAAGATGATTTTTTTCCCAAAAAAAAAAAACCCATTAAAAACGTATTAGGACGTCCGGAACGTCCAGATGTCTTAAACGTTTTTAAAAAAACGAAAAAATCGCGTTTTTTTTAACTATGGCTATGATGTATGCTGCGACAGTTTGGGCCCTGGGCCTCACAGTCACCCAGTGGAGTGCTATCGAGAGGCCACAGGTACGTATGATCTCGCGACTATTTCGCGGGAAACGGTCAGTCCCACGTGACATCATCAGGCAGAGCTAGCTGCACACCCACGGTAGTAGATGCACTATTCCAGACTATCCTCTTTATTCAGAGGATGAGGGAGCTCCCTACAGACAGACTCACACACAAAGCTTTTCATCGGCGGTGGACTCAACACCTCTTGCAAAAGGGAGACCCAAGTGGTGGTGGTGCACCGATGCTCCATCATGTGGTCATGGGCTATCTTGATGCGAGAGATGTCCTCATGATGCAGTTGTGGTCATCGGTACCTTGTTGTACGTGGTCTGCGTCGCACTCTTTGTGCGGTGTGGGCGCGATTTCTGACGACTGGCGGATCAATTCAGTCGCCTCGCTAACGGCGCACGCAGGGTGACTATGCAGAACAGGTACAAGTATAACTTTTCCTAAGGTCCGTAAGGTGAAGCGTTCCTATAAAGTTCAACTGCATCAAAATAAGAAGGTAGGATAATCTTTTCACTAACTATTTGATCCTTTATAGTTTCATTTGTTTCTTCTTGGATATTTTCTACGTTTCTATCTACAGTTGGAGGAAAATTTTCTTCACTAACACATGGAGGAACAGTAGAAAGTAAAGTTATAATTGTTCTAGGATCGTGCAAAGATTCTTCTACTATTACTTCTTTTATTGATTCTTTATCTTCTATTGATTTTGGAAACAACAATTCAAAAGTTGATGAAGGTAGAAAGGTGTTACTAGAAGAATTTTCTTTAGACATAAAAGATGATACTAAATTAATAACCAAAGTCCTATACAACCTCAAGGATGATGTTTATAAATGACAGTCTAAAAGATAGCCTATACAAGCTAATAAAAGTTTCAAACTAAGGACAATCTCTGCTTTTCAAACTTCAGGTCACATGTGTATCTCCAGTTCGCCAATAGCTTTCAAGAGGTTGCAATTCTTCATAAATCAAATCTGAAAAAAAACACATGAACTTGTGAGCACGTACTCCCTTCTTAAATAGATGTGAGTAGCCCACCATAGCCTACAATTCTCTTTAGATAACTCAACCAATTACCTAAATTGACTCCACATCACTCCAACAACACTCAACAAGAAAAAAAAGACGTGGGATTTTTCTTTATGTGAATTTCCCCAATTTCATCCAACTATTTAAATATTCTATGGACCATATACTTTAGAATTTAAAAAACCTTTCACTTCTCCTTTTTTATTTAATTGAATACTAAACTTTTAGAATAAATACTATAACTTAGACTAAAATTTAATTTAACCCATTTTAATTATTACCTTAGGCTTAGTGGAAATAAATAATCAATATATATTCCTTTTAATTTGCTAAGGTTCCTTAAGATATAATTAACCTATTGAATAATTCATTTATGGACTACAACCCACTTATTTAATTATTTAACCTTAGGTTTACCCTACAACTAACTTTAAACCACATCAATTAGCTCCAACTAACCCATAAATCTATTTTCTAACCTTCCATAACCCACTAGGATGAATAATTAACCCATAATTAACCTTAAAGCTTAACTTGAACCCTATAATCCATGCTCAAAACATACTTTTAACCCTTAATTACCCTTGGAATTTAGCTAGAGTATGATCAAAACCTATAATTAACCCTTAATTATCTTTATATTTTCATCCAAAACTTAGTTTACCCCTTAAGTAACCCTTATAATACCCTGGAATAAACTTAAATGAATACTTCCCATCTTATTTTTGGTCAGCAAACTTCTTTTCCTGCAAAATTAAAGTCAAACATTAGTCAAAATTCCATAATTTAACCAAACTTATATCAATCAATTAATCTTTTAATTTTTGTAATATTTTAAGAGTAACAATTTCTCTCCGACATCCGCCCCCACTAAACCTGCACATCGTCCCGATGGGCCAACCTGCAGTTTCAAGTGGAACAAATCAAATTCTTTTGAAAATAATTTTAAATCATTTCAAAATTTTATTACATCATGCATTCACACTTTATGCAATTAAAAAGATTTGTACAAATCATTTAAAAATATCAACATAGAAATAAGTTATAAAATATCATGTCATATTTTTGAATCCACATTTAAACAAATATTTATAAGAATAAATCATAAGTCTTATAGTCCTTCTGTTCATGTCACTTGCTAAGAATAAGTAACTTATCCTTCATAACAACATATACAAAAAGAAAACTTTTCCCATCAGATAACAGAATTATATGCCTCCTACTTTTATTTCCTATGGTCTGACTCTCTTTTATTGCTTAAATCATTTCATTTTTCTTACTTCATCCCAACTCAGCTTTTTCTTTAATTTTTAACAAATCGGCCTATACCGAAATTGGATGCGACTCCTGGACTTGTCCACCCGGCCAAGTTTACCCCACTTGTCTGCCAACCCGGTATAGCGCACGACAAACTATGTCAGCCCTACATGAAATCGACGTCAGCTCGTGGCTCTGATCGCCCGACCAGAGTAACTCCACCCGCCTACCGACCCATGCAGGCGCATGACAACATATAGGTTAGGCCTATGATGAAACTAGCTGCAGCTCGTGGCCTTGATCACCCGACCAAGGTTGTTCCACCCGCCTACTAGCCCAACATAGCACACTAACAACAGACACATACATATAAACTAGTTGGGTATGAAGTTTTTAATTAATTTTTATTTTATTTTGAGGTCAGATCTCATAAAAAATAAAAGCAAGATACAAAATCCCATTTACTAATGAATAAAATTTCTTTTAAGCATATACATATATTCAAAATAAGACTACCTTTCCTTTTACAAGTTTCCAATTCCAAAATTTCTATTTAACTTCTTGATTCAGTTCATATAAATACGAGTTATTATGCTTCAATCATAAATATTTCAGATATTTCTATATCTTAATTCTACTTGATTATTATTATTATTATTATTATTATTATTATTATTATTTTTTTTTTAAAAATAAATTGAAACATATCCTTTTAATCCATGCAGTAATGCTTATGCATATACACAAAAAATTAAAGAATCTCTAATCAAAACTGTTTCACCTGATTTTTAAATAAATTTTTAATCGTCATCTTCATTTTCATCAGCATCATCTTCAGCATCATTTTCTTCAATTTCATATTCTTCATTATTTCTCTTTTTAAATAGCTTAACTCTTTTTCCTGCAATCAAATTTTTCAATAAAGAACCATCAAATTCTCTAAGCTTAAATGTTCCATTTTCAAATACAGTCACAACTACATATGGTCCAAACCATCTCTTAATTAATTTTTTCCTAGCATCATACTGAGTATCAAAAGTGCTATCATAAACTAAAACCCAGTCATCTACTTCTATAGTACAAGGTCTAAGTCTATGTTTTTTATCAAAATAGATTTTATTTTTAAGACGTGAATTTTTAATTTTCTGAACAGCTTCTTCAATCATTTTATTACCTATATTTAACTGCATAATCCTAACTGAAATTAGATCTTCACGAGTCATCTCATTATTCCACGGAAGTGTCGTCCATGAAATAATCTGGGACTGGATAGGAAAAATCGGCTTTTGACAGTACATTAGTTCTGCAGGCATAAATCCTGTAGACCTAGTATACGTCATCCTGTCTTCCCATAGAGTAGATAGAATGCCCAGCAAAAGCTTCGGCAAATTCTCCTACAATAGGGCCGGTTCCCACGTTCCTAATAGTAACTTTATTTACGGGTTGTAAGTCTTGAATAAATCTAAGTTTACCATTCTTTTTAGGAACAGTAAACCATCTATTAGAATAAGGTGCAGAGGAAGGTTCTAATATTTTCATTTTCATCTTCTCCTTAAGCAGTTTCATTAGCTCAGGTAAATGAGCCTTTGGAACTAGTATAGGGCGAAGATTCCAAGGTATGTGGGCTACAGTAAATATGATCATAGGAGAAACTAATCTAGGGTCAACACATCCTATTTCCTGAGGATAAAGAGAAAACGCTCTACCATGTTTTTTAATCATTTCACGAAATAATTCTTGTTCAGTTGGTAATAAAAAAGAATTTTCATTTCCAATTTTTATTAATTTAATAGTTTCTTCAGTAAATTTATGACCTATTTTAGACATGTCACGTAAGATAGGATCGTTAGCTACATGTTTAATTTTTAAATCACTTCCTTCAGGTAAAGCTTGAGCTACAGGTTTTACTTTTTTATCTACTGTTTTATATTTTGTATTAATTTGAACTTCATGAAAGTCAGAAACAAATTTTGAAATTAAATCATATTCATTTAATGAGTTTAAAAGAATAACATGTAATAATTTTTCATCATGTAAAGTTTCGTCAATTTCATCAAATAAAGTAGAGGAAAAAGAAGTTTCAATTATGTTTTCAATATTTTCAGTTTTAGACATATATCCTTTATCTTCAAAATATTTTTCATATTTTTTTATTGTTTTTCTAGGAATATCTTTATTATTTAGAATTTGTAATGTTGAAGATGAAAAATAAACAGATACATTTTCTATTTTATTTACACATTTATGCGAGATATCAAACCAATTACCACTGTTGTCTCGCTCAACAATGGTCTCTAGTAAAAATTTTGATCAAAGTATGTTCCAGAATCACTAAGAGGTAAATGACTCTCGTGCATTTTTTCTTGTGATCTGATAGGTGTTTTCCTAATTTGTTCCCTATTTCGTACATGGTTTGGGCTAACTATCATAACTTGGAGCGATTGTAGATCATCTTTAGATCTAATTCTTGCGTATGCTGAGCCGTCATCTATTACTTTAGTCTCCATTCTGGCTTCACATATGAATGGTTGACCTAAGATAATTTCATAAGAGCAGTTGTCCTGAATGAAAAAGTGGAATGTTTCAGAGATTCCACCTATCATTAGAGGTATGTTGGCACATGCTCCTAAGAGTGATCCACAACCATTGTCCGCGGTTCGCATTATCCAGCCGTGCCGTGATTTTTATCAATAGGCCATTTAAACTTATCATATAATCCTTTCGAAATCACATTGATTTCAGACCCAGAGTCAATTAGGGCTAAAGCAGAATATGATCTCTTCTGATCTCCTAAGTTAACTTTAATCTCCGGTGTGCCTCTCGCCCAAAAACTTTTTCTAAAATCACTTTCTGAGTTTTTTGTTTCGTCATCTGGTACAATCGGCCCTAAGAAATTTTTGTTCACATTACAGGTATTATCTTCTTCATCCTCTGAGTCTAAAGAAAGAGATTCATGAATCAAGTGAGTTACATCGGCAACATCTTGCATCTCTACCTCTTGTGACAGAGGGAATCTCTTCCTTTTAATTAGTTTAATAAAATTTTCCTTAAATTCAATTTTTGCTATTGAGAAGATTTGTTCTAAAGTCATTGTTACTGCACTTTTTAATAAGATGTCATACAATATTTCTTTCGAATCAACTTTTTGTTCAAGTTCAGAAATAAGAATAGCTTTCGGTACTCGTTTTGGTTTCTTTTCTGGTTTCTCTTCAGGTTTTGTTTCAGTTCTAGGAATTTGCTCTACTTTGTCTGATGTTTGAATTGGCTCACTAAACACAGGTTGTTTACCCTCCCTAATTTCTTTTCTTCGCTTCTCATTTGTTTTAGAACTTTCGCCTTGTTCAAACTGCACTTTCTTAGGCTTCGGCTCATCTCTCATCTTACTTCTAGTCATTCGTCTACCTGAATCATTTGTATCTTGCTCATTATCCCTCTTTCTTTTCTCTTCAACATTCGCAATATGCGAATATATCGAGAATTGATCAACAGGAGCGTTCCACGCAGTTTTCTGCATAATATCATCTCTCGCCTTAATCAAAGCTTCAATTGAGTAGTTCCTCGTTTCCTTTGTTTGTTCGGACTCAGAGTCACTATCAACATATTCTAGTTTAACAGCAGAAGCAGATTTCGAAGACTCAGAAAGGTTTTCATACAGCTTCTGCATCCCTCCCTTTCCCCAATTGGAAGCTAAGGGTAAATGTGTTCTATAGTCGCACAATCGCTTGTCAATATCAATTACAAGTCTTTTCTCTTTCGCATCTTTCAATGCTTCACATGTGTAAGTCAAATGATCTGTGGCATCGCACCAGATACATCTCCTCACATTGGCATTTCTCCTTTCATTAAAATTTCTTTGGTTAAATGCTTGAGGAATCGGTTGAGGAATTGGTTGGGGTACAACTAGAGGATTAGGAGGTATAAAAGGTGGATTAGGAGGTACTAATGGATGATTCGGAGCTACTAATGGTGGATTTGGAGCATTTACTGGTTGAGGATAAATAGTCGGATGAGCTTGCATTGCAGGTTTATCTTGTAGGTTTAAAGCATACACCACATTCTGCAAAGCCGCTACCTCTTTAGACATATTCTCGTGCATATGCATCATATTGTCCAACTTGTTAAACAAAATCTCAAATTGTAACTCGGTTGGTACTCTAGATGTGGATGTTGTAGGCTCAACTTTTGAATCTATATGTGTATCCCTAGTTGCCTGAATCGGAGGAAAATTGGAAGATGGTTGAGACATCGATTCATAAAGGAGTGTTTTACGTTGCATCATGTGAGCAACCGCTTCAACTACAGTTTTCACTACACCCCAGTCATCTGTAAGCCCATATTTCTTTCCCGGTTCTTCAAGCCTACGCTCAACCTCTACCCTTATATCTGGAGTCAAGATTTTAAGGAAATATAAAATGATATCTGGGGTAAGGGCAACTCTATCCTGTTCAGGTAATTGAGAGAATCTTTTCATAAATTCACTATGGAGTTGAGTTAACGAAATGTGAGGCTTAGGTGAACTAATCCATTTCATAAATCCTTCTCGACTATGTTGACTGTAGTCTTCTAAGTAGAATTCCTTATGCAGCTCTTTTCTAAATTCATCCCATTCCTTATTGTCATGTATATCCATAATAGCTTTTACAGTACCTATGGCCAGACGTCCAAGATAGGATTTCCACTTTGTTTCAGGTAAACCGTGTAACTTAGCTAATTCCTCAAACGTGTCTAAATAATTTGTAACATTCATACCAGTAAATTTCCCTTTATCCTTTAATAACGTTTCAACTACCTTTTGTCCTTGCGTCTCGTGCATCATAATTTGAAATAGCTCGTCCATTTTTGAAGTTTCTTTTGACCTAGCTTGAACAATTCTAACTATATCCTGAACTTCTTTTGTTACTCTTTCCTTATGTTCAGCTACTAATTCTGAAATTCCGTTAGAGTCCAGTTTGATAAGTTTTTACTATGCAAAAATGTTGCAAGTAAAGCTATGATTAACGCTTAACCTATGTTTAACAACCAGTTGCCTTTAAACTATACTAGCAATTTAACCTTAAATAAACTTTTTCACCCAAGAATGTAAGGGTAAAGAAATTATACCAACTGCTCGAAGATAAGGCTCAAAATAGTGCTTTCTGTGAAATTCAATACATTTATTGATTTGAATCAAAACCTAAATACATAGTTTGCTAAAATGGGTGCAAACGTTTTGTGCTTCAATTGTTGATGAAAGGGGTGGCGTGACGAGGTTCTCCTACTTGCCAATCTTCGTGGAGGCGCTCAGGTCACCAGACCAGCCCTCGACACCAAGAAGATTGCAAGCTCACGTAAATGCCACAGCTTCCAAGGATGAAGACGCAGCTGCACTGATGTAAAATCGTATAAATGTATATGCAATGCAAAATTTAAAATTTATACCTGAGCTGCAAGGCCGTTTTTTCACGTCGGGTTCAAAGTGTGGGCGCGATTTCTGACGACTGGCGGATCAATTCAGTCGCCTCGCTAACGGCGCACGCAGGGTGACTATGCAGAACAGGTACAAGTATAACTTTTCCTAAGGTCCGTAAGGTGAAGCGTTCCTATAAAGTTCAACTGCATCAAAATAAGAAGGTAGGATAATCTTTTCACTAACTATTTGATCCTTTATAGTTTCGTTTGTTTCTTCTTGGATATTTTCTACGTTTCTATCTACAGTTGGAGGAAAATTTTCTTCACTAACACTAGGAGGAACAGTAGAAAGTAAAGTTATAATTGTTCTAGGATCGTGCAAAGATTCTTCTACTATTACTTCTTTTATTGATTCTTTATCTTCTATTGATTTTGGAAACAACAATTCAAAAGTTGATGAAGGTAGAAAAGTGTTACTAGAAGAATTTTCTTTAGACATAAAAGATGATACTAAATTAATAACCAAAGTCCTATACAACCTCAAGGATGATGTTTATAAATGACAGTCTAAAAGATAGCCTATACAAGCTAATAAAAGTTTCAAACTAAGGACAATCTCTGCTTTTCAAACTTCAGGTCACATGTGTATCTCCAGTTCGCCAATAGCTTTCAAGAGGTTGCAATTCTTCATAAATCAAATCTGAAAAAAAACACATGAACTTGTGAGCACGTACTCCCTTCTTAAATAGATGTGAGTAGCCCACCATAGCCTACAATTCTCTTTAGATAACTCAACCAATTACCTAAATTGACTCCACATCACTCCAACAACACTCAACAAGAAAAAAGGCGTGGGATTTTCCTTTATGTGAATTTCCCCAATTTCATCCAACTATTTAAATATTCTATGGACCATATACTTTAGAATTTAAAAAACCTTTCACTTCTCCTTTTTTATTTAATTGAATACTAAACTTTTAGAATAAATACTATAACTTAGACTAAAATTTAATTTAACCCATTTTAATTATTACCTTAGGCTTAGTGGAAATAAATAATCAATATATATTCCTTTTAATTTGCTAAGGTTCCTTAAGATATAATTAACCTATTGAATAATTCATTTATGGACTACAACCCACTTATTTAATTATTTAACCTTAGGTTTACCCTACAACTAACTTTAAACCACATCAATTAGCTCCAACTAACCCATAAATCTATTTTCTAACCTTCCATAACCCACTAGGATGAATAATTAACCCATAATTAACCTTAAAGCTTAACTTGAACCCTATAATCCATGCTCAAAACATACTTTTAACCCTTAATTACCCTTGTAATTTAGCTAGAGTATGATCAAAACCTATAATTAACCCTTAATTATCTTTATATTTTCATCCAAAACTTAGTTTACCCCTTAAGTAACCCTTATAATACCCTGGAATAAACTTAAATGAATACTTCCCATCTTATTTTTGGTCAGCAAACTTCTTTTCCTGCAAAATTAAAGTCAAACATTAGTCAAAATTCCATAATTTAACCAAACTTATATCAATCAATTAATCTTTTAATTTTTGTAATATTTTAAGAGTAACAATTTCTCTCCGACAGCGGTTGCCTGCTCGAGAGTGAGCCCTATGCCTTTGGAGGGCTGGTCTTTGTGATGTGGCTCAAGTCGCGGAAAGAACTGAGTAATAGTTTGTTGGGTACTCGTATGTGTTTGATGTGTGCGCGGTAGCATCTTCCCTCGTCTCTCATATGCTGCCGTGATATAGAGACCCACCCTCCGGTGGCCTCTTATGGTCATGCACAATTGGAGAGACTCCTCAATCTTGAACTGTGATCGTAGGTCTAAGTATGCTGGGCATCTCGTAATCAAGTGCTTCCACTCTCTATCTCTGTATGGCAAATTGGGCACCACCTCTCCTCTCGAGGGACTCCTCTTGCCTGACCTCTCTTGATCTCGAGTTGATGTGATGAAACTCGAAGCTTCCCAATGACGACATGGAGGTGGTGTGGCAGGTATGCCTCAAGTTAACGCGGAGTCTCAATCAAGCCGTGATCTTAGATCTCTAGAGCATTTTCGGTGGCAATGGATCTCTTGGCTTGAGGTTAACCCATGTCCTCAGTATGTATGTATGTATGCCATATCTCGTGACGGATGATCCTATTGCTCTCCCGGTGGGAGAGCGAGTAGGTGGGGGCGTGGGAGTCATAACTGATGGTAGTTTGTCTATGTCAAGTCCATGGTGGGCCAGCCAATCTCCTGTCTGTGCATACCATGAGGACGTGTCCACCGCTAACGCCATATCATGTGATGCATGGAAAGCTCTGAAAGTGATGGGCTCTCTATCCATGGCGCTCTCTATCCATGCCTTGGATCCTATGTAATAAGCATACTCTCTGGAAGAGTGTCTCTACGAGCATCGGTGGTGCAGCAAGCTCTACTTTGGCTGACTCAAAGGCTGTCTGGCTACAAGAAGGAAGGGCTATTGCATGGACCCTAACAGGTGTCTCAGGAAAAACCTCCTATCCCAAAGAATCTCTCGAACTCAAAGCCCAAACTCTTCCCCCGCAAATGGTAGTCGAAACTCACTAACCTTGGAGGTATAGCTGTCAAGGGCGACGTGTCCAACGAGAAAGGGGGGCATGGTGGAGATTGACCCTCATGGACCACCCGACTCACCAAGAAGTCATTGTCAAGGGATCGCCGAGGACGAGGAGGAGAAGTATTAGGGTGTCGAGGGGGTCTCAGAGAAGAGGAGGGCCCAGGGGAGGATACCGGTGTGGTGGGGACCTAGGATGAAAGCCGAGATGAAGGCACCACAGAGGTAGGAATACTAGATAGGGATCCCTGCTTCAACACGACGCCATGGTCCACATGACAATCCTCTTAAGGTGCTCCGAGTTGGTTTCCCATAACAACGAATCTCTCCTTGGTCGTCTGCCAAGGCTGTCGTCCAAACTGCTGTCGGCACCTAAGCTTCCGCCAACCCATGCCAGAGGAAGAGCGGCCGCCTGTGACAACTGGGCCACTAGAGTGGTGATGAGACCCTCCCTCCTCCTGACGTGAGGAGCTAGAAGGAATTGAGGATGGCGAAGGGGGACAAGGTGCGTGCTCCAGTGGTCACGGAGCCTCCTACCTTGGGTGTTGTTTGGTCGGATGTTTGGTCCTCAAGGGGCAAGCCTTTACAAGGTGACCAACCTTGTGAGAGGCAAAATAGTGATTCGGAAGGCCTGAGTACTTGACCCTTTGAGTCAACCACTCTCCTGAAAGAAGCTGTAAGCTCAATCTTTGATTGCAACTGTGCTTGGTCAGAGATAAGAATCCTAACGGAAGGAAAACTGTCGCCTTGGCCACCACAGAGGCTGTAGTCTTTCGAACCTCCAAGAAGGTGCCAAGAGACCCTCCAATTCGAGGCAATAGGGGTAAATACTCACGCTTGAGGCCAAAGAAGCAGACCGTCACATGAAACCGGTGTGCTTCCGTGGGTATGAAGGCCAAAGAGGAGGCTGCCCAAGGATCAAAGCTGTGAGTCCAAGGGCAAACGTAGCCTCGACCAACCAAATTGCAATGGGAGATAAGGCGGTCATCCTGGTGGTGGCCTCTAGGGAAGGGGGGGCGAGGGGCAGTTGGGGGCAGAGGGAGGGGGAGGTGAGCAAGGAGAGAGGGCAGGCACGGAGAAAGAGGGGCAGGGAGGGCGCTGCTGTGCAGGAAAAGGGGGAGGGATCTGGCGGCAGGGGGGTATGCAGGAGCGGGGGGGGGGGGGGGGCAGGCAGCGTGCTCAGCGAGCTTCTTCTGTCATACTATACTCCATATCAGCAGTCCATGAGCATTATATTCCCATAGAATGTTTAATTCAGGCTTTGAAATTTCATGCATACTTTTAGTTTGGAAAACACTGATAGCCTTGGTAGAAAGAACATCAGAAGGATAAAGGAAAGAAAAGGAAATTTGCACAAAAGTAGCAATTATTATTAGAACAAAAAAGTTCAAACTCATAATGATCCTCATGGATGCTGAGATAAAGTCAGCATGCATGGTTATGCCAGGCTAGTACATTATAGCGCCCATTTGGATGTTACTTCTGACCTGAATCTAGGTTGATTTGATTGTTAATCAATAGAGACTGGCAGCCAAGAAGAGTTCATGATGCTGAACATCAAAGGAGAATGTGCGAATTAAGCCCTGAGACTTGGTTTTTATAGGCAGAGTTGATGAAATAATTGCCATGTATGGTTGTCAGGAAGCATCAACAAAATATAATTTCTATATTGAACTGATCTAGTGGTCTGTACATTACTCTCATATGACTGCTGTAAAAACTAGCCAAGTGGGAAACTATCTAAACATTTTCTCTCATGCTTGTCCTCTTTCAATCAATAAGAACTTCTGTATGCCACTCTCGATTTGAGGAGAATATTGAATTGTTTGCTGATGTATTTTCTTGGCAAGCAGCTCCAGAAAGGCTCAGGCATCCATGAAGTCTATGAACTTGTTCATGGTACAGATCCAGTCGTTCTGCTTGGTGAGTACTTTTAAGGTTAAAGAGGAAGCCATCTTAAAAACCATAAAGAAAAAGGTGTTTGTTATCCTGTTTCTTCCTTTCCCTTCTATTTTTATTTGTCTTCCTTCCCCACAAATGATCCTTTCTTTTCCATTGATGAAGAGTAAACATGTGCAAGAGTAATGGACTGATCTTTTTGTTTGATGGTTCTGCAGATTAGATGATGAAACATGATTGCTGTAAACAAGTTGTGTCTATGAATCTGTGCTCACAAACATGAACTAGTAGATATGGTTTCCTCTAGGATGTGAGACGATGCCATCATGATTCTGTCAATAGTTTTTGTTCTTTGGTGTCTGCAACTCCTGTACATGCTCTCACTGGCATCAGACTATTTGACCAGTCTGCGATATACTAGAGGACTGATTTTAAAATATTATCAACTGTTACAAGGCGTAAATTTATCCTGCTCCATAAACACACTTTACATATACTAATGTTTCAGATGTTCTACCTCAAACTGCATTTATTACGGAGGAAAACCTGTATTCTAATTTCTAATACGTGAACTCTTCTCTTCCCGAACTTCCTCCTTGTTTTGACTCCAGATGTAATGGTTGTGTCCTGTTCTGGTTAACTAAGTCCATGGAGATTCAAGTTAAGATTCATACCAAAGCTATCATGCTGACTTTGTCTGATCAACTATATAAGCTTATACTCAGGGTAACTTGAAGTACCATCAGTAACACTAATAGTAATTCATTAATTTTTGTTTGTGTTGTAGTTCCTGTTGTTTTTTGGTTTTAATGTAGTGGTGTCTTGAGGTACCATCAGCAACACTATTGTTTTTAATGAAGTACCATCAATTACACACTAATGATGCATTACTGTATTCTATATACCAGCAAGGTTTTGGTATATACTGATGTATGTTTCAAGCTCACATGTATGTTACACAGTTTGAAAGATATTTCTAGAAGCGCAAGTGCATCTATTGTAAATTCATGCTTTTTTATATTTCCACTGGGAATCCTCAAACTGAAATGAGAACCCAGGAAATATACATGACTTCCTATCAAGATAAGAAATATTTAAGGTGAGCACACCCATCATCCCTCAGCAGACCACTGCCTGAAACAAATGGTTATAAGCCGTGAAATGCCGCATTTTTTCCAATACTAAAAGCTCATTGCTGAGTATGATATATTGAAATCAACAAAATGTCAAAGCTTTTATGTTGATGTGGATCTAACGTCAAATAATTCTTGTATTTGTAGTTTCTGGAAAGTAAGTATCATGAAGCCAGCGAAGAAAATTCCGAGGAACATTTCTAAAATCAAGTTTCTTTGTGTTGGAGATAGAACCTGTGATCAAATCAGGATTCCAAAAGAGAGTTGTATATTCGAACACCGAGCATGCATCTTTACACCGATTGTTGTTATTTCCATGGATAATTCCTTTGCTTACCCTTATCAGATTCATCAATAGGTCTATGGCATGCAAAATGCCCATAAAGATCCACAGGTGATGGCATTTGATGAATGTTGTTGACAAAGGCTGCATAGAAAGAACTCCAAGAATGTATCAAAGTAACAATTATTATCTGGTGATTGCAAGTGGGGAGTTCGCATATAATGCAATAACATGCGATTGATGAATTGTGGCAAAGATGCCAATAATGCACTCTTGTATCACACTTTCCTGTTGCCACATAAAAAGCATAAATACTTCAATATACCAAATAGGAGAATGATGACCACTTGCCCCATACGTTGTTGCTTCCGTAGAAAAGGAAATCAGTAGCCCTTGTAAATTACATCATAAGAAGAACTTTACACTTCCCAAAAACATAAGTAATTCTATGGAGTTACTAACAAAATAAAAATCTGATGTGTATTTTCAAAAAGCTTGGAGCTAAGGCGCATAAATTTCATGGACTTTCCAATAAGATAAAAGTCTGATGTGTATTTTTGTAAGGATTGGATTTAAGGCTCTTGGAATTGAGGCGCAAGGACTTTGATCATTGATCATTCCATATCTTGGGATTGTAGGTATAGAAACAAGATACCAAAAGTACAAGCTTTTTCTCTATAGTGATGGATAAGATGCAAGAGGACAACTAAATGGGCTTTTATACTACAACGTTACAAGGTGAAAAAAGGCCAATATTGAGAAGCAAGAGAAGATGATGTTGGAGCCCAACTAGATGAGGGATGGAATTGGGAAGTACTTGATTGCCATGACTTCTTGGAGTCATAGTGATTGTCAATGTTGTGGAGCTCTATGGTGTTGCCTTGCTTTTCAGGATGACAATTCAAGGCATTCAAGAATGAGGTTATGATATGAGTGCACGTACTTAGGAACCTACACCATATCTTGAAGAGCACCTATCAAAGTCAAGTTTCATGGAAGGCCTCCAAATAAAATAAGACCCATACATCAGATTGCTCATGGAACTCGCCACTAGTAAAAGATGATTTCCTAGACACTCAAGCTTGATCAAGCTAAGTCAAATTATTCTAGGTTTCATTGTGGGGTTTTCCTTGTTAAATATTGTACTAAAATTATGGATTATATCTTACATTTTATCTTGGACTACATGCAAGTGTGTCATTGCAATAATATCCCTCAACCATTAATGTGGACCCACCCAATCACATCATCATATAATCTTCTAGAAGGCATACAATATCGTTGCTTGATTCATTGTTGCTTGCATCACCCATGATGCAATTGCCTATTCAACAAGAAAAGAAGAGGAAATCTGATTGCAAAAGAGGTAATGCCATTTGACTAGGAATTTTTTTCTTTTAATCCTTTCATTGAATTGAATCCAATGAAAATCTCCTCACACCAATTTAAAAATCATCATCAAGAAGAAAGACTTTATTTATAACATAATTGATTCAAAAACCTCTAAGCATTTCATTGAGGAAAACCTTGTTAAAAAATATGACATGTTGCGATACAAATGTACAAAATAACATGTGTGAAATATGATGGAAGACTTTTGGACTATATAGCCATTGGTAAAAAAACAAAACAATTCAAAGTGATCATTCATTATCATGAATTTCATGTATATGTTAACGTTATTTAGTCCCACAAATCCAATATTTTTTTGTACCATGGTTGAAGAGTCATGATCCGAAACAATGGATTATAGAGTATCACACTTCTCAACTATCAAGCAATGTTGATATAAGGAAGGTCAAAAGTACAAAGGGATAAATAAGATCATAATAAAATAATTAATATATATCATGTGCTCTTGATTGGAAAAGCCCTAGAATGTCTAAATAGATGCTCATCAAAATTGCACTATGAGAACCCTATGGTCTTCAATAACCCATAAGACTCAGAGGAAAACAACCTTTCATACAAAGCATGGGTATTTTGAGTATATGTTCATGACCCTCACCACCATTGTGCTCCATACTATTGATTGGGAGGTTAAAAGCTATGCATGTGGGTTCTCCATGTTGGTAGAATTTGGTAATGATGTGTATGAATAAACTTAGTTCGGATGGGGTACTATTTTTTTCTTTAAAAGTTTTTTCTTGTTGCAAGCTATTTTATGTTTGTATGTTGCACACTTACTAATCTGTTGTTTTTTGTGCTCTTGAGTTTCTCTTTCTTCCTCATTTTGCATTCTTGTCTCCCAAACTCCAACAATGGGTATCAAAGCATCATTACTTCTTGAATGCATCATCAACACACCTGTACTCACTTTCTTGGATCAATACAAAACTTGATGAGCATTGTCAGGGTAATATATACTACAAAATACCTTGAATAGTTATGTTGATATATCTCGATAGTGATGTGTGAACACACTTCGGACCATTGGGACACTTTTTTCCTTCCTTATGAGGTTTTTTCCCTTGGCTTGTATATACGCCTATAACCTTAACGGGTCACTCATCTTTGCATATTCACTTGGTAATATATTAAATATTGTGTTGTGCTCGAAGCTTCTTCCTTGCTCTATTTGTGTGCTATGGAAAACCTCGAACTCCAACAGTTGATATTACAGCAGATTGTTGCATCATCTAGGACGCCATTGATACCCCTTTGGTCAAAGTTTCAAAATCATAGGAAAATTGATGAGCATACTCCGGGCAATTCGAGCTCGTTTCGACCTCCAAACACATTTTCGTAGCGATGTGCAAGCAATTTCGTCCTTTTGTGGTAAACATATATACAGGTTTTAGTTCACCAATACAAGCAACTCGAAGTTCGCTATCGATTTAGAAGAGCTCGATAGGGTATTTCAATTCAAGATACAATATTTTTTTCTATGTGAGGGTATTTAATCATTGGCCATGATTGAAAGCAATGATGTATTCCATATGTTGGTTGTGGAGGATAATTTGGATGGTACTAATTACCCATTGTGGGCATATATGATGCCTCATGTATTGGTAGCAAATAGGCCATGGAATATTGTGCAAGTTGTTGAAAAACATCATACTACATTTGCAAAATAGTTGTTGAACCTGATGATGATGATGATCTTCAATTTCTTGGCCGTACTATGTTTCTGCTACACCTACTATGGAGCAACTTCGTTGGGATGGCATATATACTCAGACACATGAATTGATAGCTTTTCATGTTGCTTACCTTTGAAAATACTTGAAGAGTGAGCATATGCATGAAGGAGATTCTATGGATAGTTTTTTGACAAAATCAAAGATTTGAAGGAGCAATTGATTTTTGTTAATGAAATCTTGTTAAATAGTTCACTTCTGAAGGCTATTCTTAATGGTCTTTGATATTTATATTAGAGTTTCACTTCTACTTTTCGATTGACGGTGAAAGGCAATCTGAATGCCTTAACATTTGAGGAATTAGTCTTTATTTTGGTATAAGAAGATCAATCCAAGCAAAACATGTCAGTTATAGATATTGCATATTAAGCTTTCTTAGCTAGTGAGAAGGGAAAAGGTAAATGGAGCTCATCTACTAATGAGCAAAAATCCGTTTATGTTGCTTAGTCAAAGAACGAAGACAAAGATGAGAAGAAAATAGAAAAGCAGAAACAATTTTGCAAGTATTGTAAGGTAAATGATCATGTCATAAAGAGTTGCCCTAAATTGGTTGCAATAAAGGCAAAGAAGAAAGAGGCTAGAATGGTTTCTACAAAAGCTCTACACCTAAAATAGAGTATGCTAATCTTGTATAGAATGAAGAATGGGCATTTGCCAATGTTTGCATCTATGACCATCTTCTCATGAGTAATGTATGTCTGTGGTAGAATCAAACATTTGGTACTTTGATAGTGGGACAACCAAACATATTACTTATGAATGCTATCTCTTTAGCTCACTTGAGCCTACCCCTATAGGGAATATTGTCACATGTGCTATCAAATCCTATTATCCTATAATGGGAGTTGACAAGATCATTCAGACTATTACACTTGTTGAAAGGATTACCCGAATCTTTTCAAAGCTTTGCTACTGCACTCCGTTTGGTTGCAAAAGGGAATCCTAATATGTATGCATTTGGTGAGGTTGTGTCTCTCCTTTGCCAGAAGAGCAATCTGGAGTGAATAGGAGTGGTTTGATTGAGGGAATGCAAGCACTTGATATCTCACAAAAGGGGAAAAGCAAGTATGGTTCAGCTTTGGGTTCATCAAAACCAAAGCCTCAACCTTCCTCTTCCACTCATTCCTCTAACGATGCTGATTTGCAAAAGAAGAAGAGATGCAAATATTGTCGAAAGGCTGATCATATTATTGATGAGTGTAGAAAGCTTGCTAAATGCAATGAAAAGAAGAAGGAATCGGGCATGCCTATTGTTGAAAATTCAGCAAATGCAAAGAATGATGAAGCTAAGATGGCTCAAGATTTTTGGGCATGTGTTGTTACATGTCATTATGATGCATCTTTGCATTCTAAATGTATGGTTGTGAGTGAGGCTGATTCGGATTGGTTCTTTGATAGTGTTGCTTCAAAGCACATAACATCATGCAAAAGATTTTTTGCACCTTTGAAAGATGCACCCAAAAGAGGGCATGTGGTGTGTGCAAACAATGCCTCTTATCCTATCATTGGAGTAGGAGAAATTGAGCTTACAACTGCAAATGGAGGTGTGATTTTCTTGAAAAATGCATTGTATGTACCCAGTATCAAGAAGAACTTAATTTCAGTTCCGTTGATTACCAAAGCTAGACTTCATGTACACTTTGTTGATGATAAGTGTATGGTTCATGATTTCAGCAATGGTGATATTATCGTGATGTCTGGTACATTATGTAATGGTTTGTATCGCATGGATACATACATGAGGGCTGCCTCAAATGCCTTGGTTGCTCATACTTCTTCCATGGCTGAAATGGAACTTTGGCATGCTCGTTTTGGTCACTTGAACTTCAATAGTTTACTTTACTTGCAAAAGAAGGACATGGTTATTGGTTTGCCAACACTTAAGTCCATTGAAAAACATGCATGTGAAGGTTGCATTCTTGGAAAAATGCATTGTGCTTCTTTTCCAAAAGATAGACATACAGATACTACAAGAAAATTACAGCTTGTTCATAGTGATGTATGTGGTCTCGTCAAGACTCCATCTTTTGGGAAGCATGTATGTTTTGTTAAAATCATTGATGATGCTACTCGCCATACATGGGTGTATCCTATGAAAGCAAAGAATGAGGTATTTTCTTGCTTCAAAGCATTTTTAGCTATGGCTGAAAATTTTTCTTCACAAAAGCTTTTGACTCTATGCACGGATCATGGTGATAAATACATGTCACATGAGTGTAATGATTTTATTTGTGAAAGAGGTATTTCACACCAATGTACGATGCCATATACACCTCAACAAAATGGTGTTGCCAAGCATAAAAATAGAACTCTACTTGAAATGGCACGATGTATGGTTAAAGGAAAGCACCTTCCTGACAAGTTTTGGATGGAAGCAGTCATGTGTGCAAACTATGTGTTGAGTCACTACCCTACAAAATCCTTGAGAGTCATCACTCCTTACGAGGCTTGGAATGGACATAAGCCTATGGTTAGTCATATGAATGTGTTTGGTTGTTTGGCATATGCTCTTGTGCCATCACAACAACATCACAAACTTGATGACAAGGCAAAGAAATGTATATTTGTTGGTTATAGTGCTAAAAGTAAGGGATATTGCTTGTACCATCCATTGACGAACACAATTATTGTGAGTCGAGATGTGGTATTTGCTGAAAATTCAGTTCTCCCTCTACTTGAATGCAAAAACAGCCAATAGTTAGCTCATAAGATGTGTTCAATACACTCATGCCTTTGTTCTAAAATGGTGCATTTGACTATGGTCATGTAGACCAGCCAGCTGAAGCTCAAAGGGCTGAAAAATTCTAGCAAAATAGAGCTCAAAATGCGAAGAATTTCCAACCAAACATGGCTGAAAATTTTAAGCCAAAAATTGTAAGAATTGTTGGAAATTTGAAGATGCATGCGATGATCCACAATGGATGAGTGCTATGCAATCAGAAATGGATTCCATACATAGGAATGGTTTTGGGAGTTATGTGAATTGCCAAAAGGAAAAAATGCCATTGGTACAAAGTGGGTTTACAAGACTAAGAGAAAGTATGATGGTAGCATTGATCGCTACAAAGCTAGATTGATTGCCAAAGGATATGCAAAACAATATGGCATTGAATATGAGGAAACTTTTGCACCTACATCACGCATGACTACCATTCATACTGTGGTTGCATTGGCTACCCATCAAGGTTGGAAAGTGCATCAGTTGGATATAAAAATAGCCTTCTTGAATGGTGATTTGCAAGAAGAGGTCTATATGAAGCAACCTCCTGGATTTGCCATGAAAGGGAAAGAGCATATGGTTTGTCGTTTGCATAAAGCCTTGTATGGTCTCAAGCAAGCTCCACGTGCATGGTATGACAAAATCCATAAGCACTTGATTGCTCTTGGCTTCACATGTAGTCCAATTGAAAGCACACTCTATGTATGCAAAGATGGGGCTAATCTTACAATGCTTGTTCTCTATGTCGATGACATACTCTTGACTAGGTCATGTGGTGCAAAACTTGACATTCTTATGGCTGATTTGCAACATACTTTTGATGTCACTTATCTTGGTCTTTTGAGCTACTATCTTGGCATCTAGTTTGTATCCCTTGAGGGGGAATTGTTATGCATCAAGCAAAGAATGTTGAAAAATTACTTCAGCATTTCAACTTTGAGGATTGCAAGCCAGTTTCCACACCACTTGAGACAGGATTTAGGTTCTCATTTGAGGATTCTAGTGATGCATTTGACACTTCTCTTTATCAGCAAGATGTGGGATGTCTTATATATGCATGCAACACAAGGTTGGATATATAGTATGCAATTTCTCAGTTGAGTCGATTCATGCATAGTCCTGGCACTAAGCATTGACAAGCGATGAAACATGTGTCCAGATATCTCAGAGGCACTTTGAGTTTAGGTCTCTTTTATGGTAGATATATTCGGCCATGCTTGCATGCTTTCATAGATAGTGATTGGGCTGGTCGTTATGATACTCGCGTGTCCACTAGTGGTAATTTCTTTTTATACCAACAAACATATTATAGACAACAACAACAATATCAGGCACCATATAGGCCACAACCTGTCCTAGGAAACCAACTGCCACCTCCTGCAAATGTGATTCCAGTTAAGTATGCAGTGGGAGAGGAGAACCCTAATAGAGCATTGGTGCCAATAACCCCATTGGTCTCAGAGAATGACCATCGTGCTCAGAATTCTAACTACTCCTATGAAGATAGTCCACAAGCTTAGTACACAGAGTCACCTGAGCATAGTGAGACTTATCCTTATCACTACGAGGCACCACCTATGGAACAAAATTGGGAGCGTGAATACTCCAATGTCATGTACAAAAATCCTAACCTTAGGCCTCAATTGAGACAAATGAGACCACAAGCCCCTAGAGGACCATGTTTTAGATGCCAGGGCGACCATTTCATTAGTGAATGTCCCCACCCATCAACTCCAAGACAAGGAAAAAACATCACAATACAAGGCTTTTGTCCTGAGTGCGGCAAAGATCATCTCTCGAGAGATTGTCCAAGGAACCCCTCTAGTGCACCCAAGGTTACACCCATTAATGTGGTAGGCTTAGTGGTGGATTCAAGTTCAAGCAGCGTTAATGTGGCTCCTATACAAGCAATCACTAGGGCACAAGCCTCACAATAGGCCAAACCAGCAGAACAATCAAAGTCAAGTGAATTAGGAAAGCCTAGTAAGAGCAAAACAAGAAAATGCAAGGATACCAGAGAGAAAGCCAATCGTAAGTGGAATAAAAATTTATCTGAATTAGAAGAAGCCTCAAAGATGCAAAAACAAAAATGGAAGACATAGCATCTCAAACCCCTTGCATGCCGAAACTCCATCCACACCACCTCATCCCACCCCACCAGTCATTGTAAATAGACCACAACCAGGGTCTGTTCTCGCAGATCCAACCCCAGAAGGCTTGGACATGATGTTCAAGGTCTACCAAGCTCGTCTTCAAGAAGGGCAAACAACTACAAACCTAGACAAGAGTTATCCTAGAGCAGATTTAGAGATTGAATGGACAAAAATGTGCATGAAAATGCTAGAACTAGCTCAGACTATGCTTGAGACCAATCAATTGTTCAATCAGACAAATGCTATCAAACCGGGCTTGCATTTCCAGGGTTTATGAAAGATTATAGCAGTTGATAAACAAGCCACATGTTTCCTTACCACCACAGGCTGAACCAGTTTTTGAAAGAGAAAGATTGCCACCAATGGAAGGTTATGTTCCTGATTACATGGATGATGGAACACCTCTTTCAATTCAATAAATACTCTCAAGAGTTCTTGCAGGAAATACAAGAAGAGATATGGGTCAAGGAGAAGGGTAATCCCCCTCCTATTCCTGAACATTGATGACCTTCATGATCAATTTCCTCAAGACATTCCATCTATTTATGGAGACCGGGTAGAGCAAGAAGAAGATGAAAGATTAGATTTTGAATCTAATTCTTTACAAGAGTTGTCACAGGCCCATGGGAATCTGAATCTCTTCAGATCAGAGCTCCCACAATATTGGTAAGAAATGAAGACTCAGTGGTTCCAAGAAACACTGAAATCATGACGAACACTAAGGTTTAGTGTCATCTCACCTTAGAAGAACTACTCAAGGTAAAACCTCAGTTATGGAAACATGTAGCAAATCAGGTTCCAGAACTTGATTCCAATATCTCAAAACCAGGCTCTAAGCAGAAAGTACTAGAGATACCCCTAGACAAGATAGGAGACATGAGTGAAAGTGAAGAAGGTAATACGTATCTTCCAATCCTACCAAGGTGATACCACCAAAGCTATCTTAGATTCAGGTGCTGGTGTTGCAATTGCAACCACCTCTTTGTGGAAGCAATGGGGCAAAACCGCATTAAGACCAACTAGAATGAAGCTTCAAATGGCTGATGGCCATATTGAAAGACCTCTAGGACTGCTAGAAGGGATAACTCTAACCACTTGTGGTGTAGAGTTTGAACACACCTTTGCTATATGTGACTTTGGTAAAAATAATGTCTATGCGATGATCTTAGGAAGACCTTTCCTACGAGAACTACAAATTGTACAAGATTGGGGAACTAAGTCCTTGTACTTGCAACACTTAGGGGTCACAACCAAGGTCAATCTAAAGAATTTTACGTTTAGAGATGTACCACCCCTACAGTGGAATCCTATCCACAAGGTGCAAGAGGACTCAATCTCTATGCATTCTGATAGTTCTCCTGATCCATCCTAGATGCATGATGATACTCACTTGTGGATGTGCAAAGTTGCAGAGGAAGAGGAAAGACGCCTAAAAGCACGAGAAGAAGGCACTTCTCAAGGAGCCAGCCCGTTTAGAGACCCAGCCTACACATCGATGATCTTTCCAGATGAGAAATTCGAGCCTCATGGTTGGGCAGAAATCTTAGCCCACCATGGACATTGCTGTCAATGAAGAACAATAGACACCTCATTGTGATGAGGAGGGTTATGATATCTCTGTGTTCATGTATGAGCCCTTGCTAGAAGAGTGTGACCCTAGTGGTGTCATAGAAGAAGAGGAGAATGAGGATGATCTAGAATCCATTTTGATGGATAGTTGCTTTAATTCAGAGAAGCAATATCTAGAAGATGTAGGAGTGTTTATTCAAAAAGAAGAACAACCTCTCACAAGCATTCAAACGGTAAATTCAAAGAAAGGAAGTGAAGGCTGTCAGAAGAAAAAGAAAAGAAAAGTAGTGAAGCAAGAAGAGGAGGAATCATTGCTCGAGGTACCAAAAAATTTCAAGAAATATGAAGTTGAAGACCGCAAAATTTTGGTACCAATGCCTAGGAGAGAGGTCATCATAGGAGAAGCATATGATAATAAAGAAAAGACCAAAAAATTTGTAGTAACCATTGAAGATAATGAAGAGCGATGTTCATACATAGGAGAAGACCTAAGTGCTGAAGAAGAAGCAAAGCTTATAGCTTTATTGAGGGAATATAGGGACGTGTTTGTGTGGACCTATAGAGACTTGAAGGGAGTAGATCCAACAGTATGTTCTCATATGATTCCCATGATGACTGATGCGAAGCCCACCAAACCGAAGCCCTACACATATAATGACACATGCTGCAAAAATAAAAGAAGAAATTGATAGGCTGATTGAAGCTGGATTTATCTATGAGATTGAGCATACTCAATGGGTGTCCCCCATTATAGTGGTGCCCAAGAAGAATTGGAAGTTACGAGTATGTATTAACCTTAAAAAAGTTAATGCCGCTACGATTAAGGATAGGTATCAGCTTCCAATCACCGAACATTTATTAGAGTGTGTTGCAAGCAAGGAAATTTATAGCTTCCTTGATGGATTTTCAGGTTACAACCAAGTAGCCATTGCCCCAGAAGATCAACAAGACTGCTTTTGCCATAGAGTGGGGAATCTTTGCATTTCGTGATGCCATTTGGACTCACCAATGCACCTGCAACATTCCAAAGCTCATGGGTCATGTCTTCAAAGAGTTCTTGCAAAAGAGCTTAGAAGTATATGTGGATGATTTATGTGCCCATTCCCAAGAAAGAAGACTCCACATCCCTGAGCTCAGACATATCTTCAACAAGTGTAGAGAATATCGAGTGTGCCTAAACCCAAAAAAGTGTGTGTTCATGGTACGGAAAGGTAAGATTTTAGGTCATATTGTTTCTAAGAACGGAATATCAACAGATGCGGATAAAATAAGAGCCATAGTAGAGTTGCCAAGGCCAAGGAATGTTAAAGAGGTACAAGCCTTTATGGGCCATTGTGGATATTACTGCACGTTTATCCACATGTATGCGATCATACCTAAGCCTCTTTATGCCTTGTTGACATATTTTGAGTGGAACGACAAATGTGAAAACTCCTTCAATAAGCTAAAGCGACGTTTGTGCACCGCACCAATATTGACCACTCTTGATTGGAATAAACCATTCCATGTCCATGTGGATGCATCCAAAACCCACAGGTGAAGGAAATCTAGATTTGCCTATAGCATATGCTAGAAGACAACTGAATGTGGCTAAATGAGATTATGCAACAACTAAAATAGAAGGCTTAGGCATGTTATATGCCGTGAAGAAGTTTAGACACTATCTATTGGCCAACAAGTTCAAGTTTTTCACTGATCATAAAGCTTTATTATATTTGGTCAATAAACCTTAGAATACAGGATGTTTAGTAAGATGGTTCCTCTTACTAATGGAATACAATTTTGAAGTGGTTGTTAGGAAAGGTAGGACCCACCTTAGGGAAGATCAACTTTCTCGCATCACTTCAGGTGAGCCACCACAAGGAATGTCTGATGAACTACCTGCCGTTTATCTGTTCAATTTAGAAGTTGTTCCTAAATGGGCAAATAAGTTGGTACCTGTCCTAACCTTCGGACCCGCAAATAAGAATGTGAGAACGAACAAAAAAGAAATTGTAAAATCACAAAAATATCAAATATTGGTAGGAAGCATGTACAAACAAGTTACGGAGGGTGTACTAGCTTGTTGTGTTGAGGATGATAAACACAATAGTTGGTTGCAACAAGCCCATGAAGGATTGCTGAGGCAATCACTATTCTAAACAATGAACATTGCAGAATTTGAAATGTTTAGGAGTGTATTGGCCTAGTATGGATAAAGAAATACATGAGTGGATTATGAATTGTCCAATGTGCCAGGAGAGACCTCCAGTGGAGTATGCTACCCTTTATCATTGTTGGAGTTAGACGTCTGCGGAAGCACGCGAACAGCACAAGGAAGAAGAAGAAGCTTGGAGCACAACACACAAGACTGAATGTATTACTAGAGAATGTACAAAGATAAGTAGCCCATTAGGGCAATCGGCGTATATACAAGCCGGGGGAAAAAAACCTCCTAAAGAGCGAAAAAAGTGCCCCGGCAGTCCTAGAGTGTTCACACACATCACTACCTAAATATATCAACAAATCCCCCCTGGGAGTGATGCGGTGAACAAGGAGCTGGCACTCATGTATAAGGAAGTGCCAAGCTATGTGGAAATCACTCCACAAAAGGAAGTAAGCCCAAAGCTTTGCGGAAAGCTTCAAACTTCTCCCTAGGCAGAGCCTTCGTGAAAAGGTCTGCAATGTTCTCCTGCGTGGGCACATATGCCAAGCTGATCTCCCCAGCAGAGAACCTCTCCCTGACATAGTGATAATGCACCTCAATGTGCTTAGTGCGAGCATGGAACACAGGGTTCCTCGCAACTGCCAATGCGCTCTGACTGTCAGTGAAGATGGTGGTGGCAGAAGACTGGCCAACACCCAAATCAGCCATAAGGCGTCTGAGCCACACACACTCAACAGTCGCTGTGAAAGCTGCCCTATACTCAGCCTCACAACTGGAAGTGGCCACAGTAGGCTGCTTCTTGCTCAACCAAGATATACATGAGCTACCAAGCATGAAGCAAAAACCACTGGTGGACACACGAGTGTCATAGCAACCAGCCCAATCTGAGTCAGAAAAAGCATGCAAATCTGGCGGTAGTGATCCCCCCTTGGGATAAAACAACCCAAGTAGCCGAGTACCACTCAAGTAGCGAAAGATGCGCTTAACCGCTTTCCAATGCGTGACTCCTGGACAATGCATAAACCTGCTCATCTGTGAGACAGCAAACTGAATATCTGGCCGAGTAATGCATAAGTAAATCAAGCATCCAACAGCCTGCTGATAGAGAACAACATCAAATGCATCTCCAGCATCATGAAAACTCAATCGTAAACCTGTCTCTGTAGGAGTGGCAATAGGCTTACAGTCTTCAAGGCCAAAACGCTGCAATAATGTGTCAATATATTTCGTTTGACACAAAGCCATTCCACCATCAACGTGCATAAACTGAATGCCCAAATAGTGATGCAAATGCCCCAAATCAGACATCTCAAATGAGGCATGCAAATCAGCCTTAAAATCAGCAATATGTGTCTCAATAGGACCAGTGAGCAGCATGTCATCAACATAGACAACAATGATCAGAAGCACATCATTAGCACGTTTAACATATAAGGTGCTTTCAGTTGGACTGTTCTCAAAACCATGTGCAATCAGATAGGCATGTATCTTCTCATACCAAGCACGTGGTGCTTGCTTTAAACCATATAACGCCTTCTTTAACCTGCACACCTGGTTTTCATGCCCTTTCTGCACAAAGCCACGGGGCTGAAAAACATACACTTCTTCATGCAAGTCACCATTCAGAAATGTTGTTTTAATGTCCAACTGATGTACATTCCAACCATGATGGGCTGCAAGTGCACAAATGCTCCGAACAGTAGTCATACGGCATGTAGGTGCAAAGGTCTCATCAAAATCAATGCCTCTTTCCTGTGCATAACCCTTTGCAACAAGCCTAGCCTTATACCTGTCAAATGTACCATCAGGTTTACGCTTCAGCTTGTATACCCACTTAGTGCCAATGGCCTTCTTGCCAGGAGGCAAGTCACATAAAGACCATGTACCATTCTTCATTATAGCATCATATTCAGATTGCATAGCAGCCATCCAATTGTCTGAATTTTGTGCTTCATCAAAAGAAACAGGCTCATTCTCATCACAGAGACTAGATGCAGCCATAGCATAGCAATCTGATGCAAAGGAGGCACTATGAGAGCCTGAACGAGTACGATATGACAAAGGAGCATCTAATTTGCTGTCACGCAAAGTCTGCACCAGCCATTTTGGCATAGTTTTTGCCTGCTCAATATCAGCTCTCTCATCAACAAGTGCATCATGTAAATCTGCATCAGAAATGGAATGATCTGCATCATCATATGAAACCTGCAAAGGCTGAGAAGTTGCCTCATTAGGACCAGCACTAGCCTGTCCACCTATAAAAAGAGGCATCAAAGTATCATACATGTCTTTGGAGCTAACAAATGTCTCCTTAGTACATGAAAGCAATGGCTGAATAGCATCTTCCACAAAGACAACATCACGGCTAACCAGAATGCGTTTAGTCTGTGGATGATACAGACGATAGCCTTTACTTTCAGAACTGTACCCAACAAAAATACATTTTACTGCCTTATCATCCAATTTTCTGCGATGTTGTTCAGGCACTAATGCATATGCCAAACAACCAAAAACACGCAGATGAGCAACAGATGGCTTGCGGTCATGCCAAGCCTCATATGGAGTGATAGACTGCAACGCTTTAGTGGGACACCTGTTCAGTACATATGCTGCACACATGACAGCCTCAAGCCAGAAACTATGTGGTAAAGCCTGACTTTTGACCATGCACCTCGCCATCTCCATGAGTGACCTGTTCTTTTGTTCAGCAACTCCATTCTGTTGAGGTGTATACGGCACTGTACACTGGTGTTTTATCCCACGTTCAGCCAGAAGTGCATTAAAATCTGAAGACATATATTCCCCCCCTCGATCAGAACGGAGGGTGCCCATTTTACATGCTGACAGATTTTCAACCAAAACCAAAAACTGTTTGAAGCACATGAACACTTCGGACTTTGCTTTGAGTGGATATACCCATGCATGCCTGGAAAAATCATCAATGAAAGTCACGAAGTAAAGGTAATTTCCAAAAGAGGGTGTCTGCATAGGACCACAGACATCACTATGTACAAGCTGCAATTTCTGCGTAGCCCGAACTGAACCATCTTTTGGAAAGGAAGAACGCTGCATTTTGCCCAAAATACAGCCTTCACAAACATGTTTTCCAGGTGCCTGAAGTTTGGGCAAAGAGGACACCATTTCAGATTTCTGCAGGCGTAACAAACTAGCAAAATTCAGATGACCAAAGCGTGCATGCCAAAGCTTTGCATCTGACATAGCCTGAGAATCATGAACTGCACATGCCGAATCATTCACAGATCTTTCATAGTCTATGAGCTTATACAGCCCACGACATAAAATGCCAGAAGCAATAATCACATCGCCATTTGAGAGATCATGGACTGTACACCTGTCATCAACAAATTTCACAACCAAGCCAATCTTGGCTAATGCAGAAACTGATAACAGATTCTTTTTGATCCCTGGCACAAATAAAGCATCTGACAAAGTGAAAGAACTACCATCAGCAGTAGTCAGAATGATCTTACCAACTCCCATAACAGGATAAGAGGAGTTATTGGCGCATGTGACAGTATTCCCTGTAGGGGCAGGCTCGAGTGAAGAGAAGAAACTGCGCTGCGAGGTAATATGTTTGGTTGCCCCACTGTCAAAATACCAAACATCTGAGTCTACTACAGACATGCACTGATCATGAGAAGATGGGTCAAAAGTGCAGACAGTGGTAAACGCCCATTCTTCTTCCTGCACAAGATTTGCAGACTCTGTTTTTGGTGTAGAGGCCTCTGCAACAACCATTCCAGCCTCTTTCTTCTTTGCCTCTTTAGCAGCCAGTTTTGGACAATTCTTTATAATATGATCATTTCCTTTACAGTACTTGCAGAACAATTTCTGCTTTTCTGATTTCTTTTCATCTTTATCCTGGTTCTTCGATTGTGCAGCATTTGCAGATTTCTGCTTACTAGTAGAAGAGCTCCATTTTCCTTTGCCCTTCTGACTAGCCAGGAAAGCTTGATCTGCAACACGCATAATGGACCTGTTCTGCCTGGACTGATCTTCCTGCAACAGAACAGAGACTAATTCCTCAAATGACAAGGCATTCGGATTGCCTTTCATCATCAACCGAAGAGTAGAGGCAAAACTCTGATATGAATCAGGAAGACCATTCAGAACGGTCTGCACAAGTGAGCTATCTGGTATAACCTCATCAGCAGAAATCAATTGTTCCTTTAGGTCTTTGATCTTTGTAAGAAAACTGTCCATAGAATCACCTTCATTCATGTGCTCACTCTCCAACTGTTTTCGGAGGTAAGCAACACGAGCCTCATTCCTAGCCTGGTACAAAGTGGTAAGTGTATCCCAAGCATCCTTTGCTGTTCTGCAAGAGCGAATGTGAGGAATAATGGCACGTTTGACAGACAAAGCTATCAATGCATGTGCCTGGGCATCTCTGCCATCCCAACGAATCTGCTCTGTAGTAGGTGCAACAGAAACAGCAGCACGAACAGGAATCTGCAGAATATCATCTTCGACACCATCTTCATCAGCTCCAACACCTGTATTTGCAGTACCTGTCGTTACAGGTGTAACAGGACGTCTTTCAACACCCTGCACAATGTTCCACAATCCTTTTGCAACCAGTACATGTCGCATCATATAAGCCCATAATGGGTAGTTGGTACCATCCAACTTATCCTCAACAGCCAACATACGGAATACATCACTGCTTTCAGCCATGGCCGGTGACTAAAATACCTTGATGCAGAAAATTGACTGTATCTAAAAAAGTTGAACGGAACTGCCCAAACGAGTTCTGCTAGACCTGTAGCAGACTTCGAGACGCTTAAACTGGCGAACAGAAACTGGTATATACCTTTGGCACAAAAGGACGAAATAGCCTGCACAAGCACTGCGATAGTGCGTTCGGAGGCCGAAACGAGCTCAGATCGCGATTTCGGCACGACATAGCAAAGCTGTTTTGATCTCGGAAACACCCTGAGTATGCTCACCAAATTTCGTGCGAATCTGAGACTGCAAACGGAGGAGTGTCGACGGCGCCCTAGAAGAAGCGACGACCTGCTCTGATACCAATTGTTGGAGTTAGACGTCTGCGGAAGCACGCGAACAGCACAAGGAAGAAGAAGAAGCTTGGAGCACAACACACAAGACTGAATGTATTACTAGAGAATGTACAAAGATAAGTAGCCCATTAGGGCAATCGGCGTATATACAAGCCGGGGGAAAAAAACCTCCTAAAGAGGGAAAAAAGTGCCCCGGCAGTCCTAGAGTGTTCACACACATCACTACCTAAATATATCAACAATCATGTGTCATTAATTCCATAATGGAGTGCTCCATTGGTAGAATTTATGAGATCAGGAAGGCTACCTGGTGAGGCTAGTCTAGCTAGAAAACGAAGCATGGAACAAGAGGCTCATAACTACACCTTAGTATAAGATAACATATATCAAGCGACAAAGATGGATACTTAAGATTGTGCATTCATGAATCAGACTATTTGAAAGTCTTAGAAACTCCACATAGCATTGTTGCAGGTGGGCACTTCAGGCCTGATCGAGTTATTAAATCCATTCTATTCTCAGGACTTTGGTGGCCCATTGTTCATATGGATGCACATGCCTATGTGAAGAGGTGTGATACATGCCAATGTGCACAATATCTGATTAGAAGAGATGAGATGCCTAGGATGTGCATTCTCGAAGTGGGGCATAGACTTCGTAGGTCCTATCAACCCCCCAGCTAGAAACTCCCATGCAAAGTAACATTATTGTAGCCACAGATTATCTTACAAAGTGGGTAGAAGTAAAAGCCACAACAAAGAATGATGCTCAAACGATGGCTAAGTTTTTATTTGAGAATGTGTTCACCTGATATGGGTTACCAATAGAGTTAGTGTTGGAGTTAGACGTATGCGGAAGCACGCGAACAACACAAGGAAGAAGAAGAAGCTTGGAGCACAACACACAATACTGAATGTATTACTAGAGAATGTACAAAGATAAGTAGCCCATTAGGGCAATAGGCGTATATACAAGCCAGGGGAAAAAAACCTCCTAAAGAGGGAAAAAAGTGCCCCGGCGGTCCTAGTGTGTTCACACACATCACTACCTAAATATATCAACAAATCCCCCCTGGGAGTGATGCCGTGAACAAGGAGCTGGCACTCATGTATAAGGAAGTGCCAAGCTATGTGGAAATCACTCCACAAAAGGAAGTAAGCCCAAAGCTTTGCGGAAAGCTTCAAACTTCTCCCTAGGCAGAGCCTTCGTGAAAAGGTCTACAATGTTTTCCTGCGTGGGCACATATGCCAAGCTGATCTCCCCAGCAGAGAACCTCTCCCTCACATAATGATAATGCACCTCAATGTGCTTAGTGCGAGCATGGAACACAAGGTTCCTCGCAACTGCCTATGCCCTCTGACTATCAGCGAAAATGGTGGTGAAAAAATTCTGACCAACACCCAAATCAGCCATAAGGCGTCTGAGCCACACACACTCAACAGTAGCTATGAAAGCTGCCCTATACTCAGCCTCACAACTGGAAGTGGCCACAGTAGGCTGCTTCTTGCTCAACCAAGATATGCATGAGCTACCAAGCATGAAGCAAAAGCCACTAGTGGAGACACGAGTGTCATAGCAACCAACCCAATCAGAGTCAGAAAAAGCATGCAAATCTGGCGGTAGTGATCCCCCCTTGGGATAAAACAACCCAAGTAGCCGAGTACCACTCAAGTAGTGAAAGATGTGCTTAACCTCCTTCCAATGCGTGACTCTTGGTTAATGAAGCCCATCTTTAACCTGCACACCTGGTTTTCATGCCCTTTCTACACAAAGCCACGGGGTTGAAAAACATACACTTCTTCATGCAAGTCACCATTCAGAAATGCAGTTTTAATGTCCAACTGATCTACATTCCAACCATGATGGACTGCAAGTGCACAAATGCTCTGAACAGTAGTCATACGGCATGTAGGTGCAAAGGTCTCATCAAAATCAATGCCTCTTTCCTGCGGATAACCCTTTGCAACAAGCCTGGCCTTATACCCACTTAGTGCCAATGGTCTTCTTGCCAGGAGGCAAGTCACATAAAGACAAAGTACCATTCTTCATTATTGCATCATATTCAGATTGCATAGCAGCCATCCAATTTTCTGAATTTTGTGCTTCATCAAATGAAACAGGCTCATTCTCATCACAAAGATTAGATGTAGCCATAACATAGCAATCTGATGCAAAAGAGGAACTATGAGAGCCTGATCGAGTACGATATGACAGAGGTGCATCTAATTTGCTGTCAGGCAAAGTCTGCACGAGCCATTTTGGCATAGTTCTTGCCTGCTTAATATCAGCTCTCTCATCAATAAGTGCATCATGTAAATCTGCATCAAAAATGGAATGATCTGCATCATCACATGAAACCTGCAAAGGTTGAGAAGTTGCCTCATTAGGACTAGCACTAGACTGTCCACCTGTAAAAAGAGGAAGCAAAGTATCATACATGTCTTTGGAGCTAACAGATGTCTCCTTAGTACATGAAAGCAATGGCTGAATAGCATCCTCCACAAAAACAACATCACGACTAACCAGAATGCATTTAGTCTGTGGATGATACAGACGATAGCCTTTACTTTCAGGACTGTACCCAACAAAAATACATTTTACTGCTTTATCATCCAATTTTCTGTGATGTTGTTCAGGCACTAATGCATATGCCAAACAACAAAAAACACGCAGATGAGCAACAGATGGCTTGTGATCATGCCAAGCCTCATATGGAGTGATAGACTGCAGTGCTTTAGTGGGACACCTGTTCAGTACATATGCTGCACACATGACAGCCTCAAGCCAGAAACTATGTGGTAAAGCCTGACTCTTGACCATACACCTCGCCATCTCCATGAGTGACATGTTCTTTCGTTCAGCAACTCCATTCTGTTGAGGTGTATATGGCACTGTACACTAGTGTTCTATCCCACATTCAGCCAGAAATGCATTAAAATCAGAAGACATATATTCCCCCACTCGATCAGAACGGAGGGTGCCCATTTTACATGCTGACAGATTTTTCAGCCAAAACCAAAAACTATTTGAAGCACATGAACACTTCGGACTTTGCATTCAATGGATATACCCATGCATGCCTGGAAAAATCATTGATGAAAGTCACGAAGTAAAGATAATTCCCAAAAGAATGTATCTGCATAGGACCACAGACATCACTATGTACAAGCTGCAATTTCTGAGTAGCCCGAACTGAACCATCTTTTGGAAAGGACGAACGCTGCATTTTGCCCAAAATACAGCCTTCACAAACATGTTTTCCAGGTGCCTCAAGTTTGGGCAAAGAGGACACCATTTCAGATTTCTGGAGGCGTAGCAAACTAGCAAAATTCAGATGATCAAAGCGTGCATGCCAAAGCTTTGCATCTGACATAGCCTGAGAATCATTTATTACACATGCCAAATCATTTACAGATCATCTTCGACACCTTCTGCATCAGCTTCAGTACCTGCAGTTGTAACAGTTGCAGGTGTGATAGGACGTTTTTCGACACCCTGCACAATGTTCCACAATCCTTTTGCAACCAACACATGTCGCATCATATAAGCCCATAACGGGTAGTTGGTTGGTACCATCCAACTTATCCTCAACAGCCAACGTACAGAATACATCGCTGCTTTCAGCCATGGCTCGTGACTAAAATACCTTGATGCAGAAAATTGACTATATCTCAAAAAGTTGAATAGAACTGCCCAGACGAATTCTGCTAGACCTATAGCAGAGTTCGAGATGCTTATACTGGCGAACAGAAACTGGTATATACCTTTGGCACAAAAAGACAAAATAGCCTGCACAAGCACTACGATAGTGCGTTTGGAGGCCAAAACGAGCTCTGATCGCGATTTCGACACGACAAGGTGAAGCTGTTTTGATCTCAGAAACACGCAGAGTATGCTGACCAAAATTCGTGCAATTCTGAGACTGCAAACGGAGGAGTGTCGACGGCGCCCTAGATGAAGCGACGACCTGCTCTGATACCAATTGTTGGAGTTAGACGTCTGCGGAAGCATGCAAAGAGCACAAGGAAGAAGAAGAAGCTTGGATCACAACACACAATACTGAATGTATTACTAGAGAATGTACAAAGATAGTAGCCCATTAGGACAATAGGCGTATATAAAAGGCGGGGGGAAACCTCCTGAAGAGGGAAAAAAGTGTCCCGGCGGTCCTAGTGTGTTCACACACATCACTACCTAAATATATCAACAGTTAGTAAGTGATAGAGGTACGCACTTCTTGAACAAAGTCATTGAGAATATTCTCCAAGAATTCATAGTTATACATAAGAAGACTGCCTCCTATCATCCACAAGCTGACAGACAAGCTGAGAGCACAAGTAAGATCCTATGCAATGTATTGACAAAACTGGTAAATAATAAACACTCTGAATGGGATAAACAAATTCATCATGATGTTTCGGCTTACTGAGTTGCCTAAAAAATGGTACTCAATGCCACCCCATTTTAGATGGTCTTTGGACAGAATGTTGTTCTTTCATTAGATAATGAGGCTGCGAGCGGCAGCAAGCATCTATGCCGAAAAGAAAAGGCAAAAAGCATATTTCGATGTGCACATCAAGGCTAAAGGATTGAAAGAGGGAGACCTAGAATTAGAGATTTGCATGCTTACAAATCCAGGTGTCATACATTCTTTTAGTTCTTCTAAGACTAATCCTCGAGAAGAAGACGTTGAGTGTATCGACAACTCTATGATGGAAAAGGACTCAATCCTGGAAGAACAAGCTCAAAGGCACGTGGATCTATCTTCTTTTGCAAGGACTCATGGAGCCACAATAGTTCAACCATAGAGGCAAGCAAAATAGCACAATTCAACCACTATCTCAATTATACAAACAACATTCAAGAAGAAAGGAGCTCCAGGCATGACGAAGATCTGGGTACGAAAAGGAGAGCAACCACTAGCTTTGCTACAACAATTCCCATCCAAACACACCAACCATGCCAAAAGAAGAATGAAGCATTGAGGACAAGCTCCACCACAAAGTATCCGACAAATTTGGGTGCCTAAGAAATTAGCTACAGCTCAACAAGGACAATTGCACATGTGGGTACCCAAGCAGCTCTTACATACACAACAACCTATGATCTCCCACATGAGAAAAGCCTCAAAAAAGAAGCCAAGGAGGAGCAAAGGTCAGAACCAAGCACAGAGATCTAAAGAAGATCAACTCACCTCTTTGGCAATAGTAAGAAAACAACCAACAAGGGTATGGGTTTGGAAGCCAAAAACACTAGTAGCTCCATAGAACCAAAGAGCCCACCACAAGGGATATAGAATTCAAGAAACCATCCAAAGATGAAGAAGCCGGAGATGATCTCTAGGCAGCCGAACATGGTTCTCAAATGGATCCCTACAAGGAGGAATGCTCAGTTGTCATCTCCCGATCCAATGGATACCTCTAAACACAAATTGCATCAAGACTGCAAGTAACATCAGAAGCCTCGAAGTGGGGAAACCATGTGCCTTTTGCATAACCCTGTCTTTTGCACCATTCAAGTCATGCATTTCCAGAGTATGCATTAATATAGGGCCACATTACACGGCCGTGCATAGACACAATTGAGAATTCCATGAACATGAAACACATGTAAACTACTTTTTTGATACTAACCTTTTTCTTCTTGTTTTGTGACATTGTAAAAAAAAGGGGGGGGGGACCAAAAGAGAGAGAAGAAGGACTAGGACCGGGCGCTTGAAGAAATTCATTAGTGAATCATCAAAAAGGACATCCATCAACAATGAAAGAGATGCCCATGGTCAATCACCATGATGGGAGTACCATAGGAAGAGATGAACATCCATCGACCTTTCACATTGGTAAGACTCACCTACTTTGGCAACACTATCACAATGTTAGATTAGGAAACTTCTTCATCAGCATACCCTTCGGCAACTTGATCAAGACCCAATTTTTTGCACCATGCTTTTTACAATGCATTCCCAAATATGCATGCATAGGACCACATTACAAGGCCGTGCACAAGGCACATATTTTCTTCAACCCATGCACTAACACACTACCCATCATTCATTATGGGTTACAAGTATTTGGCATGACTACTATGACACTCATGTTTCAAAGATCTAGAGGACATCAATGGGACAACATCAATACTTAGGATGTAATTCGAAGCCACCAACTGCTCACAATCAACATGGACAATCTCTTTTGTGCAACTAGTAGTTTTTGGAGGCTCACAATGCCACATCCATGTTGGAATCCAAGGAAGAAGTACATACCAAGGGACTACAACTTGCAAAGGCTTGCAGTGACAAATGAAGAACTGAACAACTAACCCTACTACATTTGGAAGATCGATGGCTCTTGTTCACTACCTCTCAAACCACTACATGGAACAACCACTACAATAAGGGTCTGTCAGGAACGACAGACTCGAGAGGGGGGGGTGTTGACACTCAAGGTCAAGCACGAGGTATGGGAATGCATCAAAGAAGTGGACATACAAGAAATGGGACATATAGGGAGCTCCAAGAAGCACATGTCAATTTTTAGAAGAAATCCCTGTAAAAATAGTGTTTTTTATCACTACAACCATTGTAAATATCATTTCATCTTTTTGTAACTCCATTTTGTTCAAGCTGAGGATTCCTTGAGCTTGAGGAGTATGAGAAGTAGCTACCTACCAATTTTCATAATTTTTAGAGTCCGTTTGAGTCCTCAAATAAGCCCTGGAACCTAATGTTTAACTAGGCTGGACACTAGGTCTGGACAGGGCCAAAACTAGTCAAAAAACTATAAAAAGAGCTAGAGAGCTCATTTTTTAGGTTGGGTTGTTAGAGTGTGAAGCTTTGTAAGAGAGTTCGTATGTAATTGAAGCTTTCCATTGTTCCTCTCTTTGCTCTTACCGTGTGTGTGTGTGTATGTGTGTGCATGCTTGTGTGCTTTCAGTCATGCACTTGTGCCTTCACTCGCTCATGGTCTTCATACCAGTCCTCACGTCTCCGCGGATTGACAAGTAAAGGAGGTGGTACTCACACTTGAGCTACAATATTCCAAGCTTCTTTTGAAGTCTTGCATGCTGTGATGTGACCCTTCTTCAATCCATCACATGCAAGGAAAATTTGGTCTAATGCTCGCTTGTCCTTTACATTCCATATATTCCAAGCTCCTAGATCACTATCCTTATCAGGCTCTCATTATGTTCCTTCGAATACCTCGTACAATAGTTTTATATAGAGATAGGCTCTAATTGTATCCTTCCATAGGTTGTAATTTTGTGCCATTTAGCCTTTCATCTTTCGGCATGAGTATGTGCATAAATGAGGGTAAATATTTTTGAATTGAGGATATGGCATTTGAAACCATTGACATTGTTTCGGTTGAAATGAAGTTACCACACTTGCAATAAAAATTGGTTCACAAAATTGAGTTGGGGTAGGGATGGGGGGACTTAGAGTAGCCCTACACATGCACAAATATGAAGTAGACACCATGGAGAGGTGGCTTCGAATAGCCCTACACTGGATAATGCAAGAGATGCATCTTGGAGGGGGGAAGGCTTAGCATAACCCTACACTTGCACACAAATCGAGACAAGTAGATGTGAGAGGAGGTCTTGGAGTAGCCCATTGCAAAGAAAAAGTCACACTTGGGGTCTTAGAGTAGCCTCCCAAGACACACACACACACACATACACCTCTTTCTTATGCTTGAGTTACAAATAAGGGGCACTTAGTGCCAAAGGGAGTGTGCCAAATGTTGGGGTATGGTACCCTCAAAAAACCCTTTGAAGGACAACAAATATGCTCCAATTTAGAGGTGAGGACCCAAGAGAGGCCTCAAAAAGTGTGTAAAGATTTAAGTGTTGATGGAGAGATATTTGATCAAAGTGTTAGTAACTTTACTTGTTAATGGTTTACTAGAATAATTCAACTACTGGGTTCTTGGGATGGTCAGGGTTCTATATTATAGAGGCCCTATAATTATTTTCCCAGAGAAAACATTCATTGCGTGGAGTTATTCATTACTTTACTCTGACTATCCACCAACAAACTTGTAAATAGTAATTTCATCACCAAACTTTTCAACATTAAGCGAAATACTTCACCACGATAAAGTATCTTATTCAATTATACAAAATAACATAGATTTCTTCACCGACGATTGACGTGCAACCACAATTATACTTATATCTTCACCAACAAAGTATTACGCAGACAAGATCATCGAAATGACTTAATACACAAAACAATAAAATATCAATACACCAGTGTAAGTAAAAACTTGCACGGAAACAACCCACAGGCGCACCGTCTAGACCCACAATCCGACATCTTGCTTCTCCTGCGCATCTGCTTCCCGCACACTTTCATTATCAAAAAGCTACAAATGTTACGCTACATCCTTTCGATGTGCATCTTTTCCAATTACATTTTCCAGTAATTTCAATTACTTTCTGGCGGCCTAATACTAGCACACATGGTGGACTCGAACCCAAAATTGATTAATTACAATAATTAAGAATCGTTGACGATGCCTTCAAGATACATAGCACAAGCTAACTTAAAAGTATGTGAAATTTTCTGCTTTAGTGATTCTAACATCTCTTGGAGAACGTTCGGTTCTACCAGATGGGCATCTGTGTGCACCGAACTGGAAGCAATGACTTGTGCTAACAAAAAACTTCACTTTGGTTCTGCAAGAAAGCCTCTTGTAGATAGAAGTCATTGGTGATGGTTGTATCTCTGTTTAACTTGGCATCAGCAATCTCTGCATCTATTCAAGAAAGGTGATCCTGCTGAATACCAAGTTGCTTTTCTCAGTGATCCAACTCCTACTGTTGAAATTGCATTGTCCGAAAGAAGTCTTGGCGCTCCTTCTAAATAGCTTTGATCTCTTTCTTTAACTTAATGGTACGAACAATTTGTTCATCTAGCATTTGACCTTTTTGGAACAATTGTTCTCTAACCTGCCTCAGTTCTGCTTCACTTTGTAGTGCTGTATCAGATAGTACCTTATAAGATTGTTCGATTTTGGCAAAACGGGTGCGAGTATTAGCCAACTCACAACCGAGAGCGGTCATTGCATCATCTTTATCAGTCAATGCCTGCTTGAGAAGAGTGATCCCCATGTCTTTAGCTACAATAATATCATCCTTCATTGTAACCTGTTCCTGTAATAAACATTCCGTTGCATGAGCTGCCAAAATCTCTTCCTGGAGTGGAGCAACATCGGCCTCTAACATATCAACCTTCGATAGATATTTAGTGCATAGGGACTATTGAGCATCATGTAACTGAGTGGGTAGTTGTTTGGATAAATGAGTAAGAAAGTCACTGATCTGGGCCAATTGCAAAAACGCATCCAGTACTAAACAAGTCGATAACGAGTGAGAAGGTTTTACAGAAACCGTAGTAGAAGATGAAGGGGGAGAATAATCGGGTGAAGAGGGTATAGGGCGAGAGTGGGATACCGCTACCGAGCGATTAGGGGATGAAGGGCATACCAGGGGACTAGGGGGTAAAGGTGCTCGAGAAGGTGAAGGAAGAGGGTTTATCGGATGTTCCGTATTGTTATTGTTAGGCATGGACTTTGGTGGAGATGGAGGCATAGTGGAATCAACTTTGTTTGGTTGGGCTTCCAGGTGGACGAGGGATTCAGCTATCACTTCCTACGTGGTTTGATGGGTGGTGTCACCAACCGTATCCTTTGGCGCTGTGTTAATAACGACCTCCTGATGCTTGTGTGCTATCTCAGTGTGTTGAACATCTTCCATAGTAGTGTCTTCAACAGTTTTTTCCTTAAGGGAGGGTGGGGTTGAAGACACATGCAGAGATGAAGTTGTGTCCTGAAGGATAACCTTACTGGAAGAGGCATGAACTTGGATCTGAGAAGGGCTTACCTTCCTGTGTTTCTCTCGAAAATTTTGAAAAAGTCTTCATTGTCATTGTCACATCCCATTACCTGCTCAGACTCCTCGGGCAATAACAAATTACCCGTCGGAGGGTTCGAAACAATGTTCACGATGGGGAGGAGGAATGAAAGAAGGTGAGGCAAATGGGTGTGGGGACATTCACCTTTAGCTAACTGATGCATAATGGTTTGGCACTCATGATGGATGCACCGAAAAAAGAATAATGCCATACTGATAGGTTCATGGGTGGCAACATCGATCAAAGAATACAAGGGTCGAGATATACCATAAGTTCGTTTTTGGAGGTTGAGAGCGTCACTAAAAATTGTAATGTTGAACGATTGGGCTCGGGTCGACACAGGATGGTGAATTTATTGGAGGAATGTTGGGGGAAGAGCTGCTTCATCATTGCCAATGGGAGAAGGCAGACTTCAGTACGTCCTTCTTGTGGGAGATGAAACATCTCAACAATAGTGTTAAGGGTAACCATCGTGTGCGGGTTAAGGCAGGTAAGGTTCCAACAAGATTCTGTAGGGGCGATATCTGCAATGGCCGCAATCACTGGAGCGAAGTAAGGATGACATTCGACCGAATGCCAGGGCAACTCAGCAAAAGCCAGCAAACCGCGAGGACGAAGAAATTCTACCAGGGCGAGGGAAAGACCAACAAGGAAGGTGGTGATGTTTGCAAGAGATTCCATGGCGCAAAAGGGAAGCAAAATGCACACAATATAGAATGCACAATGAGCAGAGCACAAGGACACAATAAAGAAAAAGAGTACAAAGATAGTGGTTAAGTAGAAAACGCAGGGTGGAATCGTGGGTATAAAACATAATCATCACAAGTGGAGGGGAAACAAGCATGGATCATTACTACAGAAGTCCATTAAGGAATTCTTAATCGTGGAGGACGGCAGTGGAACACGGGTAATTAATAAAAAAACGGGCGGATTACAGTGGGGTGGTCAACCGAAAAGCACGTAGCGTAAACAGTGGGTCAAAGATACCAAAGCAAATGGGATCCTAATGAATGTGAGTAAAACATACACAAAGTTAGGACAAAGTGAATGGCATGCAATATGGATGGATTTTAGATCCATTGATGGTTTTAGGGAGTAGAGTGCAGTCAATGTAGATAACCGAAAAGTAGTCGGACCAATCTGTTCTGCAATACGGTAGGGACCGAACCAATGAAGCTTGAACTTTCCAACCGATTGATTAGACTTGGCTTTTTGGTGTAGAGGCTTCTGCAACAACCATTCCAGCCTCTTTCTTCTTTGCCTATTTTGCAGCCAATTTTGGACAGTTCTTTATGATATGATCATTCCCTTTACAGTACTTACAAAACAATTTCTGCTTTTCTGATTTTTTCTCATCTTTGTCTTGGTTCTTCAAATGTGCACCATTTGCAAATTTCTGCTTACTACTAGAAGAGCTCCATTTTCCTTTGCCCTTCGGACTAGCCAGGAAAGCTTGATCTGCAACACGCATAATGAACCTGTTCTGCCTAGACGGATCTTCTTGTAACAGAACAGAGACTAACTCCTCAAATGACAAGGCATTTGGATTGCCCTTCATCATCAACCGAAGAGTAGAAGCAAAACTCTGATATGAACCAAGAAGACCATTCAGAACGGTCTGCACAAGTGAGCTATCTGGTATAACCTAATCAGCAGAAATCAATTGTTCCTTTAAGTCTTTGATCTTTGTTATGAAATTGTCCATAGAATCACCTTCATTCATGTGCTCACTCTCCAACTGTTTTCGGAGGTAAGCAACACGAGCCTCATTCCTAGCTTGGTACAATGAGGTAAGTGTATCCCAAGCATCTATCTTCTCATGAGCAGTGCATGTCTGCAGTAGACTCAGATGTTTGGTATTTTGACAGTGGGGTGACCAAACATATTACCTCGCAATGCAGTGTTCATCCTTTCCAAAAGATGGTTCAGTTCGGGCTACTCAGAAATTGCAGCTTGTACATAGTGATGTCTGTGGTCCTATGGAGACACCTTCTTTTGGGAATTATCTTTACTTCGTGACTTTCATCGATGATTTTTCCAGGCATGCATGGGTATATCCATTGAAGGCAAAGTCTGAAGTGTTCATGTGCTTCAAACAGTTTTTGGTTTTGGTTGAAAATCTGTCAACATGTAAAATGGGCACCCTCCGTTCTGATCGAGGCTTGGCATGACTGCAAGCCATCTGTTGCTCATCTGCATGTTTTTGGTTGTTTGGCATATGCATTAGTGCCTGAACAACATCGCAAAAAATTGGATGATAAAGCAGTAAAATGTATTTTTGTTGGGTACAGTTCTGAAAGTAAAGGCTATCGTCTATATCATCCACAGACTAAACGCATTCTGGTTAGCCGTGATGTTGTTTTTGTGGAAGATGCTATTCAGCCATTGCTTTCATGTACCAAGGAGACATCTGTTAGCTCCAAAGACATGTATGATACTTTGCTGCCTCTTTTTACAAATGGACAGTCTAGTGCTGGTCCTAATGAGGCAACTTCTCAGCCTTTGCAAGTTTCATGTGATGATGCAGATAATTCCATTTTTGATGCAGATGTACATGATGCACTTATTGATGAGAGAGCTGATATTGAGCAGGCAAGAACTATGCCAAAATGGCTGGTGCAGACCTTGCATGATAGAAAATTAGATGCACCTCTTTCATATCGTACTCGTTCAGGCTCTCATAGTGCCGCTTTTGCATAAGATTGCTATGCTATGGCTGCATCTAGTCTCTGTGATGAGAATGAGCCTGTTTCGTTTGATGAAGCACAAAATTCAAAAAATTGGATGGTTGCTATGCAATATGAATATGATGCAATAATGAAGAATGGTAATTGGTCATTATGTGACTTGCCTCTTGGCAAGAAGGCCATTGACGCTAAGTGGGTATACAAGTTGAAGCGTAAACATGATGGTACATTTGACAGGTATAAAGCTAGGCTTGTTGCAAAGGGTTATGCACAGGAAAGAGGCATTGATTTTGATGAGACCTTTACCCCTACATGCCGTATGACTACTTTTTGGAGCATCTGTGCACTTGCAGACCATCATGGTTGGAATGTACATCAGTTGGACATTAAAACTGCATTTCTGAATGGTGACTTGCATGAAGTGTATGTTCTTCAGCCCCGTGGCTTTGTGCAGAAAGGGCATGAAAACCAGGTGTGCAGGTTAAAGAAGGCATTATATGGTTTAAAGCAAGCACCACGTGCTTGGTATGAGAAGATACATGCGTTTCTGATTGCACATGGTTTTTAGAACAGTCAAACTGAAAGCACCTTATATGTTAAGCGTGCTAATGATGTACTTCTGATCATTGTAGTTTATGTTGATGACATGTTGCTCACTGGTCCTCATGAGAGGCATATTGCTTATTTTAAGGCTGATTTGCATGTCTCATTTGAGATGTCTGATTTGGGGCATTTGCATCATTATTTGGGCATTCAGTTTATGCACGTTGATGGTGGAATGGCTTTGTGTCAAACGAAATATATTGACACATTATTGCAACATTTTGGCCTTGAAGACTGTAAGCCTATTGCTACTCCTATGGAGACAGGTTTACGATTGAGTCTTCATGATGCTGGAGATGCATTTGATGTTGTTCTCTATCAGCAGGCTGTTGGATGCTTGATTTACTTATGCATTACTCGGCCAGATATTCAGTTTGCTGTCTCACAGATGAGCAGGTTTATGCATTGCCCGGGAGTCAAGCATTGGTGAGCAGTTAAGCACATCTTTTGCTATTTGAGTGTTACTTGGCTACTTGGGTTGTTTTATCCCAAGGGGGGATCACTACCGCCAGATTTGCATGCTTTTTCTGACTCTGATTGGACTGGTTGCTATGACACTCATGTGTCCACTAGTGGCTTTTGCTTCATGCTTGGTAGCTCATGTATATCTTGGTTGAGCAAGAAGCAGCCTATTGTGGCCACTTCCAGTTGTGAGGCTGAGTATAGGGCAGCTTTCACAGCAAATGTTGAGTGTGTGTGGCTCAGACGCCTTATGGATGATTTGGGTGTTGGTCAGACTTCTGCCACCACCATCTTCAGTGACAGTCGGAGTGCATTGGCAGCTGCGAGGAACTCTGTGTTCCATGCTTGCACTAAGCACATTGAGGTGCATTATCACTATGTCAGGGAGAGGTTCTCTGTTGGGGAGATCAGCTTGGCATATGTGCCCACGCAGGAGAACATTGCAGAACTTTTCACGAAGGCTTTGCCTAGGGAGAAGTTTGAAGCTTTCCGCAAAGCTTTGGGCTTACTTCCTTTTGTGGAGTGATTTCCACATAGCTTGGTACTTCCTTATACATGAGTGCCAGCTACTTGTTCACCGCATCACTCCCAGGGGGGATTTGTTGATATATTTAGGTAGTGATGTGTGTGAATACTCTAGGACCGCCGGGGCACTTTTTTCCCTCTTTAGGAGGTTTTTTTCCCCCAGTTTGTATATACGCCTATTGCCCTAATGGGCTACTTATCTTTGTACATTCTCTAGTAATACATTAAGTATTGTGTGTTGTGCTCCAAGCTTCTTCTCCTTCCTTGTGTTGTTCGCGTGCTTTCGCAGACATCTATCTCCAACAATACTTCAGCTCTCCTCTGATGCGCAGAGAGAAAGAGAGAGAAGAGAGTGTTTTTTTGGTTTCTCTGTTCTCCATCACTTGACCATTTTGTGTGAGTTGCCGCTTTCTATGCTCGATAGAGAGAAACTCAGGTAAAGGGGTGATTATAATAAGTCAGTCGACTCTTCTTGGATAGAGAGAGAAAAAAGGGGAAAGAACCAAGGTGTGCCCCACTCTACCATTTCTGGTAAAAATCCCAATCAAGCATTGACAAATCCCATGTACAATGTGTGGTAGGCATTGGGTACTGATTATACATTGCATTAGTGGTCAGGGAGAATGCATCTTTTGATATATGGCACCGTGTCATCTTATGAACTGCGCTCGGAAATTCCCATCATATGTGATCTCAACACCGTATGTAGTGTCTGCAACAGATGAAGAACATTGTTTAATCAATGCACTCGAAACTGTACATGCACTTGCAGATACGCAGTTGCATTTGATTGTGTGATTACTGAGGCCTGCATTTTTGGCAATATATTCACCAAATCGAAAGTGTGCAACACATTTTGGGCGAGAATCTCTGACGAGATTCTCCTCAACATAAGGCATTGACATCTTGGATGCGGTCACAGCTACTCGATTTGCTGCCCACTTTTCTCTTGCACAGTTTTTATAGTCCTGTATTACATGAGGTCGTCTAAGGCCCTTTTGTGCTAATTGAAGTGCTAACTTAAGATCTCCTTGCTGCTCATTACGTGCATCAATTTTAGCACTTTGTGAGCCATCTTTTGGAGACCACAAATTGAAACACATCTTTGTAGTGGACTAGGAAACATATATTGATTCAAGGGCACTTAACCGTATAATTTAGCATTATTATAAAACATCACTTGTATTCCCCAAGGGTAGTTCTACACCCAAGGTAGCATTCCTTATTGTACTCACCTAAAGGTTTTTACTCTCTCTCGAAGGCCATCTATTTGGCACTCAGTGCCTCCCCCTTGTAACTCCAACATAAGAAGAGGGTGTTTTGTGTGTGCATACTTGTGGGTTGGAGGCTAGTCTAAGCGCACCCACAAGCTTCTTTTAATTTCTCAGCCTAACCTAAGGCAAGTGTGATGTGCAACGGGCTACTCTAAGCCCTCCTCTCGTGTTGGCTTATCTTGGTGTTGTACAAGTGCAGGGCTACTCTAAGCCCCCCTTCCCTCCCCAAGCATTTTAAGTGTGGTGTCCAGGTGTTCATTTCAAGCTTTCCAATTATTTTGAAGTGGTGTCTTTGATAGTGTTTCTAAACAATTTATCCTCAAAGCTTTGTAATGACCAAAAGTGAAGGTAGCTCATTATCTATGGCTAACTTCTTACCCTCTTTCACCCCTATTTTTATGCCTAAGGATGAATGCCTCAATGGACAAAATTGCAATCTATGGAAAGATGTCATGCGTGCATATCTCTACACGAATCTCCTTCATGAGGTAGTAGAAGGGTAAGACCCCGAACCCGATAGGGATACCAACTTAGACAATTGGCATGTGTGGAATGTCAAGGACAAACAAGCTTTAGGTCAGCTGTTACTTGCTTGCGACGAACTGACGAAAGGACATATCACGGCCTGTAAGACGTCCAAGGATGCTTGGGATACGTTAGCCGCTTTGTATGAAGACAAAACCCCTTCAAAAATATATGCATTACAGGCCGAGTTTCATAATTTGACCATTCGGCCACATGACACAATTACCAAGGTCATAGCCCAATTTGAGGACTACCAGTGTAAATTAGCACTATGTGGTAGGCAGATCTCTAGTGAAGACATGGCCATTAGGCTTCTTAACAAGTTACCTAATTCGTACGAGACATTTGTCACAACTTTGTATAATCGCGGCCAAGTCTTAACTTGGGAAGAGGTTCGTCGACTATTGCTCCTTCACGACTCGCGAGCCAAATCGACTTCCTCCCAAGAGTCTACCATGAAGGCCAAAGGCCCATTCAATAAGGGCAAAACCACAAGTCATCATGCTAGCAATGGATCTAAGCAAGGATCGCATAATTCATCGAAGAAGTTCACCTGTAATTTTTGTGGAAAATCAAGACACTTAGAAAAGTTTTGCTATAAAAAAAACAATCATCGAAGGCTTCTACATCTAAGCAAGCATCCAAAGGATCCCAACATAGATCCCACTGCTCTAGTGAGGAACTCTTCATCTCCACAGAAGCCAATGCCCTAGATACTTCTATCTCACCGCATGAGTGGATCTTTGATAGCAGAGCTACCTACCATATGTGCAAAAACAAGGACTCCTTTCAAGAACTCGAAGAGCACATGGGAGAAGTCTATCTTGGCAACAACAAAAGCTTACCCATCGAAGGAAAAGGGAAAGTTCAAATTACCAACAATCAGGGGGGATGTAAGTCTTTATCCAATGTTCTTTTTGTTCCAAATTTATGTATGAATCTACTTTCCGTCAAGGCCATTACAGATCAAGACAAACAAGTATGGTTTGATAACACCTCAGTTAAGGTAGTTGATCCCCATACAAAGGATGTTATTGCTCAAGGTATTGAAGAAAAGGGCCTCTACAAACTATCTTGCTTTGTATCCAAAGAATCAACCTCAAGCTTGTGGCACCAAAGATTTGGCCACACCTCTTACTTATCAAAAATCTTTTCATCCCAACTTGTGAAGGGATTGCCAAAGATAGGGCAACTTACTGATGTCTGCAAAGCTTGCACCCAAGGCAAGCAACATAGGGCCCCAGTTCCCAAAGAAGCTTCAACATGAGTGAGGAACCCTCTAGCCCTTATCCACATGGACTTATGTGGACCCATGAACACCCCATCCCTGTGTTCGAGTTAGACGTCTGCGGAAGCACGTGAACAGCACAAGGAAGAAGAGGAAGCTTGGAGCACAAACACACAATACTTAATGTATTACTAGAGAATGTACAAAGATAAGTAGCCCATTAGGGCAATAGGCATATATACAAGCCGGGGGAAAAAAACCTCCTAAAGAGGGAAAAAAGTGCCCCGGCAGTCCTAGTGTGTTCACACACATCACTACCTAAATATATCAACAAATCCCCCCTAGGAGTGATGCAGTGAACAAGGAGCTGGTACTCATGTATAAGGAAGTGCCTAGCTGTGTGGAAATCACTCCACAAAAGGAAGCAAGCCCAAAGCTTTGCGGAAAGCTTCAAACTTCTCCCTAGGCAGAGCCTTCGTGAAAAGGTCTGCAATGTTCTCCTGCGTGGGCACATATGCCAAGCTAATCTCCCCAGCAGAGAACCTCTCCCTGACATAGTGATAATGCACCTCAATGTGCTTAGTGCGAGCATGGAACACAGGGTTCCTCGCAACTCCCAATGCGCTCTGACTGTCAGTGAAGATGGTGGTGGCAGAAGACTGACCAACACCCAAATCATCCATAAGGCGTCTGAGCCACACACACTCAACAGTCGCTGTGAAAGCTGCCCTATACTCAGCCTCACAAATGGAAGTGGCCACAGTAGGCTGCTTCTTGCTCAACCAAGATATACATGAGCTACCAAGCATGAAGCAAAAACCATTGGTGGGCACACGAGTGTCATAGCAACCAGCCCAATCTGAGTCGAAAAAAGCATGCAAATCTGGCGGTAGTGATCCCCCCTTGGGATAAAACAACCCAAGTAGCCGAGTACCACTCAAGTAGCGAAAGATGCGCTTAACCGCCTTCCAATGCGTGACTCTTGGGCAATGCATAAACCTGCTCATCTGTGAGACAACAAACTGAATATCTGGCCGAGTAATGCATAAGTAAATCAAGCATCCAACAGCCTACTGATAGAGAACAGCATCAAATGCATCTCCAGCATCATGAAAGCTCAATCGTAAACCTATCTCCATAGGAGTGGCAATAGGCTTACAGTCTTCAAGGCCAAAACGCTGCAATAATGTGTCAATATATTTCGTTTGACACAAAGCCATTCCACCATCAACTTGCATAAACTGAATGCCCAAATAGTGATGCAAATGCCCCAAATCAGACATCTCAAATGAGGCATGCAAATCAGCCTTAAAATCAGCAATATGCTTCTCAAGCAGCATGTCGTCAACATAGACAACAATGATCAGAAGCACATCATTAGCACGCTTAACATATAAGGTGTTTTCAGTTGGACTGTTCTCAAAACCATGTGCAACCAGATAGGCATGTATCTTCTCATACCAAGCACGTGGTGCTTGCTTTAAACCATATAATGCCTTCTTTAACCTACACACCTGGTTTTCATGCCCAAAGCCACGGGGCTGAAAAACACACACTTCTTCGTGCAAGTCACCATTCACAAATGCTGTTTTAATGTCCAACTGATATACATTCCAACCATGATGGGCTGCAAGTGCACAAATGCTCCGAACAGTAGTCATACGACATGTAGGTGCAAAGGTCTCATCAAAATCAATGCCTCTTTCCTGTGCATAACCCTTTGCAACAAGCCTAGCCTTATACCTGTCAACTGTATCATCAGGTTTACGCTTCAGCTTTTATACTCACTTAGTGCCAATGGCCTTCTATCCAAGTGGCAAGTCACATAAAGACCATGTACCATTCTTCATTATAGCATCATATTCAGATTGCATAGCAGCCATCCAATTTTCTGAATTCTGTGCTTCATCAAAAGAAACAGGCTCATTCTCATCACAGACACTAGATGCAGCCATAGCATAGCAATCTGATGCAAAGGAGGCACTATGAGAGCCTCAACGAGTACGATATGACAAAGGTGCATCTAATTTGTTGTCACGCAAAGTTTGCACCATCCATTTTGGCATTGTTTTTGCCTACTCAATATCTGCTCTCTCATCAACAAGTGCATCATGTAAATTTGCATCACAAATGGAGTGATCTGTATCATCATATGGAACCTGCAAAGGCTGAGAAGTTGCCTCATTAGAACCAGCACTAGACTGTCCACCTGTAAAAAGAGGCATCAAAGTATCATACATGTATTTGGAGCTAACAGATGTCTCCTTAGTACATGAAAGCAATGGCTGAATAGCATCTTCCACAAATACAACATCACGGCTAACCAGAATACGTTTAGTCTGTGGATGATACAGACGATAGTCTTTACTTTCAGAACTGTGCCCTACAAAAATACATTTTACTACCTTATCATCCAATTTTCTGTGATGTTGTTTAGGCACTAGTGCATATGCCAAACAACCAAAAACACGCAGATGAGAAACAAATGGCTTTTGGTCATGCCAAGCCTCATATGGAGTGATAGATTGCAGTGCTTTAGTGGGACACCTGTTCAGTACATATGCTGCACACATGACAGCCTCAAGCCAGAAACTATGTGGTAAAGCCTGACTCTTGACCATACACCTCGCCACCTCCATGAGTGACCTGTTCTTTCGTTCAGCAACTCCATTCTGTTGAGGTGTATACGGCACTGTACACTGGTGTTTTATCCCACATTCAGCCAGAAATGCATTAAAATCAGAAGACATATATTCCCCCCCTCGATCAGAATGGAGGGTGCCCATTTTACATGCTGACAGATTTTCAGCCAAAACCAAAAACTGTTTAAAGCACATGAACACTTCGGACTTTGCTTTGAGTGGATATACCCATGCATGCCTAGAAAAATCATCAATGAAAGTCACGAAGTAAAGATAATTTCCAAAAGAAGGTGTCTGCATAGGACCACAGACATCACTATGTACAAGCTGCAATTTCTGAGTAGCACGAACCGAACCATCTTTTGGAAAGGATGAACGTTGCATTTTGCCCAAAATACAGCCTTCACAAACATGTTTTCCAGGTGCCTCAAGTTTGGGCAACGAGGACACCATTTCAGATTTCTGCAGGCGTAGCAAACTAGCAAAATTCAGATGACCAAAGTGTGCATGCCAAAGCTTTGCATCTGACATAGCGTGACAATCATTTACTGCACATGCCAAATCATTTACAGATCTTTCATAGTCTATGAGCTTATAGATCCCACGACATAAAATTCTAGAAGCAATAATCACATCACCATTTGACAGATCATGAACTGTACACCTGTCATCAACAAATTTCACAACCAAGCCAATCTTGGCTAATGCAGAAACTGATAACATGTTCTTTTTTATCCGTGGCACAAATAAAGCATCTGACAAAGTGAAAGAACTACCATCAGCAGTAGTCAAAATGATCTTACCAACTCCCATAATAGGATAAGAGAAGTTGTTGGCGCATGTAACAGTATTCCCTGTAGGGGCAGGCTCGAGTGAAGAGAAGAAACTGCGCTGCGAGGTAATATGTTTGGTTGCCCCACTGTCAAAATACCAAACATCTGAGTCTACTGCAGACAAGCACTGCTCATGAGAAGATGGGTCAAAACTGCAGACAGTAGTAAATGCCCATTCTTCTTCCTGCACAAGATTTACAGACTCTGTTTTTGGTGTAGAGGCCTCTGCAACAACCATTCCAGCCTATTTCTTCTTTGCCTCTTTAGCAGCCAGTTTTGGACAGTTCTTTATGATATGATCATTGTTGATGTCGTGACAAAAGCTTGTTCACTAACAAGACTGGGAAAAATTGCCACACCTCAACTAGAACTAAGCTAAAGTGATATTAGAACACCTCTATAATCATCAGTAACTTAGCAACCTTCTGAAACTGAAACTTTATAACTGTATTTAGTGAAAACTAAAAATTCACTTTACAGAAAGCTTTGCGTTTCCTTCAAGCTTCAATTCTGAACTGATTTACTTCAAACTTTACACTACTACGTTTGCTTACAGATAGATAATCTTTCTGTTACTTAATTGTGTAAAAACTGTATTTTGAACTCACCAGAATTTCACCGGAACTTCACCAGACTATCACCGGAATATCACCATAATCTTACCGGAATCAACTACAATTCTATTTGTGATTACTTCAAATGATTGTAGATGAAGTAAGGAAGTAAGACCTGAGCTTCCTTCAATAATTGAACTCTTTCTAAAGTTTAAGTAAAAACTTCATCAGTTCAGAATGCCTTTTTACGGTCAGACTTTGTACTGTGTACTTGTCCCGTTTCACAAAACTCTTTTGATCAGTTTGTAGTTCAGACTCCTAGCTTCAAGATGAGATATCACTCATGAAAATCTTTACACTGTGTTGCGAGATCTAACTCGTAGATGTACCGGAAAATGTTTACTGAGAAAACTATAACTGTTAACTAACTTTCACAGTAACATGAAATTACTCAGATTTCTTCACATACGAATAATGCGCTCAATCTTCCACATGAACATGTGTTTTCTATTAGAGAAGATGTGTACAAAATAGCTTGGCCTCACTTTGCTCATAGCTATGGAAACTGAATTTTGCTAGTTTGCTATGCCTACAGAAATTTGATATGGTGTCTTCTTTGCCCAAGCTTGAGGCACCTGGAAAACATGTATGTGAAGGTTGTATTTTGGGCAAAATGCAGCGTTCCTCCTTTCCAAAAGATGGTTCAGTTTGGGCTACGCAGAAATTGCAGCTTGTACATAGTGATGTCTGTGGTCCTATGCAGACACCTTCTTTTGGAAACTATCTTTACTTCGTGACTTTCATTGATGATTTTTCCAGGCATGCATGGGTATATCCATTGAAGGTAAAGTCCGAAGTGTTTTTGTGCTTCAAACAGTTTTTGGTTTTGGCTAAAAATCTGTCAGCATGTAAAATGGGCACCCTCCGTTCTGATCGAGGGGGGGAATATATGTCTTCTGATTTTAATGCATTTCTGGCTGAACGTGGGATAAAACACCAATGTAAAGTGCCGTATACACCTCAACAGAATGGAGTTGCTGAACGGAAGAACAGGTCACTCATGGAGATGGCGAGGTGTATGGTCAAGAGTCAGGCTTTACCAGATAGTTTCTGGCTTGAGGCTGTCATGTGTGCAGCATATGTACTTAACAGGTGTCCCACTAAAGCGCTACAGTCTATCACTCCATATGAGGCTTGGCATGATCGCAAGCCATCTGTTGCTCATCTCCGGGTTTTTGGTTGTTTGGCATATGCACTAGTGCCTGAACAACATCGCAGAAAATTGGATGATAAGGCAGTAAAATGTATTTTTGTTGGGTATAGTTCTGAAATTAAAGGCTATCGTCTGTATCATCCACAGACTAAACGCATTCTGGTTAGCCGTGATGTTGTCTTTGTGGAAGATGCTATTCAGCCATTGCTTTCATGTACTAAGGAGACATTTGTTAGCTCTAAAGACATGTATGATACTTTGATGCCTCTTTTTACAGGTGGACAGTCTGGTGCTGGTCCTAATGAGGCAACTTCTCAGCCTTTGCAAGTTTCATATGATGATGCAGATCATTCCATTTCTGATGCAGATTTACATGATGCACTTGTTGATGAAAGAGTTGATATTGAGCAGGCAAAAACTATGTCAAAATGGTTGGTGCACACTTTGCGTGACAACAAATTAGATGCACCTTTGTCATATTGTACTCGTTCAGGCTCTCATAGTGCCTCCTTTGCATCAGATTGCTATGCTATGGCTGCGTCTAGCCTCTTTGATGAGAATGAGCCTGTTTCTTTTGATGAAGCACAGAATTCAGAAAATTGGATGGTTGCTATGCAATCTGAATATGATGCTATAATGAAGAATGGTACATGGTCTTTATATGACTTGCCTCCTGGCAAGAAGGCCATTGGCACTAAGTGGGTATACAAGCTGAAGCGTAAACCTGATGGTACAGTTGACAAGTATAAGGCTAGGCTTGTTGCAAAGGGTTATGCACAGGAAAGAGGCATTGATTTTGATGAGACCTTTGCACCTACATGTCGTATGACTACTGTTCAAAGCATTTGTGCACTTGCAGCCCATCATGGTTGGAATGTGCATTAGTTGGACATTAAAACAGCATTTCTGAATGGTGAATGTATATTTTTCAGCCCCGTGGCTTTGTGCAAAAAGGGCATGAAAACCAGGTGTGCAGGTTAAAGAAGGCATTATATGGTTTAAAGCAAGCACCACATGCTTGGTATGAGAAGATACATGCCTATCTGGTTGCACATGGTTTTATGAATAGTCCAACTGAAAGCACCTTATATGTTAAGTGTGCTAATGATGTGCTTCTGATCATTGTTGTCTATGTTGATGACATGCTGCTCACTGGTCCTATTGAGAAGCATATTGCTGATTTCAAGGCTGATTTGCATGCCTCATTTGAGATGTCTGATTTGGGGCATTTGCATCACTATTTGGGCATTCAGTTTATGCAAGTTGATGGTGGAATGGCTTTGTGTCAAACGAAATATATTGACACATTATTGCAGCGTTTTGGCCTTGAAGACTATAAGCCTATTGCCACTCCTATGGAGACAGGTTTACGATTGAGTCTTCATGATGCTGGAGATGCATTTGATGCTGTTCTCTATTAGTAGGCTGTTGGATGCTTGATTTACTTATGCATTACTCGGCCAGATATTCAGTTTGCTATCTCACAGATGAGCAGGTTTATGCATTGCCCAGGAGTCACGCATTGGAAGGCGGTTAAGCGCATCTTTCGCTACTTGAGTGGTACTCGGCTACTTGGGTTGTTTTATCCCAAGGGGGGATCACTACTGCCAGATTTGCATGCTTTTTTTGACTCAGATTGGGTTGGTTGCTATGACACTCGTGTGTCCACCAGTGGTTTTTGCTTCATGCTTGGTAGCTCATGTATATCTTGGTTGAGCAAGAAGTAGCCTACTGTGGCCACTTCCATTTGTGAGGCTGAGTATAGGGAAGCTTTCACAGCGACTGTTGAGTGTGTGTGGCTCAAACGCCTTATGGCTGATTTGGGTGTTGGCCCGTCTTCTACCACCACCATCTTCACTGGCAGTCAGAGCGCATTGGCAGTTGCGAGGAACCCTGTGTTCCATGCTCACAGTAAGCACATTGAGGTGCATTATCACTATGTCAGGGAGAGGTTCTCTGCTGGGGAGATCAGCTTGTCATATGTGCCCACGCAGGAGAACATTGCAGACCTTTTCACGAAGGCTCTGCCTAGGGAGAAGTTTGAAGCTTTCCGCGAAGCTTTGGGCTTACTTCCTTTTGTGGAGTGATTTCCAAATAGCTTGGCACTTCCTTATACATGAGTGCCAGCTCCTTGTTCACCGCATCACTCCTAGGGGGGATTTGTTGATATATTTAGGTAGTGATGTGTGTGAACACAGTAGGACCGCCGGGGCACTTTTTTCCCTCTTTAGGAGGTTTTTTCCCCCGGCTTGTATATACGCCTATTGCCCTAATGGGCTACTTATCTTTGTACATTCTCTAGTACTACATTCAGTATTGTGTGTTGTGCTCCAAGCTTCTTCTTCTTCCTTGTGCTGTTCGCGTGCTTCCGCAGACATCTATCTCCAACAATTGCATGATGCAATTGTTTGTCCCAATCAGACCTCCCATTATTGACAATCTTTGTCAATATTGTACATAATACCTTGTTGGAACTTTCCGCTTGACCATTGGCTTGGGGATGGTATGGGGCTGATTTTTTGTGGATCACTAAAAATTCATTCATTAGGGATTCTATTACTTCGTTAAGGAAATGCGTTCCTCGGTCACTCACAATCTCAATTGGTAATCCGAAACGGGTGAATATATGCTCAAAAAGGAACTTAGCAGTGTTTTTCTCGTAGCTTTTGCTTCTACCCATTTGGTCAAGTAATCTGTGGCTACTATGATGTACTCAGCATGTGATCCTTTGGCTGGTGGGTTGATGGGCCCTATGAAGTCAATACCCCATTTGGAGAATGCTCTCGCACACACCATAGGTTTTAATGGCATGTCATCTCTCCAAATTGGGTATTTAGCCCGTTGGCATGTTTCACAACTTCGCACATATGTCTCAGCATCCATATGTAAAGTTGGCCACCACAAGCCTGTGAAAAGAATCATTTTTGTTGTTCTGTCGACTGAAAAATGACCTCCTGCTGCACCGGCATGTGCCGTCTCTAATATGGGAAAATATTCTCCCTCATGAACACATAATCGTAATTGGTTTTCTTTTCCTCTTCTAAACAAGTTTCTTCCTATGAGAACATAGTCTTTGCTCATCTCCTCTAGGGATCGTTTTCTAGCCAAGCTAACTCCTTCCTCATGTTCTCTTGTCTTTAGGAATTTCACTAATGTTTTGCTCCAATTGGGTGCTATCGTTGAGAAAGGTATGGTCATATGATCCTCTGGGATTGTCTCCTGGCATTTTGCACAATTACTTACATAATCATGGACATCCTTGGGTATGTCAGGCCAGTACACTCCTAATTTTTTTAATTCTCGGATGGTTCCATGAATCCCTTGATGTGTTCTCCATTTGTTCACATGTGCTTGTTCGATTAGCTTCTTTTGTTCATCCTCCTCGACACATCTTAGCAAAACTCCATTGGGATCTTTATAGTACACACTTCCAGCAATAATGTGCAAATTTCTCGATTGGAGAATTTCCTTTTTGCTAACCTTATTGATTGAGTGTTGTGGGCCATGAGTGAGTATAGGAATTAATTTCTCTGCCCACTTTGGACAAACTTCCAGATTGAACAAATACGTGTCTGGCAAATCATCGGGTACTCCACTTGGTGGTTCTCCGTGTGTTAACCTAGAAAGGTGGTCTGCTCTTACGTGTGTATTTCCCTTTTTTACTACCACTTCAAAGTCGAACTCCATTAATAGTAAGAACCATCTTACTAATCTTCCCGTGTTACAAGGTTTATTGACTAAGTACAGTAAAGCCTGATGGTCTATGAAGAACTTGAATTTGTTGGCTAAAAGATAGTGTCTAAATTTCTTCACTGCGTAGACCATTCCTAATCCTTCTCGTTCGGTAGTGGTATAATTCCTTTCAGCTTGATTCAGTTGTCTACTCGCATAGGCAATTGGATGGTCTAGCTTTCCTTCATCAACTAGTTGGGCTAAGATACATCCTATTGCATAATTCGAGGCATCAACATGAATATGAAATGGCTTATTCCAATTTGGCGTTTTTAGAATTGGGGCTGTGCTAAGTCTCTTTTTTAACTCATTGAATGCTTTCTCGCACTCTTCTGTCCAAGTGAATTGAGTTAAGAGGCCATACAAGGGTTTGGCGATTATGGCATACATGTGGATAAATCGACGATAATATCCACAATGTCCCATAAATGCTTGTACTTCCTTCGCATTCTTAGGTCTTGGTAGCTCTAAGATGACCTTAATCTTGTCCTCATCCGTGGATATTCCATTTCTGGAGACTATGTGTCCTAGGATCTTTCCTTGTCTCACCATGAAGACACATTTTTCTGGGTTTAGGCAAACTCGATACTGGCGGCATTTATTAAATATTTTTCTCAACTCGGGAATATGATCTCGTCTTTGATTCGAGTATGTACATAGGTCATCTACATACACTTCCATGCTCTTTTTCAGGAATTCCTTGAAGACAGGACACATCAATCATTGGAAAGTAGAAGGTGCATTAGTGAGTCCAAAAGGCATCACCCTGAAAGCATAGACTCCCCATTCGGTCGCGAACGCGGTCTTATGTTGATCCTCAGTAGCAATAGCTACTTGGTTGTATCCGGAGAATCCATCTAAGAAGCTCTAGACTTCCTTTCCTGCTACTCTTTCCAATAGATGGTCTGTGATGGGTAATGGGTAGCTATCACGTATGGTGGCTGCATTGACTTTTTTCAAGTTAATACACACCCTCAATTTCCCATTTTTCTTAGGCACAACTACTAATGGCGATACCCACTCGGTGTGTTCTATCTCGTATATGAATCCTGCTGCTAATAGTGTGTCTATTTCTTCCTTAATTTTAGCAGTGTAGACCTCATTATATGTATATGAGCGTTGTTTTGATGGTTTTACATCTGCCGTCATTGGTATCCTATGAGAACAAATCGAAGGTTCCACGCCCTTGAGATCCTTATACGTCCATGCGAACACATCTCGATATTCTTGGATCAGTTGTATGAGTTCCTCTGCCTCCTCTACTGATACATCTTTGCCTATGTATGTGCATCGTTCTTCTCCATCTTCCACTGTTACTATAATTTTTTTTGTTTGTTCTTTGTTGTCGTATGCTTCTCCGTCTCTAGCCTTCGTTTAGGCATTTGAATGGCTACTTTTCTCTCTTCCACTTCATATCTTTTGAAATGTTCAGGAACTTCAAAAAGATCTGGGTCTGGTTCTGTCTTACTCATGTCGGTTTCTTGTTTTTGTGCTCTGGGAGTGGCTTCTATTGCTAAGATCTTTGTCGGTTCCTGTTTCGTTTTGGTTCGAATGGTGTCTAGATAGCTCTCTTCTGAATCAAATTCGGGTTCCATTTCGATACTCTCATATTCGTCCTTCCACTCTATTTCCAAGATTTCCCCTTCTTCCACTTCTTGAAGGACAACCATATAAAGATTTACATCATAGCCTTCCTCGTCTATGCACTCGTTCATTGTCAAGACTTCCTCATTTACGCACACGTCTAAGGTTGCTAGGATTTCCATCCATCCATGCGGTTCAAAGGTCTCTTCTGGAAAGATTTGAGGTATGTACCTTGGGTCCTCCACAGGTATGTAGTTAGGATGTCCGATTGGCCACATCTGTCTTTTACTGTCCTCTTTCTGGGCTTCTTTGCACATCCATAACTAAGCGTCCTTGTGTATCCATGATTGATCACTCGATCCAGCACTGTGAATGGATAGGTAATCTTCCTCCTTGTGTATGGGATTCCATTGTAGTGGAGGGACATCTCTATAGGAAAATGTGTGCAAGTTTATTTTCGTGGTATTTCCTTGATGTTGTAGGTACAATGAATCCCTTCCCCAATCTTGTACTACCCGTACTCCGAGAGTCTTCTGATTTAGTGGGGCTAGGTGTGCTCTTGAGGTCCTCAGCTAGATTGTCTTCTAAATCAATGCATTCCTGAAGACACTCACTTAGGGTTTGTAGCCTCTTCACGTAAACTAGCATTCTTAGGGTTCCGTTTGTGAGTCTGTCCAAAAATAATGAAATCATTTTTTGCTGAGTGGGTCTCTCAGCAACTGGGCATCTATCCACATACTGATTGAATCTTCGGGCAGCTGTCTTCACTGTTTCATTAGGGTTTTGTTTAAAACTATGGATTAAAGACGTAGAATTGTGTTTAATCCCTCTCTTAGTGAATTCCCCAATGAATTCTTGAAAAAATTGCTCCATGTTTCCAAACTGATTAGGATCTAACGGCTGGAACCAAGTCAGAGCCGTTCCTGTGAGGGTGAGTCCAAAAGACTCATACTGCACAAAGAAGTCGTCTACTTGTTCTGCCCTTAGTACTTGTTTAAATTCGGCAATGTGATCATAGGGTTCTCCTAATCCGTCGTAATGATTTCTTACACACTTGGCCACTTGGATAGGTCTCAGTCTTCTCATTGGTTCTGGCGGTCTAGGCATTACAGGAAAGAGCAGGACGACTGGTCTAATCGGAGGTATCCCACGTTGCCCTCCTACTGGTGGTCGTGGTCTTACTGGTGGTCGGTACTGATTCCCTACTCCTGGGTGGGCCTGATTGTTTGTTTGCACTCCTGGAGTCGCAAATTGTACATGAGTACGGTTTGGAACACTCCGTTGGCTAGTTTGTCCTGACGTGGTGTGTTTTGTCTCTTGTTGATTGCCAAAAGGGTTTTGCGAGGTAGTTGCCTGATCTCTTTGGGGAAATACAGGCAAACCCATGTATTTCAGACGAGCTCTGTCCAAAGCACTAACCAACCAATATCTTCTCTGATTTTTGTCTAGGTATGTGATTCTAGTTTCGTCTTCTGGATCCTTCAGTTCATAAAATGTCATATGGCTTTCTTCTCTTCCTGGAGCCGGTAAGTCTGTTTGAAGTAATACATCTGATCCATGGATCATATAGACTTCCAATAGGTATTCATTTTGAGGTATCAGATCTCCTCTCAAGATTCGTGTTACTTGGGATCTACCTCTAGGGGTCGTCACTAGTTCCTCAGGGTTGGTTCTTCCTGGTTTTTCTTGTTCCACCAACTCTCCCCTTTCATTGATCATCTAAGGAAATTCCGTCACTATGTATGTGTGACCTATCTTGTCCATATATGGTCATGAAATTTCTACTTGGAGCGGGACCCTGCATGTCTTTCGAAGCCATGGGTATCTCCTCCTCTGATTCACTAGAGGTATCTGAATAGACAGAGTGGTGACTGACCTGGGCAGCACTTCCCACAGAAGATATGACACTTCTTCGGCTACTTAGCACTCTCCCAGACCTCAAGTTCATTCACCCTCCTAAGGCTCTCTAGGTCTCTAAGACTCTCCTTGAGTGGCTCTTCCAATGTCTCAAGGTTGCCCTACAAAATGCTACAAAAAGCTCTGGACGATACCACTTCTAGGCGATACTGCACCAGGCGATACTGCACTGGGCGATACCAAACTGGCCACGATACGATACCAGAAACCTAGACGATACGATACTTGTAGCATCAGACGATACGATACTGCACATGGGCATGATACGATACTTAACGCTTGGCCGATACGATACTTGGATCTTGGCCGATACGATACTTAATGCACCCGACGATACGATACTGAAAAGATTCAACGATATGATACTCGATTTTCCCACGATATGATACCAATGCAAGTGGCGATACGATATTACCAGCTTGCACGATACGATATCAGAATGAAGGGACGATACGATACTTGGTATGGTGTTGCGATATTGAATGAAGACCTGGCACGATACAATACTCCAGGGGTTGGCGATACGATACCAAAATCTGGGACGATACGATACCAAACGGTCCTCACGATACGACACTCAAAATCCAGACGATACGATACCACTTGCAAAGGGTCAATATGATACCAACTCGGTATCGCGATATGACTCTTGACAATGAGACGATACGATACTAGGGTGGGGTGCGATACGATACCAATGCAAGTGGCGATACGATACCACCGACTTGCACGATATGATATAGGTATGGTATCGCGATACTAGGTGGGACAGCAGACGATACGATACCACGGGTGGCACACGATACGATACCTCAGGGTAAAGTGAGATCGCGATACCAACTTGGCAATACGATACCAAAAGTGGTATCGCGATACCAAGATTGGTAACCGACCATACAAAACTTTGGCGAGTATCGCGATAAAAGGGAATTTTCGGTATCGCGATACCAAAAACTCAACCGATCGCGATACTCAAGCCAAAATACCTCCAAAATTCAAAATTTTTGCACCCCCTTTCTCTTCTATCATCCCTCTTCACTCCTAACACACTGTCTCTTTCAAGAAAGTTCAAAAAAACAAACTGTTTCCCCCCCGCAATACCGAATGCGCACTGAATCACGTGTTGGTGCACTTTTAGTGTGTTTTTGACAAGGAATTCTTGTTGAAACTTACCTTTGTGGTGTCTTGATTGCAACTTGAGCTCAATACCTAGCCTTATCAGCCTGTAGCGCGTGATACCACACTCATGATACCGGTCGCTGCTCGCACACGATACCAGAATGCAGGGAAGTATCAAAAGAGTTCAAATTTTTTGGTTTTTATACTTTTTGTGATAGAAATTGAACTTCACTGATTTTGGCAAATTTTTTTGGGTTTTTTTGTGATCTTGGCATACTCCTACTTCACTTCTGTTCTCCTCCCCTCTCCTTCTGACCTAACCCTAACTCCTCCTTCTCTCCCTTCCTACTAACCCTAAACCTAAAAACTCATTACACACACCTCCAGGATGTGAAGTAACAAGTGTTGAAGTGATTGACTACTTGCCACGGAATGAGTTCACTTCTACAAGTACGATTCCATCACACTCGATCTATAACCATCACGAAGGCACCTTGGTTGAGTGTTCCCCGGCAACGGCGCCAAAAACGTGTGTACCTAAGTCAAGAAGACTCAAGGACTTGTGCCAAAGAGACTGTACCTCATTTGCAACACAAGTGCATATAGTGGGAAATTGACACACGCTTAGATGTCAATCCGATCAAATGACCTACCAAGTGTATGAAGACATGTGCACACATGATGGAAAATGAAGTGGTTCATTTGATATGCATGAGAAAAGACTAATCCACCTCTCAAACTCACTGAAAGACTGAAAGTGTATGCCGCGATACCTCTTACAATAGTTTTCAGTAAATCAAGGATTTCTCCCAGCTCCGAACTCCCAATATAGTCAATAGGGTACTCATTTTGAAATTCTCGATGAGACGCATCTATTGGAAGTGGTTTCACTCGATTCTGACAACCTTGCTTCAAGTTATGACCAAAATAGTGAATGGCGGGAAGCACCCACACTCACGCCACAACTCCTACAAGCTCACACACACACTACAGTAGCTCAAAAACAGTGGGGAGGGGTAGACAACAGTCCTACACACACATTCCAAGCATTACACACACATAGAAGATCAAAGAGAAGATGGAAATCAGCAGGAAAGAGGCAAATTCGAGATTTCAAAGCTCTCCTTGTTCACAATAGCAAAAAGTCTCTACAAAGAGTCACAAAGTGAGTTATATACATGTGCCCTAAGTTTGGTCCTTTCACACAAGAGACCGGCACTTTATTCCAAAAAAGTGAATTTCCTACTAATTTACAAGGGATATTTTACAAAAAGTTGGGATTATGCAAATAGAGGACTCCTCTAGTGCATTTACATGGCTTTGAGGGAATTCTCTAAGACCTTGAAGAAGAAAAATTATGCCCATTAATTTGGAAATTTTGGGGCTCTTCTCTTGTGCTTCTTTACTCTGTAACACTTGACTATAAGAATTCCATATTAAGTGTTTAGGTATGTATGTATACGTGTGTGTTTTTGTATGTATGCATACATACACACACACACACACACATATATATATATGTGTGTGTGTGTATGTGTGTGTGTAGCTCTTGTTCTTGTCTCTAGTCTTGTGTGTTTCACCTCTTTTCCATGAGTTTATGATTAAGGAGGAGCGTTCTACCCTCTTTCCTTCCTCGTGGCAGGGTACCATAGCCAACATTGTTGAAGAGATTTCCTTCCTCGTGGCATGGTATCATAGCCAACATTGTTGAAGAGAGCCCTTGAAGAAACTCAACATAGAGGGATTCAATAGAAGGTGCAAACATTACACGTGTGGAAACAACCTCAAATTGTTGTAATACTTAATGTCCATTTTGAGGCCAATTCTTACCGTTGTTTCATACTTGAAAGCATTGGGCTTGTAAACACAATATATATTTTACAAAACTATGAAGTGTGTTTTGCTCCTTCTCGAGAGCTCACGATGATATGCTCGGAGTAGAAAACCAAGCTCCTGAGGCCACACACAGTACTTCGCACAGATGCTGCAGAATACATAGAGAACACAGTACACAGAGGAGCACAAAGATAGGCTTCTTGGGTCTTACAAATGCGGTCGAACGTACAGTATGTGACTGACTAGGCCACTATATGTTTTATTAAAGAACATATACAAGGAAGTGTTCGATGGCCATTTGGCCTTTCACATGGACACTAACGGTAACAATCTCTCACTAAAGGCCAACATGGACAAAGTAACTATGGGAGAAAAATAAAGAATACCTGAGTGTAAGTATACAAACTATACCTCCCACCTGATGGGCATGTTACAGAGTGTACAAGTGACTGTGTAAGATCAAGAATCAAGTAACCCCCATCTTGTGACAACAGTGTCGAAAGTTATCCTGTGGTAGAGCTTTAGTCAAAGCATCTGTAGCATTATCTCGAGTGTGAACCTTCTCAAGAATAATGCGGTCAGTGGCTAAGAAATCTCTAATGAAGTGATACCTCACCTCAATGTGCTTGGCCTTTGCATGATAGACCGGATTCTTAGCCAAAGCAATGGCACTCTGACTATCACTGAGCAAACGAGGTACATGCTGAGGTAAACCCATATCACAAGCAATACGAGAAAGCCACAATGCTTCCTTACATGCCTCACTTGCTACAACATACTCTGCTTATGTGGTGGAAACAGTTGTACATTCTTGAAGACGAGATCTCCAAGAGATAACACATCCAACAAAATGAAAAATGTACCTTGATGTAGACTTATGATTGTCTACACAACCAGCATAATTGGAATCTGTGTAAGCAATAATGGATGCTTTCCCTCTATTTAAGCATAGACACTTGTCCTTAGTGCCACTCAGATATCTCAAAATCATCTTGACCGCTTCCCAATGTTTCTTTCCAAGATTAGACATATATCTACTCACAACTCCCCACTGCAAATGCAATGTCTGGTCTTGTAGCTACCATAACATACATGAGACTACCAACAGTAGATTGATAGGGAATTTTGGTCATGAATTCCTTTTCCTCATCTGATTTGGGTCAACCATCCTTGCTCAATTTCACATATGTGGGTAAAGGTGTACTCAATGCCTTTCCACCCTGCATATTGAACCGGTGAAGTACTTTGGATATGTACTCACTTTGAGACAAGTATATGCATCTTTTACTCCTATCACGAGTAATGCGCATGCCAAGAATATATTTGGCATCCCCCAAATACTTCATATCAAATGCCTGACTCAATTTCTTTTTGAGAACTGACAAATCATAAGAGGACTTCCTAGCAATCAACATATCATCGACATAAAGTATCAAGCATATCAAGCTACCATCTGAGCATCTCTTTGTGTAGAGACAATGATCCTCATTGCTTCGAGAATAGCCTTGAGATTTCATAGAAGCATCAAACTTTTGGTACCATTGTCTAGGGGACTGTTTAAGTCCATACAAGCTCTTCTTAAGCTTACAAACTAGAATTTCCTTGCCAGGAACTACATAACCCTCTAGTTGTTCCATATAGATCTCATCTGTAAGATCTCCATGCAAGAAAGCAATTTTCGCATCCATTTGGACTAGCTCTAAGTCCTCCATTGCAACGAATCCAAGAAACATGCGCAAGGTAGTCATCTTGCCCACTGGAGAGAAGATTTCCTCAAAATCAACACCATGTTGTTGCTTAAAATCCTTTGCAACGAGTCGTGCTTTATACTTTGGAGAAGCACTATCTGATGTGAATTTCAGCTTATATACCCATTTACATGGTAAAGCTTTTGTTATCCGCCACCGGATTGGAAGTTGTATAACTGAATCTTTTTTCGCACGCGCGAAAGGTTGTTACGTAGACACCTTGTAATTTTTATATAAAGCAATGAAAAAGAGACGCATAGTGACATTCTGAGAGATCACCAGATTGTCTGTCTGGGTGATTGACTGAGACTTGCCATAGTGTTGTTGAGTCTGAGTGTACTGTGGTGTATGGTTCTATTCTATTCTTTTGTCTATCGATACCTGCTTGTGTGAGTTTCCTCGACATCCAGTAGATCGCCGGACTGTTGTCTGAGTGAGTCGTTTGCGAGTCTCTATTGCGATTGTTGTGTTAATTACGCGTATCGTGGTGTTACTCCTTCTTGGAATGTTCTGCTAGTTGTTTGGTGAAGTCTGTATAACTGTGGTAGTGTTTCTGGTATTAGGATCGGTATTGCGTTGTCTTCAGTGTTGAGTCTATTTTCATACGACAAAGATTAAGCTACAGTAAGGGTCTTCCTAAGTTGCGTACTGAATCTTCAGCACTGTGTGTCTAGAACTGTTGAGTCCTTCTGTGTCTTTGGTTTATTTGATGGTGAGCACTATTCGATGAAGGTTGAACTACTGTTATTGTTCCTAGTGTTACAGTAGTGTGTATTCGGAAAAAGGTTATGAGGTAACTCGGTATCACGATACTAATAGTCTGGTACGGTGCGTTCGATAGACTCTGGAAGAGTTAGAATGACGAACAGTAAAGATTGAGAAGGGTATACCAATTCTTGATAGAAGTCTTGAATGTTAGTATATTGTGGTGTGAAGTCATTTTGGGAAACAAGTATAGGGCCTTTGTGTTTACAGACGTCATAGCAACCAGCCCAATCTGAGTCAGAAAAAGCATGCAAATCTGGCGGTAGTGATCCCCCCTTGGGATAAAACAACCCAAGTAACCGAGTACCACTCAAGTAGCAAAAGATGCGCTTAACCGCCTTCCAATGCGTGACTCCTAGGCAATGCATAAACTTGCTCATCTGTGAGATAGCAAACTGAATATCTGGTCGAGTAATGCATAAGTAAATCAATCATCCAACAACCTATTGATAGAGAATAGCATCAAATGCATCTCCAACATCATGAAGACTCAATCGTAAACCTGTCTCCATAGGAGTGGCAATAGGCTTACAGTCTTCAAGGCCAAAATGCTGCAAAAATGTGTCAATATATTTCGTTTGACACAAAGCCATTCCACGATCAACTTGCATAAACTAAATGCCCAAATAGTGATGCAAATGCCCCAAATCAGACATCTCAAATGAAGCATGCAAATCAGCCTTGAAATCAGCAATATGCTTCTCAATAGGACCAGTGAGCAACATGTCGTCAACATAGACAACAATGATCAGAAGCACATCATTAGCACGCTTAACATATAAGGTGCTTTCAGTTGGATTGTTCTCAAAACCATGTGCAACCAGATAGGCATGTATCTTCTCATACCAAGCACGTGGTGCTTGCTTTAAACCATATAATGCCTTCTTTAACCTGCACACCTGGTTTTCATGCCCTTTCTGCACAAAGCCACGGGGCTAAAAAACATACACTTCTTCATGCAAGTCACCATTCAGAAATGCTATTTTAATGTTTTAGTGAGCAGCATGTCGTCAACATAGACAACAATGATCAGAAGCACATCATTAGCACGCTTAACATATAAGGTGCTTTCAGTTGGATTGTTCTCAAAACCATGTGCAACCAGATAGGCATGTATCTTCTCATACCAAGCACGTGGTGCTTGCTTTAAACCATATAATGCCTTCTTTAACCTGCACACCTGGTTTTCATGCCCTTTCTGCACAAAGCCACGGGGCTAAAAAACATACACTTCTTCATGCAAGTCACCATTCAGAAATGCTATTTTAATGTCCAGCTGATGTACATTCCAACCATGATGGGCTCCAAGTGCACAAATGCTCCGAACACTAGTCATACGACATGTGGGTGCAAAGGTCTCATCAAAGTCAATGCCTCTTTCCTGCGCATAACCCTTTGCAACAAGCCTAGCCTTATACCTGTCAACTGTACCATCAGGTTTACCCACTTAGTGCCAATGGCCTTCCTGCCAGAAGGCAAGTCACATAAAGACCATGCACCATTCTTCATTATAACATCATATTCAGATTGCATAGCGGCCATCCAACTTTCTTAATTCTGTGCTTCATCAAAAGAAAAAGGCTCATTCTCATCACAGAGACTAGACGCAGCCATAGCATAGCAATCTGATGCAAAGGACGCACTATGAGAGCCTGAACGAGTACGATATGACAAAGGTGCATCTAATTTGTTGTCATGCAAAGTCTGCACCAGCCATTTTGGCATAGTTTTTGCCTGCTCAATTTCAGCTCTCTCATCAACAAGTGCATCATGTAAATCTGCATCAGAAATGGAATGATCTACATCATCATATGAAGCCTGCAAAGGTTGAGAAGTTGCCTCATTAGGACTAGCACTAGACTGTCCACGTGTAAAAAGAGGCATCAAAGTATCATACATGTCTTTGGAGCTAACAGATGTCTCCTTAGTACATGAAAGCAATGGCTGAATAGCATCTTCCACAAAGACAACATCACGGCTAACCAGAATGCATTTAGTCTGTGGATGATACAAACGATAGCCTTTAGTTTCAGAACTAAAACCCAACAAAAATACATTTTACTGCCTTGTCATCTAATTTTCTGCGATGTTGTTCAGGCACTAATGCATATGCCAAACAACCAAAAACACGCAGATGAGCAACAGATGGCTTGTGGTCATGCCAAGCCTCATATGGAGTGATAGACTGCAATGCTTTAGTGGGACACCTGTTCAATATATATGCTGCACACATGACAGCCTCAAGCCAGAAACTATGTGGTAAAGCCTGACTTTTGACCATGCACCTCGCCATCTCCATGAGTGACCTGTTCTTTCGTTCAGCAACTCCATTCTATTGAGGTGTATACGGCACTGTACACTGGTGTTTTATCCCACATTCAGCCAGAAATGCATTAAAATCAGATGACATATATTCCCCCCCTCGATCAGAACGGAGGGTGCCCATTTTACATGCTGACAGATATTTAGCCAAAACCAAAAACTGTTTAAAGCACATGAACACTTTGGACTTTGCTTTGAGTGGATATACCCATGCATGCTTGGAAAAATCATCAATGAAAGTCACGAAGTAAAGGTAATTTCCAAAAGAGGGTGTTTGCATAGGACCACAGACATCACTATGTACAAGCTGCAATTTCTGTGTAGCCCGAACTGAACCATCTTTTGGAAAGCAAGAACGCTGCATTTTTCCCAAAATACAGCCTTCACAAACATGTTTTCCAGGTGCCTCAAGTTTGGGCAAAGAGGACACCATTTCAGATTTCTGCAGGCATAGCAAACTAGCAAAATTCAGATGACCAAAGCGTGCATGCCAAAGCTTTGCATCTGACATAGCCTGAGAATCATTACTACACATGCCAAACCATTTTCAGATCTTTCATAGTCTATGAGCTTATACAGCTCACGACATAAAATGCCAGAAGCAATAATAACATCACCATTGACAGATCATGGACTGTACATCTGTCATCAACAAATTTCATAACCAAGCTAATCTTGGCTAATGCAGAAACTGATAACAGATTCTTCTTGATCCTGGGCACAAATAAAGCATCTGAAAAAGTGAAAGAACTACCATCAGCAGTAGTCAAAATGATCTTACCAACTCCCATAACAGGATAAGAGGAGTTGTTGGTGCATGTAACAGTATTCCCTGTAGGGGCACGATCGAGTGAAGAGAAGAAACTACACTGTGAGTATGTTTGGTTGCCCCATTGTCAAAGTACCAAACATCTGAGTCTACTGCAGACATGCACTGCTCATGAGAAGATGGGTCAAAACTGCAAACAGTAGTGAACGCCCATTCTTCTTCCTGCACAAGATTAGCAGACTCCGTTTTTGGTGTAGAGGCTTCTGCAACAACCATTCCAACCTCTTTCTTCTTTGCCTCTTTTGCAGCGAGTTTTGGACAGTTCTTTATAATATGATCATTCCCTTTACAGTACTTACAAAACAATTTCTGCTTCTCTGATTTTTTCTCATCTTTGTCTTAGTTCTTCAAATGTGCAGCATTTGTAGATTTCTGCTTACTAGTAGAAGAACTCCATTTTCCTTTGCCCTTCTGACTAGCCAAGAAGGCTTGATCTGCAACATGCATGCCTAGACTGATCTTCCTGCAACAGATTAGAGACTAACTCCTCAAATGACAAGGCATTTGGATTGCCTTTCATCATCAACGAAAGAGTAGAAGCAAAACTCTGATATGAATCAGGAAGACTATTCAGAACGGTCTGCACGTGAGCTATCTGGTATAACCTCATCAGCAGAAATCAACTATTCCTTCAAGACTTTGATCTTTGTTAGGAAACTGTCCATTGAATCACCTTCATTCATGTGCTCACTCTCCAACTGTTTTCGGAGGTAAGCAACACGAGCCTCATTCCTAGCTTGGTACAATGTGGTAAGTGTATCCCAAGCATCCTTAGCTATTCTGCAAGAGTGAATATGAGGAATAATGGCACGTTTGACAGACAAAGCTATCAATGCATGTGCCTCGGAATCTCTGCCATCCCAACGAATGTGCTCTGCAGTAGGTGCAGCAGAAACAGCAGCACGAACACGAATCTTCACAATATCATCTTCGACACCATCTTCATCAGCTCCAGCACCTGTATTTGTAGTACCTATTGTTACAGGTGTAACAGGACGTCTTTCAACACGGTGCACAATGTTCCACAATCCTTTTGCAACCAATACATGTCGCATCATATAAGCCCATAATGGGTAGTTGGTACCATCCAACTTATCCTCAACAACCAACATACGGAATACATCACTGCTTTCAGCCATGGCCGGTGACTAAAATACCTTGATGCAAAAAATTGACTGTATCTCAAAAAGTTGAACAGAACTGCCCAGACGAATTCTACTAGACCTGTAGCAGACTTCGAGACGCTTATACTGGCGAACAGAAACTGGTATATACCTTTGGCACAAAAAGAGAAAATAGCCTGCACAAGCGCTGCGATAGTGCATTCAGAGGCCGAAACGAGCTCAGATCGTGATTTCGGCACCACAGAGCAAAGCCGTTGTGATCTCGAAAACACATTGAGTATGCTCACCAAAATTCGTGCGATTCTGAGACTGCAAATAGAGGAGTGTCGACGGTGCCCTAGATGAAGTGACGACCTGCTTTGATACCAATTGTTGGAGTTAGACGTTTGCAAAAGCACGCGAACAGCACAAGGAAGAAGAAGAAGCTTGGAGCACAACACACAATACTGAATGTATTACTAGAGAATGTACAAAGATAAGTAGCCCATTAGGGCAATAGGCATATATACAAGCCGGGGGAAAAAAACCTCCTAAATAGGGAAAAAACTGCCCCGGCGGTCCTAGTGTGTTCACACACATCACTACCTAAATATGTCAACAGATCATGAAGTACTAATAACCATAGTTTGGTATGAAAACAAATTAATTAAAAAAGTACCCATTGGTGGTGCATCCGAAGTAGATATTTCTACTCTTAATATATGTAACTAGATAGGCTAGAAGAATATGAAATCGATGCCCTATTTTGCTTGGATGGAAGTTCAATCCTGCATGCAAACTTTATGAGCTATTAGGGATGCTCCAATCACTATGCATGGAGCAACTTTTAAGTTAAATTTTGTGGTTTTGGATGTTACTGGATCAAAAGAAGATTATAACATATTGAATACGTGCCCATGGATCAAAAAAACCAAAGTTATTCGATTGTCTAGTAATCTGATCTCATTCTTACAAAATAACCTCGAGTATACAACTACCTTTGATGAAATTAATATGTTTCAAGAGTGCCACACTCCAAAATTTGTTGAACCTACCCATCTTGTAGAAGGATTGACAGAAGATGAGGAGCAAAAATTCCTCAGGGCCAAAAAAGTTCTGCTTATTCTCGACATCATGTTTATGTATTTCTATCAAGTATTTGCTTCTAATGCCACCAAAGTAGACTCACCCCTGGATGATAAGGATCAAGGAGATGCTGCTATGAGGAAATATAATTGGATAAATATTAGCGAAGATCATATAAAAATCTACAATTTAGGGACATTAAAACATCCCCAACCTGTTTGGACATGTGCTAGACTACCTTAACCTTTGTAGACTCAACTCATAAATCTCCTCATGGATTTTCAAGATGTTCTTGCTTGGGAGTATAAGGATATCTAGGGACTTTTTATCAACCCCGCATTCTTCTAAAGCCCACTTTACATTCTAGTACTTCAACAAAGGTAAAGGATGAGTCCAAACTATGCTAAACTAGTTAAACAAGAAATTGACAGATGATTAAAAGTTGAATTCATAGTTCTTATCGAGAATATAGAATGGCTATCAATCTAGAATGGCTATCACCAATCATTATTGTTCACAAAAAGAACAAGAAACTTTGGATCTATATTGACTAGTACTAAAAGGTCCGTGTTGCTACTATTCCCGACCATTTCCCACTCCCTTTATTAGATAGTATACTAGATGAAGTTGCTAGCTAGGAAATGTATTCATTTATGAATGGCATTAGTGGTTATAACTAGGTGTGAATGGCAAAATATGATATACCTAAAATGGTGTTCATCACAATTGGCGAGTATATGCCTGTAAATTCATGTGATTTGGATTGAAAATGCACAAAATACCTTCTATAGATGTATGCCAACAATTTTCTCTCCATATCTTAAAGACTTTTTAAGGATTTTTGTTGATGATTTCTCAATTCTAGGATACAAAAAGCTACATGTGCATCAAATACAACTCTGTTTTGAATTGTGTTGGGACAACTGACCCTGTTAAACCCTTCTAAGTCTATTTTTGTAGTCAGTTATGGAAATTGGCTAGGCCATGTAATCTCCAAGATCAGAATTGAAGTACATCTTGATAAGATTAAAGCTATCCAAGCAACTCCAATTCTAACTCCTCCTAAGGAAGTGCAGAGGTTCCTTGGGATAGATTAGATGGCACTGTAGACACCTAAAACATTTGGCCCATTTTGCAATACCACTCAATCAGTTGGCACATGTTCATCCCAATAAATTCAATTGGACTAAAGAATGTGCAATCACCTTTGATCAATCACAAAATCTCTTCAGTTACGCACTTGTAATGCAAGCTCCAAATTGGGAACAACCTTTCCATGTTTTCATGGATCCTTTTGAATTGGCAAAAGGAAGCATATTAATGCAAATTGCAAATACAGTATGGTATTGGCATGTCTACTATGCAAGTCAAAGATTAATTGTATTAGAAGGTTATTACTCTGTACTCCAAAAGAGTTTGGGATTGATTTACTCAATTAAAAAGCTTTGACCTTATTTTTTAGGCTGCAAATTCACTTCTCATGCGGATCATTATATCCTACTTTATCTAATTTGGTGGCAAACATAAGTAGGAAGTGTGGCTAGATGGGTTTTACCTCAAAAAGAATTTGATTTTTAAATATGCCATTGGCTATGTGCATTGCATACTATAGTTGTTTACTTATATAGACTCAATTCCAAAGAGCCACCAGAAGGTGTAGAAGATCCTTTCTGGATGTAGAGTTATCACTATAGCATGGATGCCAATTAATTGAAATTATCATTCTCTAAAGTCTACAACTAATTATATGTGATATGGACTACTATATACTTTCCTAGAAAGTGGGATAATGCCTTCATATTTTACTACAATTGCAAGGCAAACATTAGCTTTATGTAGTCTTCAATTCTGACTTCTAGTGGTCCGATTGTATTATCAGGACATCACAGGAGGTTGGTTTAGATATGTGTAGCCTCATGAATAATCAACTATAATTACCAAAGCTCGTCACCATCCTATAGTAGGACATTTCAGAGCATATCTAAGTAACAGAAAAATCAAGTAACTTAAGGCAAATTATCATATCATAAAAAGCTATCCTAAATTGGTTGAAAAAGGGGCAAAGAAGAAAGAGGTTGGAATGGTTGTTGTAGAGGCCTATACACCTAAAATTGAGTCTGATAATCTTCTTTAAAATGAAGAATGGGCATTTACTATTGTTTGCATCTATGACCCATCTTCTCATGAGCAATGTATGTCTATAGTAGACTTAGATGTTTGCTAATTTGTTAGTAGGGAAACCAAACATATAACCTCACAATGTTGTTTCTTCAGTTCACTTGAGCCTACCTCTATAAAGAATACAGTCACATGTGCTAACAGCTCCTCTTATCAAGTCATGGGAGTTGGTAAGATCATTCTGACTACTAAGTATGGTACTTATTTCACATTGTTAGATGCTTTATATGTGCAAGAAAGATATGTTGTTAGTTTCAGTGTTAGTCAAGATTGGATTGGTTGTCAAAATTGTTGATGAAAAATGTATAGTTCATGATCTCTCATGTGTGGGGTGGGCCTCAATAATAATAAATCACATGTTTATAGGATCTTCCAACACATGAACCTTAGCATACACACCTTAAGACTCAAAAAGATGATGAATGAGAGATAGAGAGAGAATAAACAAAATCTTTCAAAGTGTACGGTAAGCTAGGATGCTCACCTACATTATCTTATATTCCAATGTCAAATTACAATATAAAAATATGATACAAACTAACAATATATGAATCTAGGTAGAAATAGGAACTAGATATAAGAAATTGTGTGCCTAACAGGTATAAAGAGTGTGTCTGTGAGAATATGGAGAATATGAACAATTTAGAATTGTTTTACAACAAACCTGAATTCTGATTATCCTAAAACTAGTGAATGAACAAGTGAGGACAAATGTAGATTTGTTACTCACAGTATGTTGGCTGACATGAACTCTGAGGTCTCAAGATGTATAGCATAACTCCTCCAAGAGTGTAAGAACACTTCCTCCAAGATCTCCTCCAAGGTCTCCTCCTTGAGTTGATGAAATCCTTGAGTGATTCTTGTGAAGATAATGAGCTATGATCCTAACCCTCCTTATATATGATTCTAATCATCCATGATGAGCTCATAAAGCAACTCTCTAAAAAACATATGATCGCCACTATAGAAAAACAATTCCAAAAATAGAGATCGTACGGTGCCAAAAAAAAATCTCCATGATGTCACCACTATGCCCTGTAGGATTCGAACTCACGCCACAATTTTGGATAGCACCTACCTTAGCCAAGGATTCCCATTCTTTTTGTTGTAGAGTCATGTACAAAATATAAAACTTGACCTAGTTTAGGTTCAAGATTTTGGACATATTGACATTGTTTTCAACAATCCCCCCTTCAATGTCATAATGTTACAATAACCTACAAAACTTCCTGTGACTCTACAAATATATCTCTTCACTAATTTCCAGTGAATATTGTGCCAATTGTGCATGAACTTTGACACTTGAGAAATCGCAAACTGAATGTCCGAATGTGTATTACATAGATATATCAAGCAACCAACTGCTTGACTATATAATGTATCATCAAATGATTCTGAATCTTCTTCCAACTACAATGACACATTGACATCCATAAGTGTTTGTATAGGCTTGGAATCTATCATATAAACCCTTCTAACAATTTCTCAATGTATTTATGTTGTGTCATGTAGAGACACTTATCTTTGTACTTGAACTCAATCCCAAGATAATAATGCAAAATACCTAAGTCATTTAGATCAAGTGTATGCTTAAGTTTCACTTTAAAATACTGAAGTTTTGAATCCTTGGGAGTTTTCATTATCATATCATCAACATATATGATAATAATAATCAAAACATCTTTCTTAGCTTTAGCATAAAGAATGGGAGCTGCATCTGAGTTTTCAAAACCAATAGATAAAATATAGTCATGTATCTTCTCATACCAAGCTCTTGTTGCATTCTTTGGACCATACAAGGCTTTGATAAGCTTGTATACTAAATGCTCTTTATCTGTCTCTTCAAAACTTTGTGGTTGTTTAACATAAACATCTTCATGTAGATTAGCATTAAGAGATGAAGTTTTGATATCTAACTGGTATACTTTATGTTGCAATGGATTGAAGACAATGAAGCAAAAGAAAGAAGTAAAGAAAAGCAGGCCCCAAAATTTTCAATCAGTGCCCCATTTTCTTTTTCCAAAACCCATTCTAAAACCTTGAGAAATCATGTGAATGATCTAGAGGAGTCCTCTAGATGCATGATCCTGAAGATTGTAACATTACATAGTAGGAAACTAGTGATTTAGAGGAAAAGTGTCAATCTCTTATGTGAAAGGACCATTTTTAGGGCATATGTATATAAGTCATTTTGTGACTCTTTGTAAAAAAAACTTTTGGCCATTGTGAAGAACTAACAAACAGAATTTTGAATTTGCTTCTTCTTGGCTCTGTAACTTCTTCTCCATAGTTACAATTGGCTAAATTCCTCTTAGAGGATGGTGGCATATAGTGTTAAGTAGTTATTATGCACAAGATCTCAATTTATGAGCAAGGCTTTACTCAATTGTAACCTTAACATCATCAGATGATCATCCCAATATTTCAGGAGTGTGTAGAGAATGACTCTGAGAGATTAAATGATTTGTATCTCACAAAATATAAAACTAAATTATAGGGAACTTTACATAATAAAAAAGGCACCAATTCCTTTCCTATGAGTCCTTAATAAGTATTGGACATCTGAGGAGTGAGAATCAATCTCTGCAAGTCTGTAGACTTTAGAGAAGAAGGTGGAAAGGAAAGCAAAATGGACAAGTAATGAATCAAACTGATTTGAATTCTCATCTCACTCTTTGTAAAAGTGTGTGCAGAGTGTTTATGTACACGTCTACATGTTTCCTAGTGAGTTCCCATGACTCTTTAGCTCGAATTTGGATCTCCAATGCACACGAAGTCGAGTTAGTGTGATTAATTCTTTTTCCCTACAATTTAGGAAAGTGAGGAAACATTTTAAAGTTGACTCAAAATATTTGGAAATGATCTCAACCACCCAAATCATGGTATTTGTCTTCTCTTATATCCTTAACGATGGCTTTTGGCTTCTCTTACATCCTTAATGAGATTTCTAAGCATTATGATACAAAAGATTTTAATCAACTAATGAGTATACAATGGATTAGAAGAGAAAGCATAATGTTTCCACAAGACTAAGATTTCACCAAGTAGTGAACTTGATCTAGAACAAATCTTCATTCAAGCATGATGCAAGCTTGATTGTTCTAACATCTCCCCTGCAAGCTAAAGCATGCTTGAGCCTTCATTCTTTGATTATATGAATTCCTACAATAGATTTAAATAAGAAAAGCTTAACTCCATCAAGAGCTTTGGTCATCATATATGCCACTTGTTTCTATACTAGAAAACATCAATTTTCTTTGCCAAGAGTTTCTCCCTAATGAACTGATAATGAGCCTCTATATGTTTGTTTCTTGTATGGTATACAAGATTTGTTGCTAGATGCATTGAGCTTATATTATCTCCAAATATGTGAGGCTTCATACTCCAATTCCAAAATCTACAACTGTAGGTTGCAGATATGTTTGGTATATAGGATTTGTTGCTAGATGCATTGAGCTTATGTTATCTCCAAATATGTGAGTTTGAGTACTCACAATTCCAAAATTTGCGATTGTAGGTTGCTTTTTGGAGCTCCAAGACACAAGCTTAGATCTGTGAATTCTAGAAATCATAATGCACTTCTCTTATCATCCTTGGATCATGCCCAATCTACATCTAAATAAAATTTGAGATCCAAATCTAATGTATAGGAGTAAAATATACCTTCATTAATTGTGCCTTTGAGATTCTTGAGTACTCTCTTAGTTGCATCCATGTGTGGCTTCTTGGAGAGTGCATGAGCTCACTTAGCACTCCTATACTATATGAGATGTCTTCCCTTGTATGTGTAGCATGAATTAGACTACATATAAGACTTTGATTCTCTTTTATATCTTCAATATCTTCACCTTCATAAACACTAGATTTATGATTCATTTCCATGGGTGTTCACGTTGGTTTTGCATTATCCAACTTGAATTTATGAAGTAGATCCTGAATATACCTTCTCTGAGTCAAGTACATTCCTTGATCCCTATAGATGACATGCATACCTAAGAAGAATGTGAGTTCTCCAATGTCACTAATCTTGAATTCCTCTTGCATGTGCCTTTTGATCCTTTCTATTCAATTCAAGTGATCACATGTCATATCTATGTCATCTACATACACACATAAATGGATAACTTCATTATGAACTTTCTTAATGAACAATGAAGGATCTGCATTGCTTGATTTGAATCCTTGATCTTGTAGATAGGTCACAGTAATTTGTAGTTTCAAGCTCTAGGAGCTTGTTTTAAACCATACAATGCTTTTTAAGTTTGCATACATAATTAGGATAATCAAGGTTTTCAAAACTTGGGAGTTGTGACATGTATACCTCTTCATTGATCCATGCATTGAGAAAAGAATTGTTCACATCAAGTCGAAGTAGCTTCTAATTCCTTGCAATTACAACACTAAGCAACGTCCTGATGGTGGTCATTTTGGCAACTAGTGAGAAAGTTTCTTCATAGTCTATGCCATGAGTTTGAGCACATGCAAATTGATCCATCTGAATTCCTTTTCAATTTATAGACCCATCTGCAACCTATTACCTTCTTATTGGTTTGCATTGGCTTTGCACATGCAAATTGATCCATCTGAATTCCTTTTCAATTCCTTAAGCGATTCCTTAAGCAACCAACCTGGCTTTATACATGCAAATTGATCCATCTGAATTCCTTTTCAATTTATAGACCCATCTACAACCTATTACCTTCTTATTGGTTTGCATTGGAACTAACTCCCATGTGTTCATCTCCTTTAGAGCTTCTATTTCCTCTTTCATGTCCTTCTCCAACTTAGGGTTACCTTTGGATTCTTCATAGGTTGATGGTTCCTTTGAACATGTAAGTTTGGACAAATAGATAGTGTGTTTGGTTAAAAAGGTAGAGTCATAACCATACCTTTCAAGTTGCCTTCTTTCCCTTGTTGACCTTCTAGGAGTGTGTTTGGAGAATTCTCCACATTCTTGCATTCTGGCTTTTCCTCTTGACTTTGAGAGCTTGTAGTCTCTCTCCTTCTCATCTTCTGATTCACTTCTAGATTCCTGCACTTGTGTATCATGCCTGCTATGTAATGGATGAAAATTTGAATCAACATCATAGGGTAAATTTACCTTCTATTTATCCACTTCATACCATGATCTATGTTTTTCAAATACAACATCCCTGCTTGTGGTAAATTGCTTTATGGTTGGATTGTAGAACCCGTGGCCCATTTGAGTTGAATCATATGAACACAACCTTGGTTGCCCTTTTGTCCAATGTTCCTTTGATTTGTGAAGGTACATGAACACATGTTGAACAACCAAAGACTTTGGAATGACCTAGACTTTTTCTTCTACCATTCCAAGCTTCAATAGGAGTCATACCTTGAAGAGATTGGGATGGAAGTCTACTCACAAGATACACGATAGTAGATATGGTTTTTGCCCAAAGACAATGTGGTAACTTCTTCTCTTCAAGCATAGTCCTTGTTGATCCAACTAGAGTTTTGTTAACTCCTTTCTGCAATACCATTTAGTTTAGGAGAGTACCTAGTGGTGACTTCTCTTTTGATGCCTTTACCCTGCAAATACTCATCAAACTCTTTGGAGAAGCATTCTCCCCCTCCATTAGATCTGAGTTTCTTTAATGATCTACCTGTATGATTTTCCACATGTGCTAGATACCCTTTGAGGTATTCAAAAACTTCACTCTTAGTCTTGATAAAGTACATAATTGACCATCTACTATGATCTTCAACAAAAGATACATAATACCTTGAGCCTGATAATGAAGGTTCTTGACTTGGCCCCTACACATCTATGTGTACTAGTTCCAAGAGATTGTTGTGAATGTAGCCTTTGTGGTTGAAAGGTTGCCTTTGTGCCTTGCCAATTTGGCAAGCATCACATCTATTCATTGTGTGTTGCTTTGAGATGTTTGGCAGCCCTAGAATGTGTTTGATCCTTGCATATATCCTTCAAGGTTCTTTCATTCACATGAGCAAGTCTCTTATGCCACACTTCTAACTCACTTAGGGTTTGAGACCCGAAGTTGAAAAGAGCTATATTTCTAGTTTCTCCTACTCCAAATGTGAAGACTATACCATGTGTCTCACCTCTTTCTATCTTTTTGAAGCCTTGACATGGATCTTCTACATAAGCTCCATGTTGGGTGAACCTAACTTGTAAGCCTTTTTCAACTATTTGGCCTACACTTATTAGGTTTTTAGTAATAGTGGGTACATAGAGAACCTTAATCAAAATGTTTGTTTTGCCATTGGGAGCTTTGACATTGCCAATCCTTTCCAGATTGTGTTTGGTATCATCTCCTATTTGTACTTCATGCTTATGCTTGGGTTTCTCCAAGTCCGATAGAAGAGCAACATTGCCTCTAACATGGTTTAAATGACAAGAATCTATGTAGAACAAATGCTCATCTTCTTTACTTTCTTTATGAGTATAATTCATTAGGAGTAATGAATTTTCATGTGATTGATCCTCTGATTAGTTCTTGACATCCCTTATGTTGTGATTTCAATTACTATTGTTGTAGCTTTTCCACCTTTGCCTCTTGTGTTGCCAATCCACCTCTACCTCCTCCATTGAACCAACAATTTTGAGTGGTGTGGTTGGTCTTATTATAGATGGCACAAGGTTGGCTCTCTTGTCCTTTGTTTTTGTCCTGCTTTGCTCCTTTCTTCTTCCTTTTCCACTTTCTCTTGTCTACATAGTTGGCTTGAGGGATATCTTCATCGTCATCCTCCTTCTTCTTTAATTTATTCTTCTTGTCCTTCTTATCTACATAAAGAGCACTTGTGGGGTTAGTTACCTTGATAAGAGTTACCTTCCTTATTACCTACTCTATCTTATTTCCCTCCCTTCTACTTCTAGACCCTAACTCTCAATATCTTTTCCTAATCCTTAAGAACTTTCTCCACACTCTCTAATGTGAATGGTAATCCAAGTGCAATATTTTTTACCTTGCCACCATGATCCTATTCCTATTCATGCACACTTGTTGGAGTTTGAGGTCTACGGAAGCACGCGAACAACACAAGGAATAGGAACAAGTTTGGAGCACAACACACAATACTAAATGTATTACCACCAGAATGTACAAAGATAAGTGACCCATTAGTGCTATCGGCGTATTTACGAGCCAGGGGAAAAAACCTCCTAAGGAGGGAAAAAAATTGCCCTGATGATCCTAGTGTGTTCACACACATCACTACCTAAATATATCAACAAATCCCCCTCAGAGTGATGGGGTGAACAAGGAGCTGGTGCTCATGTATAAGGAAATGCCAAGCTATGCGGAATCAATCTACAAAAGGAAGTGATTCCAAAGCTTTGCAGAAAGCTTCAAACTTCTCCTTAGGCAGAGTCTTTGTGAAAAGGTCTGCAATGTTCTCCTGTGTGGGCATATATGCCAAACTCATCTCTCCAGTAGAGAACCTCTCCTTGACATAATGATAGTGCACCTCAATGTGCTTAGTGCGAGCATGCAACACAGGGTTCCTCACAACTGCCAATGCACTTTGACTGTCAGTGAAAATGGTGGTCACAGAAGATTGACCAACACCCAAATTAGCCATAAGGCATCTGAGCCACACACACTCAATAGTCCTTGTGAAAGTTGCCCTATACTCAGCCTCACAATTGGAAGTGGCCACAATAGGCTGCTTCTTGCTCAACCAAGTTATGCATGATCTACCAAGAATGAAGCAAAAACCACTCATGGAAACACGAGTGTTATAGCAACCAGCCCATTAAGAGTTAGTAAAAGCATGTAAATCTAGCAGTAGTGATCCACCCTTGGGATAAAACAATCCAAGTAGCCGAGTACCACTCAAGTAACGAAAGATGTGCTTAATCGCATGCCAATGCTTGACACATGGGCAATACATAAACTTGCTCATCTGTCAGACATCAAATTGAATATTTGGTTGATTAATGCATAAGTAAATCAAGCATACAATTGCCTGCAGATAGAGAATGGCATCAAATGCATCCCTAGCATCATGAAGACTCAATCATAAACATGTCTCAATAGGTGTGGTAATAGGTTTGCAGTCTTCAAGTACAAAATGCTACAATAATGTGTCAATTTATTTGGTTTGACAAAAGCTATTTTGCCATCAACTTGCATAAACTAAATGCCCACATAATGATGTAAATGCCCCAAATCTAACATCTCAAATGAGGCATGCAGATCAGCCTTTAAAATCAACAATATGCTTCTCATGACAACCATGAGCAGCATGTCATCAACATTAACAACAATGATCAGAAGCACATCATTTGCATGCTTAACATATAAGGTGCTCTCAATTGGATTAATCTCAAAACCATGTGCAATCAGGTAGGCATGCTTCTTTTCATACCAAGCATCTGGTGCTTGCTTTAAACCATATAACGCCCTTTTCAACCTACACACTTGGTTTTCACGCCCTTTCTACACAAATCTAGGAGGCTAAAAAACATACAGGAGGCAATTCACATAAAGTCAAGGTACCATTTTTCATAATAGTATCATATTCTTATGTCATAGCAGCCATCCAATTTCTACGGTTTGGTTCTTCATAAAAAAAAAACATGCTCATTCTCATCATATGCACTAGAGGCAGCCATAGCACAGCAATCTGATGCAAAAAGGCACTATGAGAGCCTAAACAAGTATGATACGATAGAGGTGCATCTTATTTGCTGCCATGCAAATTCTGCACCAGCCATTCTGGCATAGTTTTTGCCTCCTCAATATCAACTCTCTGATCAACAAGTGCATCATGTAAATCTGCATCAGAAATGGAATGATCTACATCATCACATGAAACCTGTAAAGGCTGAGAAGTTGCCTCACTAGGACTAGCACTAGACTCTCCACATGTAAAAAGAGGCAGCGAAGTGTCATACATGTCTTTGGAGCTAATTGATATCTCCCTAGTAATGGTTGAATAGCATCTTCCACAAAAACAACATCACGACTAACCAAGATGTGTTTAGTCTATTGATGATATAGATGATAGCCTTTGCTTTCAGAACTATACACAACAAGAATACATTTAATTGCTTTATCATCCAATTTCCTGCGTTGTTGCTCAGGCACTAATGCATATGCCAAACAACCAAAAACAAGTAGCTGAGCAACATATGGCTTGTGACCATGCCAAGCCTCATATGGAGTGATAGAGTGCAATGCTTTAGTGGAACACCTGTTAAGTACATATGTTGCACACATAATAGCCTCAAGCCAAAAATTATGTGGTAAAGCATAACTCTTGACCATAAACCTCCCCTTCTCCATGAGTGACATGTTCTTTCGTTCAGCAAATCCATTCTGTTGAGGTGTATATAGCACTATACACTGATGTTTTATCCCACGTTCAACCAGAAATGCATTTAAGTCAGAAGACATATATTCCCCCCCTTGATCAGAATGGAGGGTAGCCATTTTACATGCTAATAGATTTTTATCCAAAACCAAAAATTGTTTGAAGCACATAAACACTTCGGACTTTGCTTTCACTGGATATACCCATGCATGCCTGTAAATCATCAATGAAAGTCACAAAGTAAAGATAGTTCCCAAAGGAGGGTGTGTGCATAGGACCACAGACATCACTATGAAGAAGTTGCAATTTCTAAGTAGCTCGAACTATACCATCTTTTGGGAATGAGGAATGTTGCATTTTTCCCAAAATATAGCCTTCACAAACATGTTTACCAGGTGCCTCAAGGTTGGGCACAGAGGACACCATTTCAGAGTTTTGAAGGTGTAGCAAACTAGCAAAATTCAAATGACCAAAGCATACATGCCAAAGCTTTGCATCTGACAACCAATCTTAGCTAAAGCTTAAACTGATAATAGATTCTTATTGATCCCTAGCACAAATAAAGCATCTGACAATGTAAAAGAACTATCATCATCAGTAGTTAGAATGATCTTACCAAATCCCATGACAGGATAAGAGGATTTTTTGGCACATGTGATAGTATTACCTATAGGGGCAGGCTCGAGTGAAGTGAAGAAACTACGGTTCAAGGTAATATGTTTGGTTGCACCACTATCAAAGTACCAAACATCTGAGTCTACTCTAGACATACACTATTCATGAGAAGATGGGTCATAACTACAAACACTGGTAAATGCCCATTCTTCATTCTGCACAAGATTAGCAAACTTTGTTTTGGGAGTAGAGGCCTCTGCAACAACAATTCCAGCCTCTTTCTTCCTTGTCTCTTTAGTAGTCAATTTTGGACAACTCTTTATGACATGGTAATTTCCTTTGCGATATTTGCAAAACAATTTTTGCTTTTCTATTTTCTTCTCGTCTCTATCATCCTTCTTTGATTGTGCAGAATTAGCAGATTTTTGCTTAGTAGTAGAAGAGCTCCATTTACCTTTGCCCTTCTAATTAGCCAAGAAAGCTTGATCTGCAACATGCATAATGGACCCGTTCTTACAGAACTAACTCGTCAAATGCTAAGGCATTTGGATTGCATTTCATCATCAAACAAAGAGCAGAAGCAAAACTCTTATATGAATCAGGAGGATCATTTAGAATAGTCTACACAAGTGAACTGTCAGGTAAGACTTCATCAGTAAAAATCAATTGATCCTTCAAATCTTTGATCTTTGTCAAAGAATTGTCCATGAAATCTCCTTCATTCATGTGCTCACTCTCCAACTCTTTTCAGAGGTAAGCAACACGAGCCTCATTCCTTGCCTCGTATAAAGTGGTAAGTGTATCCCAAGCATCCTTAGCTGTTCTGCAAGAGCGAATGTGAGGAACAATGGCATGTTTGACAGATAAGGCTATCAATGCATGTGCATGAGCATCTCTGCCATCTCAAAGAATTTTCTCTATAGTAGGTGTAGCAGGAACAAACAAGAATCTAAAGAATAACACCATCTTCAATGCCATCTGCATCACCTTCAGCAAGTATGTTTGTAAGTGTAATAGGACGTTTTTCACCACCCTACACAATATTCCAAAGCCCTTCTGCAACCAATACATGATGCATCATATAAGCCCATAATGGATAATTGGCACCGTCCAACTTATCCTCAATCGCCAACATACGGAATACATCACTGCTTTCAGCCATGGCTACTGACTAAAATACCCTGATGTTAAAAAGTGATTGTATCTCAAAAAGTTGAACAGAACTACCTTGTCGAGTTTTGCTAAACGTGTAGTTTAGACTTTGAGATGCTTATACTGTCAAACCAAAACCTGTATATATCTTTGGCACAAAAAGACAAAATTTCCTACACAAGCACTATGATAGTGTGTTTGGAGGTCGGAACGAGCTCAAATCATGATTTCGGCACCACATAGTGAAGCTAGTTTAATCTCCTAATCACCTTGAGTATGCCCACCAAATTTCATGTGATTTTGAGATTGTGATCGAAGGGGTGTTGATGACACCCTAGATGAATCAACGACCTGCTCTGATACCAATTGTTGGAATTTGAGGTCTAAAGCATGTGAACAGCACAAGGAAGAAGAAGAATCTTGGAGCATAACACACAATACTGAATGTATTACCACTAGAATCTACAAAGATAAGTGACCCATTAGGGCTATAGGCCTATTTACAAGTCGGGGGAAAGAAACCTCCTAAAGAGGGAAAGAAGTGCCTCGATGGTCCTAGCATGTTCACATACATCATTACCTAAATATATCAACAACACTCACTTCACAATGATACCATAACCATCACATAGGCACCTTGAATTAGGCTCTCATCCCTTGAAACAATGCCAAAAATGTGTATGCTAAGTGATAAGTGATTCTAGATAATTATTGCACATCTACGAAGACAATCAAGTGGTGGCTTGACTAACACATTAAAATCGTCAAACTGAGAGCTAGCTCGGATAAGTGCATAGAAACATGTGCTCCACTTGATGGTTAATTCATATAATGGAAAAAAATGTATACATGGAGGATACCACCTCACACCAACATCCTTTACACTTGGATATGCAACATGATACCTGTTGTAGCAATAGACACTAAAATGAAGATTTCTTCCTATTTCAAAGTCCCAATGTTTTCAATATTGGGGTTTTTAAACTCTCAATGAGACGCATCTATTGGAAGTGTTTTTGAAAGTTTTTTTGAGTATTCTATGCAAAGTTATGGCAAAGACACCGTGTCAAGAATTTCCAAAATTCACTCTATGACTCCCTACACCTCATATACACATGAAGATAGCGAAAATCATGGGGAAGGGGTAGATAACACATCCAAGCACACATTACATAGCTAACATTATACAAAAGTATGGTACATGTTTGGGGATTGTGCAACTAGAGGACTCCTCAAGTGCATTTATAAGGCTTAATATACATCAATTGGACTCTATTGAAAAAGAAATAGGCATTCTTTTGAAAAAAATTACGTGCCTTTAAACCTTCCTCTCTGCTTCTCTTCTTCTCTTCACTCTATTTTTCCTTTCATTTTCTTTAGCCTCTTTAATCCCTACAACAAAGCTGTAAAAGTAGTGGTGGAGATTGCACATGCATATGTGTCTTTGGTTAATCCAGAGGTCACCATTAATCCGAGGAGCTATATATAGAGGCATAAGGTTGGGGGAGAGTGACCTCTGTAGCATGTGGTGATGGCCAAGTTATTCATATTGGTATCAGAGCCTATGCAAGCTTTCATGGGGACATTCCATGTGATCATCAAGTTCCTGAAGTGGAAGAGATCCCATTTCCTTTATTTCCACACATACTTGCATGCAAGTTGATTTTCCATCTTAGAATTTTGCTTAAGAACTGGAGACCTTCCATGTGATCATCAAGTTCATGGAGTGGAAGAGATTCCATTTCTTTTATTTCATCACATACATGCATGCGAGTTGATTTTCCATCTCAAACTTTCACTTTAGAGCTCTATCTAGGATTCTCGTTTTAGAGCTTGCATGTGTCTCTCCCTGAAATTTGCAAAAGGGAAACTTATAGTATGTCTGAGGGAAGATTAGATCTTTTGACCTCTCAATGTAGGCTCACACACTAGCCAACGTGCCCTATGTCAGATGATAGTATTTTTTTGCATCTGAACATATCTTATTCAATTGTTGTGCAATTTGGACGTGGCATAAAAGAGCCAAAAAGGGACTCTAAAGACTGTTTAGGAACATCTTTGAACTTATGAGCTTAGATTACAATGTGTCAATCAAAGCCATCCCATCCATCTCCATTTGATACCTTATATTGACATAAAAAATGTTTTATATTTCATGAAGGCACATGTATGATGCATGATGGAAGCAGTAAGTCCATCCATGGATTGATCTCATGACCTGAGCATGCTCAAGATTCAACCTGTCCAACATGAACTTCAGTGATTGATGCAACAAAACAAAGACATGCATTACTTGATTGAAGCTAAGTAAAACAAAAAAATATAGGAATTGACTCAAAGCTTCACACATGGTAGGCCTACATATCAAACTATTGACCCCACATATAGGAGGTTATGGTCTATCCATCATGCCACTACCTTAAACTTTGAGCTACTTAAGAAGACTCTTGTATATCTTTGTAACAACCATGAATTCTTCAACTCTATAGAATTTCAATGGTTGAACCCATGTCCCCATTATGATTACATGCATCTTGAACTTATCTCAAGTAGCATTGTACTACAAATTCGAACTTGTCTTTGTTTTATCACAAAGACTTACATTATTCATGAATCCATATCTTCATCATTCCTAAATAAATGGTGAGAGATTTTGCAAATCTTAACCTTCATTGGTTGAAGAAATCAAGTCAAGGATTCTTCACATTAAAGGTTTAGAACAACTTTAATACATCAAGAAGATATGAAGCAAGGGGATTAGAGCTAAGTGGAACAAGGATGGCTCTCTCAAGGCAAAAGAGGGATGGCTCTTCACAAGGCAAAGGAAGGACATAGCTATTTATGGAGCTAAGTATTTTTTTATTGATGTTTGGTTTTAATGTTTGATTGATCTTGTTTTCATTATCTTGAACTTAACTATTACATTGAAATAAGAGAGCTTTCAATAGATCAAGTCCAGAACAATATAATGAAATTAATTTTTCATTACAAGTATTAGCATGCATTCAACAAGAGCTTGTTTTTAAAATAGTGTTTGTGCATCAAAGAATGAATTCTTGTAACACATATCAAGTTTTCCTTTCATTAGATTAAGTTGATTGCACCAAGGATATGTGTTTTTATATCATTGTGCATCAAAAGGAAAGGAAATAAATGCATCAATATTAAGCATGTCAAACATTCTTAATACAAAGGGGAATTTGCATCAACCACATGCATGCAAGCACATGCAACTACATGCATGCAAGAACATTTTTTTGGTGCAATGAGCAAGCCTAAAAACTTGGCCTTAACTCATATGACTCTCATAATTTATCTCACATAGATATGGTCGTGTGAACACATATTTGTAGAACTCCAGGGGTAAAACTCATGTAGTTTTCTTGGTCATTTGTGAAAGCTAAAAGTAGAAGAGGAGTCTCATAGAATTAAGAAGCCAATTTCCATGCCTTTGTTAGTTGAGGAATCAAATTTAAATCATCCCTAAAGTCAAGGATCACTTTTAGATGGAATTCAAAATTCAAACTCATGTATAACTACATCTAGTTCTTAGTCATAGGATATGAAGCCTTTTCCTAAGATATTGAGTTGGATTCTTGAGCTTAAATTGTGCTCATGTCATGTAGGAATAGTCCTCCACACTTCCCTAGTATCATATGGTGCAATGTCAATACACATTATGATTCATACATCTTGATTACTTGCTCTTTGTGTGTTGCTACAGTACCTTGAGATACAGAGTGAACGTGGTTGATCTATTTCTCTACCTATGAATATGTTTTTTTAGAAATTTCACTTATATCAATTAGATTGGAGTGTTTTTTATCTAGATTTCAAGTTTCCTTCTCATTGGATAAGTATATATCAAGTTATGAATGTTTGAAGTTGAATGTGTCAGCACTTCATCTTGCTCCTGAAAAGTCGTGGTGACCCCCCAGACTTGCTAAACTCATTGTTCTCTGTATGGTCCAGAAAATTCATCAAATAACTTGCTTTAGTTAGCTATACACTTCAATTAGATATTTCCAAAATCTCTCTGGTCAATTCATACCAAATTGTGAGCTCTAAATATTTTTCTATGACCTTCACTTCCAAAAATAGAAGGTTGCTTCAACTCTTGTGAAGTGGAAGTCATCTGTTTTGATGCAATCATTTGGCAATGATGTTCCAAAGGAATTATTGAATATTTATACATATTTTTGAAGCTAATGATGTACATTAAGCATCCCTAAAGTCATATTGGCTGGTGTAGAGCAAGTTTGTTACAACACCAATTCATCGATGCACATATCCCATCACCCCTTCACAATGGTATGAGAGCAACTAAGCATCATGGGTGATGGATTACCCTCATCTATTGAGAAATTGGATCAAGGTAATCACTCAACATGGTCACTCTGAATGGAGGCTTATCTATAAGTAAGGAGTCTCTATGGTTACATATTTGGAGATGAGATGATGCCAATACTTAAAAGCAAGGGCCAACCAACACAAGAAGAATGGGAAAGGTTAAATGCATGGTGCTCAAAGGATGTTTTGGCAAGGTCATACATTCTCAACTCTATCTCTGATTTTCTATTTATGCACATTAGGAATTTCAAGACATCACAGAACCATGGAATGCTCTTGAAGAATACTTCTCATCAAGCACCAAGGAAAGGAAGAATCAGTTATGGATGGAGCCAAGAAGATGCCCAAGCAAAGTGTGACTGGTGAATGACATTATGGTGGAAGCACTAGAGAAGTCATTGATGAAGAACAAATAGTAAGGCAAGTCATCAATGGTATCAAGGCTCATGACAAATGGGAACCCTTCACCACAACCATGGACCTTTACATGGACATGCAAGTTCCTAACTTCAACACACTCATGGGGCAATTGTTCACACATGAAACAAAGCTTATGAAGAATGAAGACAAGCAAAAAGGTAATCAATCCTCTACTCTCTACACAAATAAGAATAAAATCTAGGATATCAAAGGCAAAGGCAAGAAGTCTGATGATGCAGGTAGTACCTCTCAAGCCAACTTTGCAAGTAGAGGTAGAGGCTCACGAGGAAGAGGCAGAGAAGGTAGACAAGGCAGGGGGAGAGCCTGAAGCTCATCATCCTATGCCATATGTGGTCTAACCAATCATATTACAGAGAATTGTTTCAAGAACCCAAGGAACCAAAGAGGAAGAGGATACAATAGAGGGGGCTATGCAAATTCAAGAGGAAGGTTCAACAATTCTTATGGATACAACAATAACTCATACAACAACTACCAAGGTGGATACAAAGGAAGGAGAGAGTGCAACAACTATACAGATGATCAAACTCAAGAAGACTCGCTTCTTCTCATGAACATGACTATTCATGAAGGTAAAACAGATTAACATGTGTTTTATATAGACTCATGACTCTCAAATCATGTGGCATGCAATGTAGCTCTATTCTCATATTTGGAGGACCCAAGGAATAGGCATGAAGTCCAAACTAGAGATGACACAAGGCATCCACTTGAGAAGATAGGTAATGTGAAGACTTCATATGGTAATATGAACTTACTAATTAGTGTACTCCATGTTCCTACTATCACCGAGAACCTCATCAGTATAGGTCAAATTGTTGAGAAGGGATTGCATGTTAGATTCACCAAGGAGCATTTGTTGAAGACACATTAGGGATTCAAGAAGATAGCAAGAGGAGAAAAAATAGGTAGGTTGTTCACCTTTGAACTCCAAGACACCAAGAACATTGCATTGTCCAATTATGGAACTCAAACTCTATCAAAATTAGATATTTGGTACAAGAGATTAGCTCATATAGGAGAAAGATATCTCAAACAAATCATTAGGGATTAGAGTGTATTTGTTCTACCAAACATATCAAAACAACATATGATTTATAAATGTAGTGCTTGTCAATTTGGTAAATCACAGAGGCAACCCTTCACCAAGAAAGGCTACATACATGGAGACCTATTGGAGTTGGTCCACAGAGATGTACGAGGATCAAGGAAGGAACCTTCAATCTCTAGATCAAGGTATTATGTGTCATTCATATATGATCATAGTAGATGGACTATCTTGTATTTCATGAAGCATAAAGATGAAGTATTTCAAAAAGTATCTAGCTCTTGTGGAGAGCCAAATAGGTAAAATCCTAAAGAGACTAAGGTCAGATGGAGGGGGAGAATACTTCTCCCATGACTTTGATCCTATCTCCAAGAGAGAGGGATCAAAAGATAATTTACCACTAGATACACTCCTGAGCAAAATGAAGTGGCAGAGAGAAGGAATAGGACAATTGTGGAGGTTGCAAGATCAATGCTCAATGAAAAGAAACTCCCCAACTACTTGTGGGTAGAGGCAATATCAACAACTACATATTTAGTGAATAGAATTCCATCAAAGGCTCTAGATGGCATGAACCATATGAGGCTTGGAATGGAAAGAGACCTAGTCTTGATCATCACAGGATCTTTGGGTGCATTGCATATGCACACATACCTTCGAAGATTAGAGGCATATTGAACCCTTAGGTAAAGAAATTCATATTCATTGGTTATGACCTTAATAAAAAAGGTTATAGGTTGTACAATCCAAACAAAAAATAATTCATTGTTAGTAGAGATGTTATTATTTATGAAAAGAATTCATGGTTTAAAGATGATTGTAGAGGATCAAACTACCTTATGACCTAGAGGAGGACTTTCCAACCTACAAAGAGAAATGAGCACACACTTGAAGCATCTAGTGATTCTAATGATGATATAGAAACCTCCGTAGTGATGCATGCACTGCTCTGATACCACTATTATCAGGATCTTAGTCACGCGCACATAGATGTTATAGATGCTAAAAACACACAGAAAAATAGGCACACCAGGAGACAAGACAGAACACACTATTGGGTGCAATCTCCCCCCATACACTCTACTTCGACAATCCACAGAGTGCATGTATTTATAAGAAGTTTTTATTATGTCAAAATAGTGGTTACATGAGAGCGGCTCCAAAAAATATGCGTGAAAGTAAAAGTTGGTAACTTTTGTAGAAAACCTTTGCTTTTAATATCAGAAATTGCAATGACCCTTATGTTGGCAATTGCCAAAGGCATCGACGCAGAGGAAGTATGTATAATCAGACTACAAAGAGTTGCGGGGAGCCAGACACTTCATTTTTTTCAAGAAATATATTTAATGATGTTCTCTTCAAACACCAAATAGTGATTTTCATAACTTTTGTAATATATGTATCATACCAATTTTGGTTGTTTTTAGATCTTTTTTAGACCTCCAAATGATCCCTAGAACCTAATTCTTAACTATGTCGAACACTAGATGCGAAACCGGTCAAAAGTAGTTTAGAATCTATAAAAAGAGATAGAGAGCTCATTTTTGAGGTTGGTTAGTGTGAGCTTAAAGCTAAATCGAGCTTGTAATAGTGTTCTTGAGCAATAGTCTACTTTCTACCTTCCATTGTGTCTCGCTTGTCTCTTCTATGTGTGTGTGTATATGTGTGTGCATTTCTATGCTTCTCAGCTTCACTTTCACTACTTCTTGCATTCACGATCTTAATATCACTCCTATCTCTTCCGCGGATTGACATTAAGGAGGTGGAGCTTCTTAACATTGTACTTACCATTGTGTTAGAACAACACCAAATTTGGCACCGTTGTCAGGGATTGAGTTCTAGGACAAATGCTTGATGGTAAGAATATAGCAAGAATCGGCATTGAAAGATAATAATTTCCGTTTTCTGTTGTTGTTTTTGCATAGTTTTTAGTGTTTTTCATCTCCCTCATACTCCTTCTTCATCACCGCATCATCTTCTTTCACTCCAAAAAAATTAGAAAATTCACCATATCCACCTATTCTCCCCATTTTCCTCATTTGCACATGTGAGATAGAGTGAAAGAGAGCGATTGAGCTAGCATATGTGTGTGTGTTTTTGTGTTTTCTTGCAGGTAAAACACTCCATTACAATAGGAAAGCTCAAAAAAGGTAAAAACTCAGACTTTCTACCATATCTGCCAAAGCTCTTGGACCATCACAATGGTCTGAGAAAGTCGGAATTTTTGGATTGCATATATAGCACATCGGAGGCGACACTTGCGCTTGCACGAATCCACAGATGCATCTTTCAAATCATCACTTTGGTGTATCATCATGATGGGCTCACATCATCGCGATTGTGTTGCACCATCACGATTGGCTCACGCCATCACGAGGACGTGATCGAGCCATCATGAGGGTTCACTCAGACCATCGCGATGGCCTCACACCATCATGATGATTCAAGTAGCCCATCGCGACGATCCCGCTGACCCCATACCATTGCAATTGGCTCAAGCCATCGTGACGCTTCAATGCCACATGTCACTTGGATCATCGTGATGCCTCGTTAGGATAGACCATCGGAGGGATCCCCAGACCATTGCGACGGTTCAACTGGACCATCGCAATGGTCCCAGACCATCACGATTGTTGTCGACCATCGTGAATGCTCAACTAAAATGCCAAATTAGGGTTTTGATTTTTTGAGCTATTTTAAGGCCAGTTTGAGTGAATTTTGGAGTGTTTAGGCATATTGGAGGGCCCTTAGCTCACATTTAGAGAAAAACCTATCTACTTATTTTAACCCCCTAGAGCCTGAACGTTCATAACTTTCTCATAGGAAATCCATTTTTTGAGTTGTAGAGCCCGTTGGAAAGCTCGTTTAAATCCTACGTGGTCTCAACTATTTTTTTTTTAAGAATAACACATTAATATTTGAATAGTATAAATTGAAGTTGACCCTTCTGTGGAATTAGGAAAGCAAAGGGGACACTAAAGGAAAAGAGACCCTTAAAGGTGTATACATCAAAGTGTCTGATCATTAATTTAAGAAGTGGTCTAAACATTGGACTTTTGCAAGTCTAGCAAGAGTCATCCAAGGGCATTCAAAGCAAGGCAGAGAGCAAACTAAGAAAGGCTTGGGAAGCATGGCTTCTTGGGCAATAGAGTGATAAACGAAGCTGACTCGAGGTTGGAAGAATACTCAACCCCCTCAGTCAATTGTTAGCTTAGGCTAAGCACACGTAGCATTGTGGATTGAATTAGGACTACGATAGGAATGCATAAAGTCCACGAGACTTAGTTTTTTGAAGTCCAAGAGAGAGATAAAAGACTATGATACGAAAACCCTAAAGGAAAGAACTTAAATTTGATGCAATGAGAACTCAAAAGTACAACGAAAAGTTGATTGTTGATGTGCATATTGAAACAAGATAAGAGTATAAAAGAAATAAAAACGGAACAAGTGACTAAAAACAAAGAAGCATTGGCGATTAGACCATGTATTGAGTGGTCAAGGAAGACAAATTCATGAACCTTAGATCAAGAAAGCACATAGGTAAGTCAGATCAACGAAGCCTTAGATCATCGGAAGTAAGTGTAGGAACTACTGCACGTTCTTGTGCACAACAATTGAATAGCTACCCTTACAATTTGAGCTCAGATACCAATGAGTCTGAAATGGCTTATAGCATGGAAAGACTGGAAGGAGGGTTAAGTGTAGTGTACTTAGAAAGACCAGAAGGACCCTACATGACCCAATTAGAATACATCTGAACCAACCACCTAGGTGCTCGCATCTACGAGGATGGTTTGAGAAGATCCGTGGTGCAATTGCACAATCTTTATCAACCCATTGGATTGGAACGTCCAATGGTGAAATTCAAGAGAGACGCATACCTAGATAAAGAAGGAACAATGTATATCATAACTAATCAGCCTAACCACACAAATGATTTTGGTGTAGTCATTCCCGAGACGGAAGCAGGAACCCAAGGAAAAGAACCATTAGGAGACGAACCTAGGACACCTCGAGGGAAATCGATATTTACAAGAATGTTAAGTCTAGAGTGGATCCCTCAGGATAATAGAAGCATTGAATTATTCTTGAATAAGGACATTGATGAAGCATTTTGGAGATACAGAATGGAACAACCAAGTGAAGAAGAGGTGAACTAGTATTTCCCCCATCCCAAGCGAAAAAAAACACTAGCCATCAAGGTGCAGGCACATGCTCAGCCCATGGCCCTCAAAGAGAGAAGAACAAAGAAAATCCAGAAGTAAGTTTCACTCATCCCATAGGGAGAGATAGACCAACCATGGACACTGATAGAATGGAAAGACTGAGAGAACCAAGAATGCCAGGTGGTAGAGATGACTTTCCTCTACCAAGACCTGTGAACATCCAAGAATATTGAGACCTGCCCAATTGGTAAAATCAATGAACTATTACTTTGATGGGACACGAGATCCTTATGACCACGTTGCAGAATTTAAACAAGTGTTTCTAGCAGAGCAAGAAGAAGACATGTTCACACAATACAATGCCTTTGGACTCACGTTAAAGAACACAGCTTTAATGTGGTTCCAACCTCTACATCAAAGGCTATTTAGGGATATTCATCACTTGTTAGGGTCATTCATCGCTGAGCTCTCTAAAATTGGAATCAAGCATAACACTTCCTCATTGATCCACGGCTTCAAACAAATCCCCCAAGAAACAGTCAGACTAGCAAGATGTAGGTTTAGGCAATACATTGAGAGATGCCCAATGCCAGAACTGCCCTCACAAACTAAGCAAGTGTCTTTATTTTTGGATGGCCTCTTGAGCTCTAAACTACAATCCTATGTATATTTGAAGGAACCTAGAACTCTAGTGCAATATGTACGAATTTGTATAGACATTGAGGATAATTTAGGAGATGAATTTAGAACTTTCAAAGGTCCAAAGTCTTGAATAACTCCTCTCAATCATCCTCAAAACATTCCAGTTCGATAGAAGACCTAGCAAAAAAAGTGGCCCAAAAACCAAGAGTAACTAGCAAGCATATTCCCAAGTTAACAACAAACAAACATTGTTAAACCTGGGGGGAGGGGGTGATCACATGGCAAATGTGTGTCCCAATGTAGCACAATCTCAAGCTAACCCTAGTGGCCAGTACTGCAAAATTGAAAGGTGATACACGAATCACACAACACAAGATTGTCCATACAACAAACAAGTAGTCTGACAAAACTACCCACATGCGTACCCCCAACAAGGTAAGTACCAAGGTCAGTACAATGCTCAGCCTCATTACTATCGGCCTCCACAGAACTACCCTTATTAGGCTCAACAGAGACTACAACTTGTTTTAGCTTAGCAGCCACCCCCTCCAGCCAATGTAATTTCAATCAAATATGTTGCTATAGAAGAAAACCTGAGTAGGGCTTTAGTGTCTTCCTCACCCCTAATTACTGAAAGAGTCTTACCATGTAGATAGCCCAGCAGCATACTACACAGAGTCTCCAGAACACTTGGAAACATATCAATATGATAGTCCACCATTGGAACCCAATTGGGAGCCTGAATATGCAAATGTAATGTATACCAACCTAACACATGGCCCTAGTCTTATTATAACATTCAAGGCTTTTGTGCAGAATGTGGTAAATAGCATATCATTAGAGATTGCCCTACAAACCTTGCTAATGCCTCAAAGTGACACCCATTGACATGATAGGTATTGTGCACACTTCATATGGATTGGCATATCATTAGAGATTTCCCTACAAACCTTGCTAATGCCTCAAAGTGACACCCATTGACATGATATGTATTGTGCACACTTCATATGGATCCAATCCAACATATGTACCTATCCAAGCTATAACAGGAGCCCATTTTGCACCTCTTGTAACTTCACTTCTTCTCATTCACACATGCAAATGTTCCTATACTTAATTCTCTCAGATTGATCACAATTGGAAGCTAAAAATTTGTACAGAGGTCGATTACCTATAGACTTAGACTTGTACAAAAGCATTTCACAAAAGATCTAACACAGAAGGAGAAAACTCAGAAATATCGGGCGCAACATTTTCTTCATTTCTGAGAAAAATTACAATTGATTGATGAGAGAGACTTGACTCACTTCCAAGATGTCTAATGACGAAATAATGTACATATGTGTACACATCTTCCAAATTCTGAATGTGTCCTTCCTTCATGCTTCACAACTTGTTCTCTTCTCAAATCCTTGACTTCATTTCCATGTCAAAACATCAATTGGTGATTGTCCTGCACCAACAGCTCCCCGTCAATCATCAATTGAGGTTTTCTCTATCTTCTTTATGCCTGCCATGTCTTTGAATCTCTGTAGCTTTGGTCCATCCAAGCTTTTGGTAAGCATATCAGCTATCTGATCTTTTGTTGAAGTATGTATGACTTCAATCTCTTTATCCATCACCTTCTCTCTCAAAAAGTGATACTGAATCTCAATGTGTTTAGTCCTTGCATGAAACACAGGATTAGCAGCTAAATATAATGAACTCATGTTATCTCCATAAATGATAGGTGTACTTTGTATGGTGTCAAAACTCTTCATGAGAGTCTTAAGCCATATCACTTCCTTTGCAGCTTCAACCATACCTTTGTACTCTGCTTCTGTAGATGACGAAGCAACTGTGTGTTTCTTCTTTGAACACCAAGAGATTAACTTATCTCCCACATAACACAAGTATCCATATGTTGATCTCCTATCATCAGGATTACCTGCCCAATCTGCATCACTATATATTTTGATGTTTGTATCTAATGTAAAACCATAATACAAACCCTCTTTGAGTATACCCTTAATGTACCTCAACACTCTTTGTCCTGCAATCCAATGTTCCTTCCTAGGACAATGCATGAATTGAGACAAAACTCCAACTGCATATGATAAGTCAGGCCTAGTTAATGTAGCATTAAGACTACCAACCAAACTCTGATATAGCTTCATATCCTTGAATTCTTCTCCACCATATCTACTCAATTTGTGATTCACCTCCATTGGAGTAGGTGCTACCCTGCAATCATTCATTTTAAACTTGATTAACAAGTTTCTCAAATACCTTTCTTGAGTCACATACACTCCATGTTGAGTGTATGAAATCTCCATGCCCAAGAAATATGACAAGTCTCCCAAGTCACTAATCTTGAATTCTTTCTCCATATGCTTCTTTAGGCTTTGAATGCCTTTCTCATCTATACCTGTAAGAATTATATCATCAACATATATGCACATGTAAATGAACCCATCATCACTTGCTTTAACAAGCAAGCTACTATCTGCCTTAGATACTTGAAATCCAAGTTCTTTCAAGAACTTCACAAGTCTATAATTCCATGCCCTTGGGGCCTGCTTCAAACCATACAAAGCTCTCTTGAGCTTACATACATGATCTGGATACCTTCCATCTCTGTATCCTTGAGGTTGCTCCATGAAAACATCATCTGAAATGTAACCATTTAAAAAAGCATTCTTCACATCTAATTGACATAATTTCCAACCTTTACATGCAGCAATGGCTATGAGTGTCCTGATGGTTGTCATCTTTGCCACAGGACTATAGGTCTCATCATAATCAATACCATATGTTTGAGCAAACCCTTTCACAACAAGTCTAGCTTTATACCTAGACACACTTCCATCTGCAAACCTCTTAGTCTTGTAGACCCATTTGCATCCAATGATCTTCTGACTATTTGGTTTAGGAACCAAATCCCATGTCTGATTCTCCATTAATGCATCATATTCTTCCTGCATAGCTTTCTCCCAATTTTCCTTACCTTTTGCCTCTTCATATGTGGAAGGGTCTTCATCTGCCTTTATCATGTAAGCATAATCTTTGGTAGCCAAAAAAGAAGTATCATAGCTATACCTTGTAGGTTGCCACTTGTGTCTTGATGACCTTCTGAGTTCTCCACTCCTTGAGGTTTTTGGTTCTTCACACTCAGGATCAAATCTTGGCATTTCTTCAACTTCAACCTGCACTTCATTATTATCCTCTTCATCAAATATCTGAACCTTTGATTTACCTTTCTTTTGACTCACAGCTTCTTCATCACCTGTATTAATATTGATTGTACCTGCATACCAAGTACCTTGCTCATCAAATGTAACATCCTTTGATACAAGAAATTGTTTTGTGGATGGACTCCACAACCTATATCCCATCTGCTTATCATCATAACCAATGAATACATACTTTTCAGCTTTAGGCTCTAACTTGTGTCTTAATTGTGATGGCACATATGCATATGCCAAACATCCAAATACTTTGCAATGATCCAAGGTAGGTCTCTTACCCCACCATGCCTCATATGGTGTCATACCCTACAAAGCTTTACAAGGTAGCCTATTGACCAAATAAGTAGTTGTATTTACAGCCTCAGCCCACAAATAATTTGGGCAATTTTTCTCCTTTATCATTGACCTTGCAAACTCAACAAGAGTTCTATTTCTTCTCTTTGCTACACCATTTTGTTGAGGAGAGTACTTGCAAGTGATTTCCCTTTTTATACCTGCATTCCACAAGTAATCACTGAACTCATTAGAAAAATACTCTCCCCCTCCATCTGACCTTAGTCTCTTCAATTTATGGCCTATAATTCTTTCTGCATACACATGATAATGTTTGAATGTATTGAATACCTCTGACTTATCTTTGATCACATAGATAGTGATCCATCTGGTAGCATCATCCACATAAATCACATAATACCTTGAACCATTTATACTGAAATCCTTTGATGGTCCCCACACATCTGTGTGTACCAACTCAAGCTTCTCTGAATACATAAAACCATGCTTGGAGTAAGATTGCTTATGAGCCTTACCTAATTGACATGCCTCACATCTGTATGTCATATGTTGACCTGCAACATTAGGCAATCCAAGCACTGAACCATTGTTAATCATATCTTTGATACCTCTTTCATTGAAGTGTCCAAGTCTCTTGTGCCAAAGATCTAACTCAGAGATCTTATGTCCTCCATAAGTGAACAAGGCATGACCAACATTACCTTGAATCTTCAATGTGAACAATCTTCCTTCTTTCTTCCCTGAAACAATTTGTTTATACCCATTGCTAGGGTCTTCCACAAACACTCCTTCATTAGTGAATCTAACTTCATAACCTTTTTCAACAATTTGTCCTACACTTATCAAATTCTTAGGAATTGTAGTAACATACAAGACCTTACTCAAGAGAGTACTTCCATCCTTGGCCTTCACTGATCCAATTGACTTCACATTATGCTTTGTATTGTTACCTATTTGAACAACATGATTAGATACCTTATTTTCCAAATCAGTCATCAATGCTATGTTACCACTCAGGTGATTGCTACACCCTGAGTCAATGCAGAAGACTCTTTGGTCTTCACTTTGCCTTTCACAAGTTGCATTCATTATCAATGTTGAATCCTCCTTCTGATCTGAAGCATAATTGTAGTAGGTAGTATTGTATTGTTGACTTTGGAACCCTCTACCTGCATTTCTTCCAAAGTATCCCCTACTACATCTTCCTCTGAAGTTACCTCTTTGATTTCTGCCACCTCTTCCTCTTGAATTAAAATTTTGATTATATCCACCATTACTCTGATTATTATGCCAACAATCATTAGCTAAGTGATTTGTCTTACCACAAATCCAGCAAGCTTTGACTCCATCTTTATTATTCCTGCCTCTTCCTCTACCTTTGCCACCTCCTCTTCCTCTTAGGAAGTTGGCTTGACTATTTGTGCCTTCATCTTCATTTGCTTGTTGCTTTCCTTTGCTATTTTTCTTCTTATCCTTTGAGTACATTGCATGACCTGTACTCTTGTCACCTTCACCTTTGACATCCTGCTCAATGGTTAACATATGTCCTAGCAACTGATTTAAGTCAGGAGTAAAATGTGTTGATATATTTAGGTAGTGATGTGTGTGAACACTCTAGGACCGTCGGGGCACTTTTTTCCCTCTTTAGGAGGTTTTTTTCCCTCGGCTTGTATATACGCCGATTGCCCTAATGGGCTACTTATCTTTGTACATTCTCTAGTAATACATTCAGTCTTGTGTGTTGTGCTCCAAGCTTCTTCTTCTTCCTTGTGCTGTTCGCGTGCTTCCGCAGACGTCTAACTCCAACAATTGGTATCAGAGCAGGTCGTTGCTTCTTCTAGGGCGCCGTCGACACTCCTCCGTTTGCAGTCTCAGATTCGCACAAAATTTGTGCTTGTGCAGGCTATTTCGTCCTTTTGTGCCAAAGGTATATACCAGTTTCTGTTCGCCAGTTTAAGCATCTCGAAGTCTGCTACAGGTCTAGCAGAACTCGTCTGGGCAGTTCTGTTCAACTTTTTGAGATACAGTCAATTTTCTGCATCAAGGTATTTTAGTCACCGGCCATGGCTGAAAGCAGTGATGTATTCCGTATGTTGGCTGTTGAGGATAAGTTGGATGGTACCAACTACCCATTATGGGCTTATATGATGCGACATGTACTGGTTGCAAAAGGATTGTGGAACATTGTGCAGGGTGTTGAAAGACGTCCTGTTACACCTGTAACGACAGGTACTGCAAATACAGGTGTTGAAGCTGATGAAGATGGTGTCGAAGATGATATTCCGCAGATTCCTGTTCGTGCTGCTGTTTCTGTTGCACCTACTACAGAGCAGATTCGTTCGGATGGCAGAGATGCCCAGGCACATGCATTGATAGCCTTGTCTGTCAAACGTGCCATTATTCCTCACATTCGCTCTTGCAGAACAGCAAAGGATGCTTGGGATACACTTACCACTTTGTACCAGGCTAGGAATGAGGCTCGTGTTGCTTACCTCCGAAAACAGTTGGAGAGTGAGCACATGAATGAAGGTGATTCTATGGACAGTTTTCTTACAAAGATCAAAGACCTGAAGGAACAATTGATTTCTGCTGATGAGATTATACCAGATAGCTCACTTGTGCAGACCGTTCTCAATGGTCTTCCTGATTCATATCAGAGTTTTGCCTCTACTCTTCGGTTGATGATGAAAGGCAATCCGAATGCCTTGTCATTTGAGGAATTAGTCTCTGTTCTGTTGCAGGAAGATCAGTCCAGGCAGAACAGGTCCATTATGCGTGTTGCAGATCAAGCTTTCCTGGCTAGTCAGAAGGGCAAAGGAAAATGGAGCTCTTCTACTAGTAAGCAGAAATCTGCAAATGCTGCACAATCGAAGAACCAGGATAAAGATGAGAAGAAATCAGAAAAGCAGAAATTGTTCTGCAAGTACTGTAAAGGAAATGATCATATTATAAAGAACTGTCCAAAACTGGCTGCTAAAGAGGCAAAGAAGAAAGAGGCTGGAATGGTTGTTGCAGAGGTCTCTACACCAAAAACAGAGTCTGCAAATCTTGTGCAGGAAGAAGAATGGGCGTTTACTACTGTCTGCAGTTTTGACCCATCTTCTCATGATCAGTGCATGTCTGCAGTAGACTCAGATGTTTGGTACTTTGACAGTGGGGCGACCAAACATATTACCTCGCAGCGCAGTTTCTTCTCTTCACTCGAGCCTGCCCCTACAGGGAATACTGTCACATGCGCCAATAACTCCTCTTATCCTGTTATGGGAGTTGGTAAGATCATTCTGACTACTGCTGATGGTAGTTCTTTCACTTTGTCAGATGCTTTATTTGTGCCAGGGATCAAAAAGAACCTGTTATCAGTTTTTGCATTAGCCAAGATTGGCTTGGTTGTGAAATTCGTTGATGACAGGTGTACAGTCCATGATCTTTCAAATGGCGATGTGATTATTGCTTCTGGCATTTTATGTCGTGGGCTCTATAAGCTCATAGACTATGAAAGATCTGTGAATGATTCGGCATGTGCAATTCATGATTCTCAGGCTATGTCAGATGCAAAGCTTTGGCATGCACGCTTTGGTCATCTGAATTTTGCTAGTTTGTTACGCCTGCAGAAATCTAAAATGGTGTCCTCTTTGCCCAAACTTGAGGCACCTGGAAAACATGTTTGTGAAGGCTGTATTTTGGGCAAAATGCAGCGTTCTTCCTTTCCAAAAGATGGTTCAGTTCGGGCTATGCAGAAATTGCAGCTTGTACATAGTGATGTCTGTGGTCCTATGCAGACACCCTCTTTTGGAAACTACCTTTACTTCGTGACTTTCATTGATGATTTTTCCAGGCATGCATGGGTATATCCACTCAAAGCAAAGTCCGAAGTGTTCATGTGCTTCAAACAGTTTTTGGTTTTGGCTGAAAATCTGTCAGCATGTAAAATGGGCACCCTCCGTTCTGATCGAGGGGGGGAATATATGTCTTCAGATTTTAATGCATTTCTGGCTGAACGTGGGATAAAACACCAATGTACAGTGCCGTATACACCTCAACAGAATGGAGTTGCTGAACGAAAGAACAGGTCACTCATGGAGATGGCGAGGTGCATGGTCAAAAGTCAGGCTTTACCACATAGTTTCTGGCTTGAGGCTGTCATGTGTGCAGCATATGTACTGAACAGGTGTCCCACCAAAGCGTTGCAGTCCATCACTCCATATGAGGCTTGGCATGACCGCAAGCCATCTGTTGCTCATCTGCGTGTTTTTGGTTGTTTGGCATATGCATTAGTGCCTGAACAACATCGCAGAAAATTGGATGATAAGGCAGTAAAATGTATTTTTGTTGGGTACAATTCTGAAAGTAAAGGCTATCGTCTGTATCATCCACAGACTAAACGCATTCTGGTTAGCCGTGATGTTGTCTTTGTGGAAGATGCTATTCAGCCATTGCTTTCATGTACTAAGGAGACATCTGTTAGCTCCAAAGACATGTATGATACTTTGATGCCTCTTTTTACAGGTGGACAGGCTAGCGCTGGTCCTAATGAGGCAACTTCTCAGCCTTTGCAGGTTTCATATGATGATGCAGATCATTCCATTTCTGATGCAGATTTACATGATGCACTTGTTGATGAGAGAGCTGATATTGAACAGGCAAAAACTATGCCAAAATGGCTGGTGCAGACTTTGCGTGACAGCAAATTAGATGCATCTTTGTCATATCGTACTCGTTCAGGCTCTCATAGTACCTCCTTTGCATCAGATTGCTATGCTATGGCTGCATCTAGTCTCTGTGATGAGAATGAGCCTGTTTCTTTTGATGAAGCACAAAATTCAGAAAATTGGATGGCTGCTATGCAATCTGAATATGATGCTATAATGAAGAATGGTACATGGTCTTTATGTGACTTGCCTCCTGGCAAGAAGGCCATTGGCACTAAGTGGGTATACAAGCTGAAGCGTAAACCTGATGGTACAGTTGACAGGTATAAGGCTAGGCTTGTTGCAAAGGGTTATGCGCAGGAAAGAGGCATTGATTTTGATGAGACCTTTGCACCTACATGCCGTATGACTACTGTTCGGAGCATTTGTGCACTTGCAGCCCATCATGGTTGGAATGTACATCAGTTGGACATTAAAACAGCATTTCTGAATGGTGACTTGCATGAAGAAGTGTATGTTTTTCAGCCCCGTGGCTTTGTGCAGAAAGGGCATGAAAACCAGGTGTGCAGGTTAAAGAAGGCGTTATATGGTTTAAAGCAAGCACCACGTGCTTGGTATGAGAAAATACATGCCTATCTGATTGCACATGGTTTTGAGAACAGTCCAACTGAAAGCACCTTATATGTTAAGCGTGCTAATGATGTGCTTCTGATCATTGTTGTCTATGTAGACGACATGCTGCTCACTGGTCCTCTTGAGAAGCATATTGCTGATTTCAAGGCTGATTTGCATGCCTCATTTGAGATGTCTGATTTGGGGCATTTGCATCACTATTTGGGCATTCAGTTTATGCAAGTTGATGGTGGAATGGCTTTGTGTCAAACGAAATATATTGACACATTATTGCAGCGTTTTGGCCTTGAAGACTGTAAGCCTATTGCCACTCCTATGGAGACAGGTTTACGATTGAGTCTTCATGATGCTGGAGATGCATTTGATGCTGTTCTCTATCAGCAGGCCGTTGGATGCTTGATTTACTTATGCATTACTCGGCCAGATATTCAGTTTGCTGTCTCACAGATGAGCAGGTTTATGCATTGCCCAGGAGTCACGCATTGGAAAGCGGTTAAGCGCATCTTTCGCTACTTGAGTGGTACTCGGCTACTTGGGTTGTTTTATCCCAAGGGGGGATCACTACCGCCAGATTTGCATGCTTTTTCTGACTCATATTGGGCTGGTTGCTATGACACTCGTGTGTCCACCAGTGGTTTTTGCTTCATGCTTGGTAGCTCATGTATATCTTGGTTGAGCAAGAAGCAGCCTACTGTGGCCACTTCCAGTTGTGAGGCTGAGTATAGGGCAGCTTTCACAGCGACTGTTGAGTGTGTGTGGCTCAGACGCCTTATGGCTGATTTGGGTGTTGGCCGTCAAAGGCCAAAATGAGCTCAGATCACAATTTTGGCACAAAGCAAAGCCGTTTTGACTTCCTAATCACCTTGAGTATGCTCAGCAATTTTCATGCGATTCTGAGATTGTGACTAGAGGGGTGTCAACGATGCCCTAGATGAAGTGGCGACCTGCTTTGATACCAATTGTTGGAGTTCGAGGTTTGTGGAAGCACGTGAATAACACAAGGAAGAAGAAGAAGCTTGGAGCACAACACACAATATTGTGTGTTGTGGAAGCACGTGAACAGCACAAGGAAGAAGAAGAAGCTTGGAGCCAAGGCCAAAAGCTTGAGAGTTCATATGAGGTGCCTACTCATGATGGCCAGATGAGTAGAGGGGCCTTAGAGAGAACTCTAGATGGTGACTAGGCAAGGGCTATAAATAGGCTGTGAGGTGAGTCCCAGGCATGTCATTCTCCACTTCTCACACCATTAGGGCAATAGGCGTATATACAAGCCGGGGGGAAAAACATCCTAAAGAGGGAAAAAAGTGCCCCCAACAATCTTAGCGTGTTCACACACATCACTACCTAAATATATCAACAGTTAATGACACCCTAGATGAAGTGATGGCCTGCTCTGGTACCAATTGTTGGAGTTTGAGATCTACAAAAGCACATGAACAGCACAAGGAAGAAAAAGACACTTTACTGAATGAATTTTCAAGCGAATGTACAAAGATAAGTAACCCCTTAGGCTTATAGGCATATACATAAGTCAGGGCCTCTTAAAGAGGGAAAAAAGTACCCCGATGGTCATAAGTGTGTTCACACACATCACTACTTAAATATATCAAATCAAGATCTTGAGAAAATTTTTATTTCTTGCACTCTTAATGAGATGAATGCACCTAGAGTAGGCACAATACGGCCACACTACAAGGCCTCGCATTTGGCACATTCCTTCTGTAAATTTGTTAGTGGTGCACGTTTCTTCACATAGGAAAAGATCTTCACTTGTACTATTATGTTTCTCTTACTAACTCTAACTATTCTTTCACTTAGGTTATTACTAGATTTAATGTTTTCTTGATAAAAAACAAAAAAAAGTGATAAAAAAGGTTATAATCTATGCATTACATCAGGGGGATCGCTTTGAAAGATAGACATCCACATGCATTAGCACTATGAAACAAGCACAAATTTCTTCTCATACTTTCATCATGCTAATGATATCCTTAATTATTCAAGTGCTGATAGCTTCTGAGAATATTAGTGAAATTCCCCAAGTAGGTACTTTCGTTGAGATATCAAGCTCAACATGTGATGATCGAGGATGACACAATCACTTTTTCATTTCTCTAACATGTATAGTGGTTATGTCAATATATATCAAGGAGACTTTCGTGAGCTTTGCTGGATTTATCTATTGAGAGTGATGGCACATTTGGATCTTGCTAGCTCACTCATTCACGGATATTAGGATTTTCCTTATGTACTATTCTTTATATATTACACTAGTTGTATTGTTGTATTAGGTCATTCTTGTATATTCTCTTTATGTAATAGAAGAAGAATAAGAAGATCATTCTTCCTTTTTTAAATTTGTGTGTGCTCCTTTCTTAGTGTGTGAGAGTGTGAGAAAACTCTCTTCCTTATCTCCTTTGTCTTGACATGGTATTAGAGCCAATGTACCCTACAGAGAAAACATCTCAATTTTCAAAATTGTAACTTGCATTTTGTTTGACAACACTCAACTATTCCATATCTAGAATTTCAAGTGATTTCATGTATTGTTGATACACGAAAACTATGTTTTTTTGAGATCAAACTATCACGTCACAGTGTGATAGTGTTCAAGCAGAGGTACTCCTTCTAGTGTTTTTGCAATGTTGTGAATTGCTATAGAAATGGAAAATGCTGATGGAATGAATCAACTTATGAGCGATAACTTGGACAAGAATAACTTTCATGCTTGGATATTCAGAATGATGAATTTCTTGATGGGAAAAAGGCTATTGAAAGTACATCAAAGGAGAGAATGAAAACACTTTGCAATTAACAAAGAGGAATCAGACTGCGGACCAGTTAAGAGCCTATGAAGAGTGGAATCAAGGAGCACGAAAATAATGTATTGGCTCCTTGTTAGCATATAGGATATCATGATTGGGCACATACAAAATGTCAATACTCCAAAAGAGGCTTGGAATAGTTTTATCACATTTTATGAGACCAATACAAAGGTATGCAAATTGCAACTCAATAACGAGCTGCATACACTAGAGAAAAAGAGCATGTCAATAAGTGACTCCACCGTGAAAATCAAAAGCATATGTGAGTCGATTTCATCTATTGGCATCAATGTAGATGATGATGATGATGATAAGGTGAAAGTGTGCCTTCATGGTTTAGGAACTCCATATAAGAAGTTCAAAAATTCTATTCAGACCACGGAAAATATTCTCAATTTTGTTGATCTAGTGTCCATGTTGATCATTGAAGAAAGAATATTGGTGAGGACTTACCAAGGGAAACCTGGTTCTGAGCAGGTATTCTACTCTAATAGAAGAAGGGGCAAAGATAGAGGTTTCGAAAGTGGAAGAGGAAACAATAACCAAGATGAAGGTCAATAACATAATCATGCAAGAGGTAGAGGTAGTTTTGGCCACAAAAATTTCCAAACAAATGATTTAGGTAATGAAACTAAAGGATGTTGGAATTGTGGTAAACTTGGTCACTTTTAACGTGATTGTAGGTTGAAGAATTAAAATAACAAAAGGCAAAAAAATGACTATGCATCAACAAGTGCATATGATTCAAAAAATTTGTTCATGGTCCAACATCACATGATGAATAAAATATCTTCTAATGTTTCAAAATCCAATGGTAATGTCTGATATGTTGTTTTGGTTACTTTAAATCACATGATCGGTCATGTAGAATGGTTTAGTAGTTTGCAAAAATTCATGATTCTTGGATTTTTTGAAATACGTGATGATACATCACATCGTATCAGGCATATAGGAAACATAGCATTATCTATGGAGGACGGAAGTTAAACCATCTTATTGATGTACATCATGCCTGAATATAACAAAGAATCTAGTTTCTGTTGGACAAATGATTGACCATGGATTATGATTCATGTTTAATGCTTATGGTTTATATGTAGAAGAGTATAAACAGAATGAAAGTTGATCGCCAAACAAAACAAAGTGGGTAGGATGTTCACCTTAAATGTGAAAAATCCTAAAATGAATGCAGCCATGTTTTCAAAAGGTGAAGGTGATATTGCTCACATAGAGATTTGGCACAAGCAAATTGGACATGTAAATTTGTAGAAGCTAAACTTGATGCAATCAAAGGGGATTGTCAATGGACTACCAAATTTCAAGGATGCAAAGATGCAAAAGGTATGTGAAGCATGTCAATTTGGTCAACAATCAAGGGCATCATTTTCACATGACAAGCATATTAGTGAGAATGTGCTAGAAACAATACATACAGATGTTTGGAGTCCTACGAAAACCACATCTATGGGAGGATGTAGGTTGTATGTCACTTTCATTGATGACCATACACGAAAAGTATGGGTATACTTCATGAAAGAGAGGAATGAGGTGTTTACTCACCTCCAAAATTTTAATTCTATGGTGGAAAAGCAGACAAGCAAGTATATTCAGACATTGAGATATGATGGAGGAGGTGAATACATGTCAAATGAGTTCAGTAGCTTTCTAAAAAATCATGGAATTCAATGGCAATTTTCATGTAAGTACATACCACAACATAATGGTGTTACTGAATGCAAAAATGGACATATTTCAAAAATAGCAAAAACCTTGATGGGAGAGAAAAATATGCCTCATTGTTATTGGGAAAAAGTTGTGCATATTGCTATATACATCATGAATAGAACTCCAAGTGTTGTTGTATATCAAGTTGCACTTGAAGAGAAGCTTATATGTAAAATGTCAAATTTAGCACATATGAAAGTGTTTGGTTGTATTGCATATGTACATTTTCTAGATGAGTTGAGGAGAAAGCTTGATCCAAAAGAAGAAAAATGTATCTTCATTTGATACATTAGCAAAAGGAATATAAACGCCAAAATCCACTTACATGAGGTAAGCAGAGATGTGGTGCTTATTGAAATGTCAAGCTTCTATGTAAATGCCAAAGAAGGGCTTAATCTTAACTCAAATGACAAAGGAAATTTTGAAAACTCAAGTGCAAAATCTCAAGTTCTTAGTGGGCGGGATGTGTCACGAAGCAGTAGTTCCAACTCAAACCTATGGACTAGAAGATTGTATGGAAATTTTAGTCCAAAAAAATCATTGACTACATTAAAGAAAGGTGAACAAAAAGATTTCTAAGAAAAAATCATCCATGTAGCTAAAATGGCTATTATCATAGCACTTGTTGCATTGGTTACAACAAAAGGATGGATTTTGCATCAGATGGAGGTGAAGAATGCCTTCTTACATGGTGAGTTGCAGGAAGAAGTATACATGGACCAACCACAAGGATATGAGGATTCAAAGCACCTAGAATATGTTTGTAGGTTGCAAAAGGATTTGTATGGCCTTAAACAAGCCCCTCATGCTTGGCGTGCAAGGATTACATATTATTTAACCACCATTGAATCTTCTATGTGTGATGCAAGCCACTCATTATACGCAAGGAAGGGTGATAATGGCATCACAATTGTGGATATTTATGTTGAAGACTTGATTTTAGGTGGTGATAATGAAGAAAGCATTGAAAAGTTAAAGCAACTTCTTATGCAAGAATTTGACATGAAAGACCTTGGTGTGTTGCGCTATTTTTTGGGCATTGAGTTTATCCACATAGAAACAGGTATATGGATGTTGCAAAGGCAATATGTCTTGAGTATGCTCCAAAAGTATGGTATGGCTGATTATAAGACAATTTCTATGACATTAGATGAGAATTTGAAGTTGGATACTACATTAGGTGAAGCATTGGAAAATGATACTATGTATAAGAAAATTGTGGGAAGCTTGACATATCTCACAATTACAAGACCTGATCTAGGCTACATTGTAGGACTTCAAAGCCAATTTATGCAGGTTCCCAAGAAACAACATTTAGATGCTATGAGATGCACTTTATGTTATGTGATCCCTACTTTGGATTATGCATTGTTTTATGAAGTTGGTGCAAAATTATAGGTTCATGAATACACCGTTGTAGATTAGGCTGGCAATATTCTAGATACAAGATCTACTACTGGCTTTCTATTCTCACTTGGGAGTGTAGTTGTTACATGGAGCAATAAGAAGCAACCCGCTATTGCTTTGTTGAGTACAGAGGGGAGGTGTTGCAATGGCAACATGCGAAGCATCATGGCTAGAGATGTTACTTGCGGATTTAGGTGTGGAAGTGCGAAAACCTATCATCATTTATTGTGATGATCTTAGCAATACCCAATTAGTAGGAAATCCTATTTTTCATGCTAGAACAAAGCATATCAAGATACATTATCACTTCATCAGAGAAAAGGTATTAGAAGGTGATATTGATCTTGTTTATGTGAGGGCAGATGAGCAGGTTGCTAATATTTTCACTAAAACACTTGGAGCAGAGAAGTTGACGAAGTCTTGGAAGATGCTTGTAGTACAGGGCATGATGTTGAGATTGAGGGGGGGTGTTGAGATTTCAGGCTCAACATGTGATGATAGAAGATGACACATATCACTTTCTCATTTCTTTGACATGTATAGTGGTCATGCCAGTATGTGTCGGGGATAATTTAGTAAGACTTACTAGATTTATCTATTGAGAGTGATGGAACATTTGTTTCTTGCCAACTTACACATTTGCTGACATTAGGATTTTCCTTATGTACTGTTCTTTATATATTGCACTAGCATTGTTATATAAGGTCATTTTTTTATATTCTCTTTATGTAATAGAAGAAGAATATGAAGATCATTCTTCTTCGCCTCAATCTGTGTGTGCTCATCTATTTGTGTTTGTGAGTGTGTGAGAACTCTCTTCCTTATCTCCTTTCTTTTGACAACTTTTCACTTGGAATGTGCTACAAAGGCAAGAGGACATTGGCTCTGAGATGACCAAATTGCTAGCGAGCATCTTTTTCTTGTCACCGGATCATGGATAGATATCACCACTTTCCAATGATGAGCCAAGATTTCCACATAGTGCATAATTTTCTAATGACTCAAGAGATATGGCAGAAGGTCGTGATTGATGCATACCTTTGATTGCCATCTATATGATTATGAAAGATGTACACAAGAGACAAACACTTTACATCCAACAATAGAGAAGCCATCCATGCTTGAGGCCACTGTGACTGACTTAAAGGGAAGATTGAGAACCATCAGATTTACTCACAAGTTGATTAAAGATGCATTTGGATGGATCAAAGATAGACTAATGGATCTTAAAGATGAATACCATGATGCAAAGAAGAGAAATTATGTGGACATCAATAGAATGGATATAGAAAAAGAAGTACACTTACTGCATCAGAAAATGCTCTCTGAGCATGAACAGATCTTCTGAGGTCAAGAAGTAGTGGAGAATCAATAAGTTTATTAACAGAAGCACAACTTTAACAGTCTTTATTTATCATGCATTGGAAATCCACAACAAGTTACAGTTGATGCCAACAACTTTATAAATGTGAAGTCTCATATCAAAGAAGAAAAGAGCAGCAAGTACATCTTCGTGTATGTTTCTCTATCTCTGCTCATGTCTAATGAATTCATCTCATTTGTGCATCCAAGAGATGCAAAATAGAAATATGATCAATCTCTTCTAGCTTTGATCCCATGACCTACCCACCCAGAGAGAAACACTTTTCCATTGTGGCATTTTCACAACAAGTGATCCACTTAACCTGGTGGTTAAGTCTAAAGGGTGTGAAGGAGGAGCTCTTGGGTTCAATCTCCATGGGGAGTGAGTTTTGCCCAAAGAGTTAACTACAATTATCATATTCTTCGAGCTCTCATGGAGACCTTGATGAGACTCTTCATCATCATCACATTCTTCATATGTAGAATACAATTTGGAACAGATATACATTCTTCATGCATGATTCTGATGTTTCAGATTTGCTCTATGAATCCTTTTAAGGATCTAGTTTATTTCTCTTACAGATAGAAAAAATGTTTCAATACCTTGATGAAACGGATCTTTGAGAAGTTGAAGTCTTGAGTCACCTAGAGTCTGACTCACAGCATGTTCAAGTATCTTCAAAGTTTGAATTGGTTGTACAGAGTTTTAGTTCTTTCTTTATGCTTTTCAAATAATTTGGATTTTACTTAGATACGATATCTGTTTCTTTTCATGAAAGTCTAGGGTTAGTCAGTTGGAACCAGGTCACTAAATTAAACATCTCAAATAGATGTTCTATACAAGAAACCTTTCAATTTTCAAAAGATACTAAGTTGATGTATTCATTTGAGTTTGCTTCCAGTTATCTAGCATAACTCTAAAGACTATCTAGAGTTCAGTACACTCTAGAACAAAGAAGTTACGAATTGCTCATCAGATTGACAATTCCCAAGAAATTTTAGCTACAGTCTTTTGAGAAAAGTATCCTGAATTGGACAATTTTGATTTTGGATTTGACTTGATCAAGTTAAAATAAGGTTGCCCAAAAGTAAATGGAAAAGTTTCTCCTACATTTTATATAGGATTTTCCAATCCCATTAGGTAAAGGTAGTCCTCCAGATGGGTAAACAAATCAAGTAACTGTTGGTTGACAATGTACCATTGTATAAACATCCAAGTTTGATGTTTGGGCCAACTAAATGTTTAGTCTTCCAAATCAAATTAAAGTGAATCAAGAGTTCTCAAAGGCTTGAGAGGGATAAGAATCCCACTGTAGTTACTAAGTCCATGCACCAATCATGCCTAGAAATGGAATAGTAACTGGAATCGTTCCATTTCACATGTTCGTGCCTAGATAGAACCTAATAAAATAGTGAATTGGCTAGGGATGTCGTTTTTAGATCCACTCTTATTATTCACTCACTACTTTGTACTTTGACCAGTTTATGAAAGTGCAAAGCTAGATGGTTTTTTGAATCAATTGGGCAAGGATCCCACACAAAGATGAAAAATGTTCTTTTCGTTTTAGAGCATGAAGCTCAGGGATAGCGTACAATATATAGCTCTATTTTCAAGGATGAAAATGTTTTTCCAAGGGGGGAAGAATGTAATAAACTAAATCCTATGATCTAAGGGTCCATCCAATTTAGAGAGATCTAAAATTGAACACCATTTCATCACTCATGTGTATGACCAAAGATCTGGAGACTAGACTTACCTAGAACAAGTGAACCACTTAGCCTAGTGGTTAAGTCTCAAGTGTGTGAAGGAGGAGCTCTTGGGTTCAACCCCATGGAGAGCAGGGAGTGAGATTTTTCCTAAGAGCTCTAGAACCTTCTAGAAGCATACACTTGAGTTAACTATAGTTAACTGGGACACTTGGTGCACATGCAGTTACATGGATGACACTTGGACAATTAGCATCCACTACCCTAGTAAGCAGTCCCTTGGAGAGAGCTATATATAGAGGCATATGGTTGGGAGAAGAGTCATCTCTTTAGCATGTGGTGGTCATAATCATCAGTCTCTTGCATAGGGAAATCTATCGGTTAAGCATGCCTTAGGGGGAACACTACTAGAATGGGTGACCTCTCAGGAAGTATTGGTACTTTGTCTTCTTGATAATTGAAGTCCTTCCTCATGCACAACCAATGTCGCCAATGGTGACTTTGGTGACTTGGATGACAAGGTATGCAAGGTGTATGCCCTTGTTGCCACCTTGGCCACCCATTTGGTTGTAAGCTTTGGAGGAAGTCACGACAAGCCACAAAGTGTCAAGAATTGGTAATGCTCGCTCTGCTTGCACAACAACAAAAAACCTTTTGCTGCAAACTACTTTGATACAGTGAAGTGGTATGACAACAATGCACCATAGTGGATTTCCTGTTGGAGTTAGACGTCTGCGGAAGCATGCGAACAGCACAAGGAAGAAGAAGAAGCTTGGAGCACAACACACAAGACTGAATGTATTACTAGAGAATGTACAAAGATAAGTAGCCCATTAGGGCAATAGGCGTATATACAAGCGGGGGGAAAAAAACCTCCTAAAGAGGGAAAAAAGTGCCCCGGCAGTCCTAGAGTGTTCACACACATCACTACCTAAATATATCAACAAATCCCCCCTGGGAGTGATGCGGTGAACAAGGAGCTTGCACTCATGTATAAGGAAGTGCCAAGCTATGTGGAAATCACTCCACAAAAGGAAGTAAGCCTAAATCTTTGCGGAAAGCTTCAAACTTCTCCCTAGGCAGAGCCTTCGTGAAAAGGTCTGCAATGTTCTCCTGCGTGGGCACATATGCCAAGCTGATCTCCCCAGCAGAGAACCTCTCCCTGACATAGTGATAATGCACCTCAATGTGCTTAGTGCGAGCATGGAACACAGGGTTCCTCGCAACTGCCAATGCGCTCTGACTGTCAGTGAAGATGGTGGTGGCAGAAGACTGGCCAACACCCAAATCAGCCATAAGGTGTCTGAGCCACACACACTCAACAGTCGCTGTGAAAGCTGCCCTATACTCAGCCTCACAACTGGAAGTGGCCACAGTAGGCTGCTTCTTTCTCAACCAAGATATACATGAGCTACCAAGCATGAAGCAAAAACCACTGGTGGACACACGAGTGTCATAGCAACCAGCCCAATCTGAGTCAGAAAAAGCATGCAACTCTGGCGGTAGTGATCCCCCCTTGGGATAAAACAACCCAAGTAGCCGAGTACCACTCAAGTAGCGAAAGATGCGCTTAACCGCTTTCCAATGCGTGACTCCTGGGCAATGCATAAACCTGCTCATCTGTGAGACAGCAAACTGAATATCTGGCCGAGTAATGCATAAGTAAATCAAGCATCCAACAACCTGCTGATAGACAACAGCATCAAATGCATCTCCAGCATCATGAAGACTCAATCGTAAACCTGTCTCCATAGGAGTGGCAATAGGCTTATAGTCTTCAAGGCCAAAAAGCTGCAATAATGTGTCAATATATTTCGTTTGACACAAAGCCATTCCACCATCAACGTGCATAAATTGAATGCCCAAATAGTGATGCAAATGCCCCAAATCAGACATCTCAAATGAGGCATGCAAATCAGCCTTAAAATCAGCAATATGTGTCTCAATAGGACCAGTGAGCAGCATGTCATTGATGACAATGATCAGAAGCACATCATTAGCACGCTTAACATATAAGGTGCTTTCAGTTGGACTGTTCTCAAAACCATGTGCAATCAGATAGGCATGTATCTTCTCATACCAAGCACGTGGTGCTTGCTTTAAACCATATAACGCCTTCTTTAACCTGCACACCTGGTTTTATGCCCTTTCTGCACAAAGCCACGGGGCTGAAAAACATACACTTCTTCATGCAAGTCACCATTCAGAAATGCTGTTTTAATGTCCAACTGATATACATTCCAACCATGATGGGCTGCAAGTGCACAAATGCTCCGAACAGTAGTCATACGGCATGTAGGTGCAAAGGTCTCATCAAAATCAATGCCTCTTTCCTGCGCATAACCCTTTGCAACAAGCTTAGCCTTATACCTGTCAACTGTACCATCAGGTTTACGCTTCAGCTTGTATACCCACTTAGTGCCAATGGCCTTCTTGCCAGGAGGCAAGTCACATAAAGACCATGTACCATTCTTCATTATAGCATCATATTCAGATTGCATAGCAGCCATCCAATTTTTTCTGAATTTTGTGCTTCATCAAAAGAAACAGGCTCATTCTCATCACAGAGACTAGATGCAGCCATAGCATAGCAATCTGATGCAAAGGAGGCACTATGAGAGCCTGAACGAGTACGATATGACAAAGGTGCATCTAATTTGCTGTCATGGAAAGTCTGCACCAGCCATTTTGGCATAGTTTTTGCTTGCTCAATATCAGCTCTCTCATCAGCAAGTGCATCATGTAATTTGCATCAGAAATGGAATGATCTGCATCATCATATGAAACCTGCAAAGGCTGAGAAGTTGCCTCATTAGGACCAATACTAGACTGTCCACCTGTAAAAAGAGGCATCAAAGTATCATACATGTCTTTGGAGCTAACAGATGTCTCCTTAGTACATGAAAGCAATGGCTGAATAGCATCTTCCACAAAGACAACATCACGGCTAACCAGAATGCGTTTAGTCTGTGGATGATACAGACGATAGCCTTTAGTTTCAGAACTGTACCCAACAAAAATACATTTTACTGCCTTATCATCCAATTTTCTGCGATGTTGTTCAGGCACTAATGCATATGCCAAACAACCAAAAACACGTAGATGAGCAACATATGGCTTGCGGTCATGCCAAGCCTCATATGGAGTGATAGACTGCAACTCTTTAGTGGGACACCTGTTCAATACATATGCTGCACACATTACAGCCTCAAGCCAGAAACTATGAGGTAAAGCCTGACTCTTGACCATACACCTCGCCATCTCCATGAGAGACCTATTCTTCCGTTCAGCAACTCCATTTTGTTGAGGTGTATACGGCACTGTACACTGGTGTTTTATCCCACGTTCAGCCAGAAATGCATTAAAATCTGAAGACATATATTCCCCCCCTCGATCAGAACGGAGGGTGCCCATTTTACATGCTAACAGATTTTCAGCCAAAACCAAAAACTGTTTGAAGCACATGAACACTTCGGACTTTGCTTTGAGTGGATATACCCATGCATGCCTGGAAAAATCATCAATGAAAGTCACGAAGTAAAGGTAATTTCCAAAAGAGGGTGTCTGCATAGGACCACAGACATCACTATGTACAAGCTGCAATTTCTGCGTAGCCCGAACTGAACCATCTTTTGGAAAAGAAGAACGCTGCATTTTGCCCAAAATACAGCCTTCACAAACATGTTTTCCAGGTGCCTCAAGTTTGGGCAAAGAGGACACCATTTCAGATTTCTGCAGGCGTAACAAACTAGCAAAATTCAGATGACCAAAGCGTGCATGCCAAAGCTTTGCATCTGACATAGCCTGAGAATCATGAACTGCACATGCCGAATCATTCACAGATCTTTCATAGTCTATGAGCTTATACAGCCCACGACATAAAATGCCATAAGCAATAATCACATCGCCATTTGAGAGATCATGGACTGTACACCTGTCATCAACAAATTTCACAACCAAGCCAATCTTGGCTAATGCAGAAACTGATAACAGATTCTTTTTGATCCCTGGCACAAATAAAGCATCTGACAAAGTGAAAGAACTACCATCAGCAGTAGTCATAATGATCTTACCAACTCCCATAACAGGATAAGAGGAGTTATTGGCGCATGTGACAGTATTCCCTGTAGGGGCAGGCTCGAGTGAAGAGAAGAAACTGCGCTGCGAGGTAATATGTTTGGTTGCCCCACTGTCAAAGTACCAAACATCTGAGTCTACTGCAGACATGCACTGATCAGGAGAAGATGGGTCAAAACTACAGACAGTAGTAAACGCCCATTCTTCTTCCTGCACAAGATTTGCAGACTCTGTTTTTGGTGTAGGGGCCTCTGCAACAACCATTCCAGCCTCTTTCTTCTTTGCCTCTTTAGCTTTCCAGTTTTGGACAGTTCTTTATGATATGATCATTGCCTTTACAATACTTACAAAACAATTTCTGCTTTTCTGATTTTTTCTCATCTTTGTCTTGGTTCTTTGAATGTGCAGCATTTGTAGATTTCTGCTTACTAGTAGAAGAGCTCCATTTTCCTTTGCCCTTCTGACTAGCCAGGAAAGCTTGATCTGCAACACGCATAATGGACCTGTTCTGCCTGGACTGATCTTCCTGCAACAGAACAGAGACTAATTCCTCAAATGACAAGGCATTCGGATTGCCTTTCATCATCAACCGAAGAGTAGAGGCAAAACTCTGATATGAATCAGGAAGACCATTCAGAATGGTCTGCACAAGTGAGCTATCTGGTATAACTTCATCAGCAGAAATCAATTGTTCCTTCAGGTCTTTGATCTTTGTAAGAAAACTGTCCATAGAATCACCTTCATTCATGTGCTCACTCTCCAACTGTTTTCGGAGGTAAGCAACACGAGCCTCATTCCTAGCCTGGTACAAAGTGGTAAGTGTACCCCAAGCATCCTTTGCTGTTCTGCAAGAGAGAATGTGAGGAATAATGGCACGTTTGACAGACAAAGCGATCAATGCATGTGCCTTGGCATCTCTGCCATCCCAACGAATCTGCTCTGCAGTAGGTGCAACAGAAACAGCAGCACGAACAAGAATCTGCGGAATATCATCTTCGACACCATCTTCATCAGCTCCAACACCTGTATTTTCAGTACCTGTCGTTACAGGTGTAACAGGACGTCTTTCAACACCCTGCACAATGTTCCACAATCCTTTTGCAACCAGTACATGTCGCATCATATAAGCCCATAATGGGTAGTTGGTACCATCCAACTTATCCTCAACAACCAACATATGGAATACATCACTGCTTTCAGCCATGGCCGGTGACTAAAATATCTTGATGCAGAAAATTGACTTTATCTCAAAAAGTTGAACGGAATTGCCCAAACGAGTTCTGCTAGACCTGTAGCAGACTTCGAGACGCTTAAACTGGCGAACAGAAACTGGTATATACCTTTGGCACAAAAGGACGAAATAGCCTGCACAAGCGCTGCGATAGTGCGTTCGAACTCTGAAACACCTTGAGTATGCTCACCAAATTTCGTGCGAATCTGAGACTGCAAACGGAGGAGTGTCGACGGCGCCCTAGAAGAAGCGACGACCTGCTCTGATACCAATTGTTAGAGTTAGACGTCTGCGGAAGCACGCGAACAGCACAAGGAAGAAGAAGAAGCTTGGAGCACAACACACAAGACTGAATATATTACTAGAGAATGTACAAAGATAAGTAGCCCAGTAGGGCAATAGGCGTATATACAAGCCGGGGGAAAAAAACCTCCTAAAGAGGGAAAAAAGTGCCCCGGCAGTCCTAGAGTGTTCACACACATCACTACCTAAATATATCAACATTTCCCTTTGCAAGAGCTTCAATACGATGCTCTCTTAGTGCAAAAAACCGAGCTCTGGATGATGTGCATGATACTCTATACTGACTTGTAAAACATGCAAAGGTACACATTACAGTGAGAGAGAACCCAAACCACAAATTTCACAGGTTTCAAAATGTGGTTGAACTCATAGTTTGAGGCTGATCAAGACACTATATGTTCTGTTAAGACAAAGTCTTTATAGTACATTGAAGAGGAAATTGAGTTGAAAGTAAATGTGGCATGCGATATTTCCCGAGAGCAAGCAAAAGTACCTTTGAAGCAAGTAAAAGAGGCCAATCCAAAGTGACAAAGAAGGTAAATATGGAAACATCTTTTTGTGGAGAGAATTTGGTAAAGGGCCTCCCAAGTATGTTAACTATAACCCTATACATAGCCCGATCACTTATGGCCATACCTTGCCCACCTATAAAACGGTGCGCACACGTTCACTGGCCAAAAAAGTATTGACTTAATTATCTTTGATCACAACTCCATCAAGTAACAACCTCAACGTAGACTACATGATGAATACCATATCTTTCTTGGTAGAAAACTATAAAAGACATGTCAAATATTGCCTATCAAATGCTAATTAAGATTCTTAAGATGATAGAATGTACTTGATGATCAATGAAATATTCCTATTTTCATGAACATTATTTAATTAATTTAGGCCACATGAGTATGAAAAGGATTTATCTTTTAAGTGTAAAAGATTTAAAAAAAAGTAAGCTTCGCTATTTAGTGTCTTTTGAATGAAATCTCGTGCATCTTTCTTCTTAAGCACATTTCTCTTATTTCATTCTTCGTTTAGAGCTTCCATCCCATGTTCACCCATTAAAAGTTGTTCGCATGGTTTTCATGCTTCTTGCTCTCTATTTCGCTTGTGTTCTTCGTCTTTGTTTGGATTTCTCACATCTTCATCTACTTGATTGGGGTAAGGTACTTGGAATGACATTTGAAGTTGATCTCCATCACTTGAAGATGGTAAACTTTGTGCTTGTGGGCCTACAACAATGTACAATGACTTTGGGACATATATAAAGACTATAATGTTGGTTGCTATTTGATTGGCAAGATCTCAAGGGAGGAGCTTAATGAAGTCACTCATCCTATGTCTTCATAAGAGCCAGATCAATTGCAAAAATCTACGAAGCTAGTGGACTCAACTTAGATGAATTAGGATTACTTATAGTGGAACAAGGGTTGGATTGCTCTTTTATCTAAACAAAACCCTCATAGTGAGACCCTACAAACATTTTTTGATACCTAATAAATACCTACAAACATTTGAGAAGGATCTCCACACATAATTTTTTTAATGTTTTCATACTCATATGGAAAATTCATATCCTAACTCATCGCAAAGTTGATTTTTTGTAGAGAGTATGTGAAAGAACTATCAATGATACCCTTGTATGATGCACCAAAAGTTGTCAAGTAGAATAAGATTTTACTAGATTTTGCATTCACTATAAAAACAATCTAATATTTATAGGATAGAGGCTATAAATGAAGGTCTCAAAATGGAGACACACTGGCGATGAACATTAGGGCCATTTGCATGCTACAAGCATTAGAGTGAAGATGGGTCAAATTTCTTGAGTACATGGTGCTAGATTCCTCTTAGTTTGTGAGGATTATGAGGGTCATGCTCATGTAAGTATGTGGATCTCCATGAGCTTCGTGCATGCATATTAAGGAAAGAGAAATTTTAGTTCATGACTCAAGAAATAGAATATATTATAGCCCAATAATATATTATTTATGCAAGGAATCATTGTGGCTTTATAGATTGGCATGTGACATGAACATACCTCAACATGTACTAGAAAAACTAGCAAAAGTGAATCAATATATCACCGATTATAAGAATGTGACATGAACATACCTCAACATGTACTTGAAAAATGTTAGGACCACCAAGTATAAGAATGTGTTCTTTTTTAATAACACCAAACTTGAAGAATGTTAGGACCATCAAGTATAAGAATATGTTCTTCTTTGCATACAGATAATAACACCAAACTTGAAGAATGTTAGGACCACCAAGTATAAGAATATGTTCTTCTTTGCATATATAATTATCACAGTGGGAATTGAAATCCACACAACCAACATGAAACAAGTTCAAAAGTCCATCACATAGAGGTATTACCAAGTGAGGAGTGCATGAGGATAAATAATATTTTAAGTTTATCAATGTATATAGATTCTGGGGTAAAAAGCCCTCTCGAGAGAGAAAGAAGTGCCCCCAAGAAATTCAAGTGGGTTCGTACACATCATTACTATAAAATGCAAAAGAATATTTTATCCTTCATTCTCAATTAAAAAAGAAATCTTCACTCTCACTAGATTAAACCTAGAAATCCCTCTACATAGGGCAACTTCCCAACAAAATTTGCATAACCAACCACACAACCAAAGAAGTTTGATAATGACCATGATGCTCCTTATTATTAAATTATCATTGGAGTTCCAACTATTTTATTTTACTTGGTAGACCTCTACAAGATTTGATGATAGCTTTATGAGATGAATGAATGCTCCCAGCCAAAACTCTAAACAAGTTAGAGATAGTAAGATGAAAGGAACCATGAGACACAAGTATAATGTGATCAAAGTTTTAGACAAATAAAAAGATTATGATCTTTTATTAATATAAGTTCATGATATTGGCCTAATGGCATAGACAATGAACGAGAGAGCACATTAGACCCACATGATCAACAACATGTCAGTCTAAATGGGAGACACAATTAACCATCCAACTTCAATTCAAAGAGGAGCAATGTAACTCTTCATGTACACTCAAATAATTGACATGGGCAATGGAGGTAGTGCATCAATTTGAAATATCAAAAAGCCAAATATGGAAAGGGATATATGACATATACACAACCAAGTGACATTGGTAATGGAGGTGGTGCACCACTTCAAGATTCCAAAAAGATAAGTATGAAAAGGGGCATAGGATGTATGCATAGTGCAAGAATCACATAATTTTCCATGTTTGGTGTAGACCACTTTGAAATTTTTGAAGTTGCTCAAAGTCTAGAAAAACTTCAAAGATTCCATACTCTCCTAGTGATTTCAACCTTCTACATTTATTTTGTTCTGTTCCAAACTCTTCAAAGTTTTAAATTGCACATTCAACCTCTTCATAGTGACTAGTTCTAAGTTTCACACATGCAAGTCTACATTAATCATCCAAAATTTAAGGTCTCAAAATGAGAAGAATCATGTGGGTATTGAACAAATATGCTAGTTCAGACATTATATGTGATTGTGTATGGTTATGAGATGGAATATTTTCAATAAAAATCTTCTTTACCTGGGTAGAAGGTTTGATTTTAGCTTTAATGGTGGGATTCAAGGCATTACCACAAGTAGGGTTGTGGGGGGATTACCAACTCTTCATGATGGGGTTTGAGAAAAACCTCCGATTATGACAAAAAAGGAATATTTTTAAAATATCCCCTTATCAATTATAGTTTCTTATAAGTATAGAGTGGTGAAATAGACCATGATATGTTATTCTATCCCTATAGAAATCTATTTCACTTAAGGGTTTTGTCAAGGGAGCACTAGATTGTGCCCTCTGACTAGACTGGACAAGGTTTGAAAAATATAATTTTGATTACAAGATCACCCGCACAAGGGAATTAATACAAGAATATCGAACTATTACAAGAAGTTCCACAATCTGAGACTAATAGGTATGGATAATTGGATTAGACGGAATACAAGAGATCCCACAACCCAGGACCGTAGGTATGAAACATGATATTTGAATTAGAACTCCCTTGAGGGAGATCAACTAGATACAAGAAATAACTAGAAAAGATCTTGTATTATGAGATTACAATAGGACAAGGCAGGATGTCGAGGATACTAGACTAGACAAGAATGAACAAAGAACAAGACTAGAATTGGAACTGGAACTTGGAAAGTACTTACTTGAAGATCACGACTCCTTGAGCTCTCAAGACTGGCATTGGCAAGATTGAGGACTTATGTGGCCAACCCCTCCTTATAAAGGTTTTCAAGGGTGGTTCATGAATGGCAGTTACAAATTGATGATGTGATCAACGATGTCATCGATTCAAAACAAGAGCTCCAAGTGTCAGAATCACGCAAATGGATAGTCAATCTTAGGGTTTTGGCACATTTTGGACACGATGGTAGAATAATTTTTTCAAAATCCTGAATCAATAATGATATATAGAAATTAGCATAGAATGTAAGGTTCAAGATGGTTTCCTTTGTGTCCATGATAGGCCTGTCTTTCTTAAGGATGTGTATGGCATTCATTAGTCATCATAAAAGGTCTATTATATAGGAGGATACATGTTGCAATATAACTGATATTTAATATACATGTTGCAATGTAGTTAGTTTTCAGTTCTTTACTTTTCCTTGGAAAGGCACATGAATATTTTTCCAAGTATTTTGATTGCACTTTTTGGGTAACCAAACATAACATTAACAACACATGTATGATAAATTCCGCGAACTTCAATTGCCATAATTATGTGCACATGTATGATGGTCACCTAAGCACAACCCTAATCACTTCCCAATATTTAAAGACCACACATAATTCATGTAGCTTGTTCGTGGTGTACTGTTGAATACGTTTATGTTATCATCATTATTGGTAGATTGTACTAAATATAGTAGAATTTTTGTCAATCCTATTATACGTTTATGTCATCATCATTATTAGTAGATTGTACTAAATATAGTAGAATTCTTGTCAATCTTATTATGATAATTACATCTTGGTGTGGGCTCTATCGTCCACAACCTAAAGAGACTTCTATAAACCTCAAGATCTCCCCAGCATCAAAAGACCATTAGGTTCATGGTTTACACCTCATAGCAGTGCAAACTTTAAAGAGCACACCTAAGATATCATCACCATGAGTCTGCTTCAGTTACTCTATGGTAGAAGGCTTAACAACAATAGCATGACAAAATGAATGACTAATGTCTTCAAGATATCCCCAACATAAGAATAAAATCTCTTAGGTAGCATGCTTGCAAGCCATAAAATGCCACCAAATGACTCATGGCTTGGTGGGGGACTATGCAAATGCACAACCTCGAGATATCTCCAAGTGAAAAAGACCATGAATTTATCACGTGTTTTTGTTCATGATGTACATTATAATGAAATTCATGTGTTTTTGTTCATGATGTACATTATATTTTTCATGTTAGAGGAAACGTGAGAGAAAGCCACAAATTCTATGTTGGCCTTGATTTTCTTTTCTTGTAAACCCTAACATTTTGATGAAAAAGATTCGCGTTCATAGTGACAGCTACCTCCCCCGCAAAGCCAAAGAGATTTTTATAAACCCAAAGATCTCACCTCTTTTGCTCCTCTTTCCCCCTCCTCAGGTTTGCCTCCCGTTACGGCCATGGCGAAGCAGACAGGAAAGGTGAAATGGTTCAACGTCACGAAGGGCTTCGGCTTCATCACGCCTGACGACGGCAGCGAGGATCTTTTCGTTCACCAGACTTCGATCCGGTCAGAGGGTTTCCGCTCTCTGCAAGATGGCGAAGATGTGGAATTTACTGTGGAACATGCTGACAATGGTCGTACGAAGGCTGTGAATGTTACGGGACCTAACGGAAGCCCTGTGCAAGGATCGAGCAGAGGTGGAGGAGACAACTATGGATTTGGTGGAGGACGGGGTTCGGGAGGAACTGGCCGAGGGAGGGGCCGAGGAGGCGGCAGAGGTAACGGTTATGGGGGAGGTAGCTACGGTGGAGGTGGCTACGGTGGTGGTGGCTATGGTGGGGGCGGCGGATCTTGCTACAACTGTGGCGAGCAAGGCCACCTTGCACGTGATTGTCCAGATGGAAACACTAGGCGTGGTGGTGGTGGGCGTGGCTGCTACAACTGTGGGGAGGAGGGCCATCTAGCCCGAGATTGCACTGTAGCAGCAGCTTGATGCCTCTTCACTTGTTTGCCACTTCTGTTCTTTTCTTCTGTCACAGTGAAAGGGGGGTTGGAAGTTCAATTTATGAGTATTTTACGATAATGTTTGCGAAATATTTTCCCATGTTCTCATGAGGTTCAGCTTGATAAATTTTGCTATGTTTTATTTTATATAATTGAACTAGAAAATGATGCACTATTGACTATCCGAATGGTTCTTGGACATCTGTTTATCGTCGTCTTTCATGCTGGTGAATTCTTCTTGAAAATTTGAGCTTGATCCCTGTTTTGGGCTGTCGAGAAAGTTTTAGCATGTCTGAATTACGTGAGCCCATTTAAACTCATTGACAGGGTGCTCTGAAGGCCGAGCTGTTGTGTTTACTTCTTTTATACCTTATCACGTGAGAATCACGTCATCTATTAGAGATGCCTGGTCGACGTATCAAATCCATTTTTTATTCTTGATTCTCAGGAGAGCATATATTCATCATTACGTTAGTTATGCCACTAGGTTTCTCGCTTGTGTCAAAATATTCTTCTGTCCCTGCTATGTTATCCTATCTGTGAATTCTTTTTCATGCCCGAGTGTTTTGGCAGCTGAATGATAGGTAGTGGCCGATGCTATGACCCTCCTTTTCTGCCCTCTTCCTTAATATTTTCGGTGCAAACCAGACTATCCAGCCATAGGTTTCCATACGTAAGGCTTTTTCATAGTTTTACTGGAATGACAGTTGGGATAATTTGACTCCCTTCAACTTGTTAAAACTTGCATTTTTTTGTAAGTTTCGTATCTTCATGTAATTTTCGCGTCTTCCAAATGTGTTTCATACTTACTAAAGACTGTTTGCTGAGCCGTTGCAAACGTATTTTGTGAAACATTTACTATGCTGCGGCATCTCATCCTCTCCATTGGGCACTATCCATGTTCCAATGTAGTCGCGATGTTTTCTCGTTCATTGGCTTGAGTAGATTTAAACTCGGGCGTAGTGACCTTATTTCTTTGAATCGTATCCTGTGGACTTGACATTAAGGTCCTGTTTTGCGCTGCCTGGTTTGTAATGCAGTCAGCGTTTGTTATAAATATGAATTCGCTCATATTTAATAGCTATTTTAGGATTCGCCATCTGATATATATGGCGAATTAGAATGCCCTGCAAGCTTACCTTTGTTTGTTCTTCGGATTTGCTTGTGCTATGATTCTCTTCCCTGTATGCTTTACAATGCTTGCAAAGTTACCGCGTTTTTAACGACTTTTGAACTTGTCTGAATAGTTGGTGACTTTTTTGTGTCGTTGGTAACATTCATGTGCTTTGATTCTCTTCGATACTTTTCCGAATGATGGTGAATTTTTGTTTATAAGGTTTGTCATAATTACGCTGGATTAACATCTGGCGTGAATTGACTGGCTTCAACTGCTTGCCCACGTTACAACTTGTAGTTCATTTTATTTGATTCGTGCAATTATCGCGTCTTTCTGGCTTCAACTGCTTGTCCACGTTACAATTTGTAGTTCATTTTATTTGATTCGTGCAATTATCGCCTTTTCCTGGCTTCAACTGCTTGTCCACGTTACAACTTGCAGTTCATTTTCTTTGATTCGTGCAATTATCGCGCCTTCTAAATGTGACTCATACTCTTTGAGGAACGATAACTGAGCTGTTCCAAACGTACGTTGTGCAACATTAACTATGCTTCGGCATCTCGTCCTTTCCATTGGAGACTTTCCATGTTCAATGCAGTCGCAATGTTACCTCATTCATTGGCTTGAGTAGATTGTAAATTCTGACGTAGTGACTTTATTAAATTGAGTTACCCTGTAGACTTGATACGAAAGTCCTATTTTACGTTGTCTGGTTTGTAATGTGGTCAGCATCTGTTGTAAATATTAACTCGTCCATATTCTATAGCTTTTTTAGGATTCTGCATCTGATATATATGGTCAACATTTAGTGAATCAGAATGCTCTGCATGTCTACTGTTGGTTGTTCTTTCCATGCACATGTATGCTTTACAGTGCTCGCAAGGCTACCGCGTTTTTTAACTAACTTAACTCGTCTGAATAATTGGTGACTTTTTGTGTTGTTAACATCCATGTGTTTGCTTCTCTTCGATACTTTTCTGAATAATTGATGAGTTCTTTGTGCCGTGGGAATAATTGGTGACTTTTTGTGATGTTAACATCCATGTGTTTGCTTCTCTTCGATACTTTTCTGAATAATTGATGAGTTCTTTGTGTCGTGGATAACACTAATTATGTTATTGATTGTGGAGTAGCGGTATCCGGTTCTCTGTGTTTAGAAATCAAAGATTTCAAGGACACGAATGGATATCATGTTCCTGTCAATAATGCATGGCTGTCATTTGCAATTCCCCTTCTGGTGTGCCTTTATTTTTACTATAGTACTGGTTTACCCTTTTCCAGATTTCTCAGTGTCCTACTCTAGGAAGTTGTGTCCTACTTTGTATCCCAGTGAAACTTTTTGAAGCCTTGCATTTTTGCCTCGAAAATCTGTCGATCTTGGGGCCGTGTGTACATTTCAAGACAAGTCACGTACTTCATGTCCTGGCGTGCTGCCAGTCTAACGCGTTGCAGGTCATCTTGTAGTTATCGTAAAAGTGTCAATTCTATCTTTACTACTCAGTATTTATAAGCGGATTTTCAACGTTGGGCGTGCATATTCGTGTTTTGATGTGTTTAAAGACCTTAGCCTACCAAGTAATGGTGTATTGTGTTAAACATTGTGCCTGAGAAATCTATTATCAAGAACTAGATCTCAACTTGTCAGTATGTTCCGTAAGTTTACATATTAGAGTTTAAGCGGACCAGGCGCCTCCTAATCATGTAAGCTGATTTGATGTGTGCTTTACTGTTGATGGTGTTTAAAAGTTTTTTGGGGGTTTTTTTGATCTATGATCTTCTATCTTTAGGCCTTAGAGTTTTTGAAATTTCGAAATAACGCACATACACGTATACGTGTATGTGCACAAACACACGCTCACGCACTAAGGAGTCGGGGACCATTATGCCCTCTGTTTTAGAGTTCACGTTCAGCTGTACCTGACACTCCCCTGAGCCTTGGCTGAGTTTTACCCCTACCCAATGCCCATGTCCCCTGAACAACTTCTTTTTTGCGCTTAAATACACCTGATGCATATTGGAGTATTATTTATCGTACTAGGGTGGATTTGATTTGAAGTATAAAGTGTGAGTGAAAGGCATAGCACCGTCGTGATCGAGTATCTTTCTTAGTAGAGCTTGAACAACGAAACTGTCTGAAATGGTCAATATTTTTAAAGTGAAATGGTCAGTATTTTCTGTAGCGAAGGTTAATGGTCTTTGTTTTAAAAGTCTACTGCCAATATATTAATATGAGAGTTACTTGGAGACACTACCACATCCTCCTTCGAAGGGGGGAGGCTCATGGAGTGCGTTTGATCCATTGGTCTAAGCCAAGTCCACACTTCAAGGGGGAGTAGTTAAGTTCGTCTTTGTTGCTTCCTTCTTACGTGAAGTTATATTTAAGCATATGAAAGCTCTGTTTGGGGATTATGGCCCTCGATGAGTTTTCTCTCGAGGAAAGGATGTCACTCTCCCATCTGATCCCACTTGGTATTTCGAGTGAGTATTATGATTGAGGAAAATGATTATGAAGGGATGTGTGTTAGAGCTTTGGTGCTTAATAATTTAGGTATAGCTTCATCCCCTACCAGCGAGGATATGCGAGACTCTAAATTGGGTGTGCACTCCTTTTTGGGGATTATGGCCCTTGATGGGTCCTCTCTTGAAGAAAGGATGTCATTCTCCCATCTCATCCCTTTTGGTATTTTGTGACAGTAGTATGATTAAGGGAAATGATGATTATGAAGGGATGTATGTTAGAGCTTTGGTGCTTAATAGCTTCATCCCCAACCAACGAGGAGATGTGAGACTCTACATTGGGTGTGCACTCCTATATCATTGTGGGATATTGCACTCTCTTTTTTGGGTAATGTCGGGTAGGCAGTTTAGGAGGTGTTTGTTCATTCTGTAGTGTCATGTCTTGGGCATTGGTTATCTCACTCCATTGACTTTGTGTTGGGAGATCAGATAGAAGTCTTTTGAAAATGAAGCGGGTGGATAGTCTCTACCTTAGCCTCTTGAGGCCTCATCCATGACTCGGGAAAAAAAATCAAGAGAAAAAGGAGAAACAAGGAAGGTCAGAAACATTGTTGCCTTGCTTAGGCTTGGAGGCACTATCTTGAAAGCATCGCATGAGCATTCGTGATGACAAACACTGGATGATTGGTTTGGATCATGAATGTGCAGATCGATTCGTGATGGCAGTAGTGGAAGAGTGGCTTGAAGGTCAGGATCTCTCACACATGCCTCGATAGCATGGGACAATGCCTCAATAGCATGGATTGTCCCAATCAAACAATAGACGTTTGTGGGGAATGAACCCGTGCCCCTCTCAGTCAGGCAAGTCAAGCCTGATCACCTGCCTCTCTCCAAGCAAGACAAACAACTCACCTTAAACTCATCTATTGAAGACAGACCTGAGTCACTACTTCTCCCCAAGCAACTTAAATGACACTCTATTGAACTATGGCCGTAAAGCAAATGTGGGGAGTTATTGCACATGTAGGTTTCATGATATTTTTCAGATATACGTACATCTGTGTTCGACGACGAGTTTTTAATGTTTTTTTTTGTGAAGTCTACTTGATTACATTCATGAGTTTTTTTACTGAATTTTGTAAGAGGATGTTGTGGCTTATGTTATTAACTTCACTATTATCTTATACATATGAATACTATGGAAGGATTACAATGCTAGCTCATACTCGCAGGGCTTGCAAATTGCTTAACTGTGCTGTATTTTGCAAACTAAGCTTGTATCCGAAATTTGTAATCATTTCGATGTCAAAGTGGAACCTCTAAAACAAAGCCTTTTTTTTTGAGAGTACAATGAATTGGAAAGACACAACACACCCGACCTCATAAGGTAGAGGCACTCATCTTGGGAAACCTCATGGGCACCCATCTTTGAGAACTCATGGATATGTCCAGCCAGGATTTGAACATATGCCTTCTTTCTTGAGATTCAAAGCATCAACCACTAAACTATGTGGGCTTGGAATCTAAAACAAAGCTTTCGATGTTCCATTGATGTCCAAAATGATCTTTTTGTCCTCATGATGCTTTTAAGTTTGCAAAAACCCTAGTATTACCACGTCTAAGTCAATCAAGGTCAATGGAAGAACGACAAGCAAAAAACACAATATATTTTAGCATTACTTTACTTTTTATAGAATAGGAAAGCTTTTAATATTCTTAGTTTTTTTTGTAAATATTGGAAGATTCTTCTCAAGAGCACGTGCAAGATAAGAATTTAAATCTGTATTTTTTTAATTGCTAAGTTCATATGAAGTGGTGCACGAGGGAGGCCACTATGAAAAACCCCAAGTTCCTCGCTTGTTGAAGATTTTTTGACTAGTGTAAGTAGTGAGCTCTTCTTCTTGCCAAATTTGTGCACAAGCTTTCTTGTTCATTTCAAGTGTGACTTTTGCATGTTTTATCGTATGTGATACTTAGCGCCTTGCTCCTAATCTGCTTTCTACCTCAAGGCAAATTGTTTGTAGCTCTCTTGATTATGAGCTTTGTTTTGCTACTAATTGCTTGTGGCTATGGACAATACACAAACTTTCTTGTTGTATGTAGCATTGTAGGTGATTTCCATTTGCATTTGCATGATTGAATACAGCCCTTGGGTGATTTTCTTACCTGCTATTCGGTCATCGGTCATTGGAAGAGAGCGCCTCTTCGTGGCACGCCCTGGTAACGAGCTTGATGGCTCGGCTAAGACTCTCTTCCGTTGCTCCTGCCAACTTAGGCAGGAGTGGCTTGCGCTTGGGTAACTCGTTAGTTGCCCCTCTAGACACTGCCCAGGTTCGGAGTATTTATTCGTCTGTGCAGCACGTGGGTGATCCCTCTGTCACCCTCCGAATACCACCTAGGTTCGAAGTGTACATAGGTCTGGGTCGGGCGTGGGTGCTCGTGCGTCCCATGCTCGCGGTACCTCGTGGTGCGGGGGTGCTGGTGGTATGTTGTGCTGAATTAAACCGGTTGATAAGAGAGGGAAGTCGGGGGGTGGTGTGCTTATGGGGTCCCAATCATTTGAGCACCCCGCATTGTGGAAGCAACTGGTGTTGGCGCGAGTGAATAGCATGGTCATTAAGATCTTCCGAGTGGAGAGAGGAGTGAACATCCGATTTGACCTTGTGACCCCCTCTACCAACGATGCAGATGAGTTAGTTAGAAAGTTGAGAAGCGAAGCTAGATTTAGTGGGTAGTACTGTCGGCCTAGTCGACCATACTTGGATCGGTCCAGTAGTGGTTCTTCCTCGTGAGTAGGGCGCACGTCTCGAGTGGAGTGTGTTGCGCGTGCGCGGTTCCTATCTTTCATATCACTCCCGGGAAGGGCGCGGCAAATGAGATTTAGACCATTGGTTAATGATCTTGGCGTGAGGCAACTCTTACATGGCTTGGTGCGACGTCCGGTGGATTTATTAGACCATTGGCCTTTGGTGTGTAATTTACACTCGAAGGTTGTGGGGGCTACCCCATTGTCGACTAATCCTGCTAGGGGAATAAATGCGAGTTTACTCGAAACGCATAGTCAAACCTTCTTGATGTCAAATCGATGGAGGGTCTTGGCGGATTTGTAGGAGGACATTGGGGAGCAGTTTAAGAAATTTATGGAAATCGCGAAGGGCATTCTTTTGACGTGGGGGCCTATAATAGGTGATCTCTTCCACGGCCCCATTCTGGTTATCGGTTGGACCTTAAAGTTCGCCGGTTAATCAACTCTCGTATTTGGGCTTTGGAACGCGCTCCGAAAGAATGACTTATCTACTCCGGAGGGGCTGAGGTGCATTAGAGAATACGAAGGGGCGTGCGAGCGAGTTCGACGGGCAGTAAAAGATAACGGCCAGCGTGTTATGGAGAGATGTGTGCGTCAAGGAAAGTCCCTTCTTCGGGAGGGGCAGCACAAAAAGTTTTTTAACTTTCTGAAAGCCATTTGTCGGAGGGGGAGAGCTAGCTCTTCCAATCAGCCCATTTGTAATAAATGTGGAGAACTGGTGGTGAATCCTGCCGAACAGCTTTGTATTTGGAAGGAACACTATGAGGGTATCTTTGCCGATCCAAACGAGACGAGCAAAAATGCAGATTTTTGGACGAGACATCCTGTTAAGGTTTGGCCGAGTCTTACTGGAGTGAAGTAACCTATACAATGGTTTGAAATCCGCTACGCCTGTCAAAAACTTAAGAGATATCGAGCCGTCGGAGGAGATGGACTTCCCCCTGAATTATTTAAGATTCTTCTCTGGGATAAGGGTCGGAGGTCTGATTCTTCCTGTCCTAACACGTCTTTTGGCGAGGCCTTTTTTATTTCTGCTTGAAAATATGTTGGAGAAAGGTCATGTTCCGGAGTCTGCGACTACTGCAATTGTGGTTTCCATTCCAAAGAAGAGAGCCTTAACCTGCATTGACAATTACCGAGAAATATCACTGATCTTCGTTGCTCTTAAGATTTTGGTCTCTGTGTTAGTGAGGGGGCTCACTGAAGCTCTTGAGACTCGTAATTTTTTCAAGCGGGGCCAGGCTGGATTTTGTGCACGTCATGAGTGCATAGGGCAAGTCGTGTGTATGCAAGAAGTGGTGCTACAACGGGCCGCTCATAAACTTCCTACGTATGCGGCGTACATTGACTTCAAGAAAGCATACAACACAGTGCCGCATCGGGCCTTGTTCCTTAAGCTTGAGGCGGCTGACCTAACAGGTAGAGTGTTGAAATTCTTTCATGCTCTGTATGAGTCTTCAAAAGTCCGGGTTCGTGTGAAGGGACAACACTTTAGCGAACCCGTCTCGGTACTGCGAGGCGTTCGCCAAGGGTGCATGGTTCCCCTACGCTCTTCAATATTTATATTAATGATATTCTTGATCAGGGAGGAGACAATTGAGGGCTTGATATACCCGGTATTGGTCTACTTAAAGGTCTTCTATTTGTAGATGATCTTGTATTGTTTGCAGATAGCCAAGCCGAGCTCCAAAAATCTTTAGATCATATTAGTGAGTGGCCGAGGCTGTGGGGCATGGAATTTGGGATGGACAAATGCATGGCCACTATTTTTTTTTGGAGGCGATGGCGAGCTGGCGACGCTCGAGAATTTTGGCTTGCTCGTTAGTGGTGTTAGGATCTCGGTAGGGGAGAAGTATACCTATTTAGGTGTGGAGGTTGATTCTAACTTCTCTATCGAAACGATCATTAAAAGTCGTGAAGAGAAGGGAAGGAAGTCTCTTTTTGCCTGCGAACACTTGCTTTGCAATAGATATTTTCCTGCTTGGATGCGGCTTGCAGTTTTAAAGAGCTTGGTATTCCTCGTGATTACATATGGGGCAGAATTGGTGGGGGCCCATGGGCAGAATCTCTTTGGGAAGCTCGAAAGGCTGGTGGCAACGGGGATGCAGATGATCTGTGGTAAACGGGCTCGGTCTACTACGGTAGCCGGTGCCATGATGCACAAAGAGTTCCATATCCCTCCTCTCGCAGCCTATTTTGGTGGCATGAGGCGGCGGCTTTTTGGGAAATACCTGGATAGCCCAACTTGGCTCGGGGACATGCTACAGAGACCGACACGATCTTGATTCCAGAAGTGGACGTGGATTTCTCGAACTAAGTGGTGGAAGGAAAGGTATGTATCAGAAGCTACCCTCAACTCACTCAAATATCATGTCTGGGCAAAGTGGGAAACTGCAAATCATTCTGTCGCTTTGGGTCCCCTATGCGGAGTATAATTTGACTGAATCACGGGGATATCTTCATAGAAGTGCTTGTAGTCATCTGCTTAGTCCTACTGCAGAGTGCATGCTTATGCTAGCTAGGATAGGGGGGTGGTATTTGGCTGAGAGGATGGAAGGAAGAGGTAAGAGTAAGTGTCCCCTTTGCGTTGAGGTGGAGAGGTATGGTTCCCTATCCCATGTGATGGTGGAATGCAGAGTGGTGGCAACTCTTAAGGGGAGGTGGCTGGATTCTCTTATCAATGGTTTGATTTAGCGTATGGATTTTGGCCTCGTGTTTCCCGTGGTCTTGACCCTTATCCTCCTTGGAGGGGAGGCTCGCGGAGTTCGCTTGACCCATTGGGTTAGGCCTAGTTTGCACTCTAGGGGGGGAGTAGCTAAGTTTGTCTTGGTTGCTTCCTTCCTGGGTGAGGCTATTCCTAAGTATATGAGAGCTCTCTTTGATAACTGACATATCCTCTTCGGGGGGAAAGGAAGTCATTCTCCCATCCGATCCCTCTTGGGTCTCGTTTTGGTTGGTGTGTAAGAATGTTTTGGCAGAGGGAGATGATGATTAATGTGTTGAATTTGCGAGAACTCTCGTACTTCAAGTTATGGGCATAGCTTCACCGGTCGCCAATGAAGAGATGGGAGACTCGGAACTGGTGTGCGGACTCCTCCTGTGAGCTGATGCTCCTTGTGGGTATGGCGTTCCTTTTTCGGAAACACGTCGGGTAGGCAGTTTAGCTTGGTGAGGAATTCGTTCCAAGTCCGCATACTCCAGTGTCGTGACTGGGGCATTGGGTATCTCACCGCACTGATCCTTCGGGATTAATTGACTACAATCTTCGGGTTGCAAGGTCACGTATAAGTCTTCTTCGGAAGATAAAGCGGTGGATAGATTCTGCCTTTTGAGCGGGTTAGCCTCCTTGGGCCCCATCCCCGACTCAGAAAATAATTTTTTTTTTTCACTAGTGTTACCTTGGAGATGTTTATTGATAGCTTTGATTCGAGGGATCATATACATGATTTGGGTAAATATTAAGGAAGATATGATTATTTATTTGATTTATCATTTTGCGTTCGATTGATTAAGTCTGGCTTTCTCTTGAAGAAAGATCATAGATCACTAAAAATCTGGTAATGTCATCGTCGAACATGGTTCACCTCATCGCAATCAGGTGTCATCTCATCATGGATCATGGAGTGATAATTAGATAATTGATACCTCATCGTGGTTGGGTCATATCTCATTGCGGATTGTGGATTAGATCATTGGAAACCTCATCGTGATTGGGTCTTATATCATTGTGGAAGTGATGATTGGATCGCCGAATTTGTTGGTGATGGTGGATCATGATCATGTACACTTTTGAGTGATCTTGTGGCTTGGTGAGAAATCAATTGGGAGCTAGAATCAAGACACCTATTCACCGTGTATGCTTATTGCCTTTGACTTCAAGTAGATTTCTTCACAAATTGATCAAGTATACCTTTCATACTCCATGTCCATGGTATCAAAAAGTGCCAACATACAATATGAAGGCACACTTATACATCTTTACTCCATCAAGCCGCAAAGAGTATACCCAATCTACCTATAGTTGGACACAATGACCAAATGTCTTAACTAGCTTCCAAGTGATCTCTCACCAAACCACATGATCACTCAAAATCATGTGCGATCATGATCAACCACCACTAACAAATTCTTGACGATCTAATCACCACCTCCATGAGCCACTGTGACATGATACCTAATCACGATGAGGTGAACCAAAATTGATGATGAGATTACCAAAATTTTTGCCTTGATGATTGTCCTGCCCATCTCACATCTGTGTGGGCGGCAGAGATGGCGGCCCAGCATTCTTGCTTGTACTTCCATTGACATTGATTGACTTTGACTCGGTAACACTTCAACATCTGATCCAATGAACTAATGTGTATTGGCTTAAATCACGTCAATATTCAACATCTACGTAGTTTTATTGGAAAATAGCATTGATTTTAGTTGAACACGAATAGGCTATCGTTTGTTCTTTCCTGTTTTGGTATACATACATACATACATACATACATACATACATACATACATACATACATATATATATATATATATATATATATATATATATATATATATATATATATATATATATATATATATATATATATATATATATATATATATATATATATATATGGGTAGATATATGTATATTCTCCCTATGAATTTGTTGCAAATGGCTTCAACTTGCACTTCTTCTTTTACTCATTATTTTGATTAAATTGTGACAAGGTCCTGATAGTAATAGAACACAATGTAATCAGATTTGGTTAAATTGTAAAATGGATTTGGCTAAACAGAAGGCAAAATCTGCATTATGGAATTTTCATGAAATACAGTTTGTTGATATATTTTTTAATAAAAAATCTCTAGAGCTTATTGTGTTTCAATTTTTCGATTCTGTCTTATTCATGCTACTAATAAAACATTTTTACTGCTCGTTATTCACTACGTATCCTACAAAACTGGTTGAATTTTCTCTTTTGTTCAAACAAATTTTTAACGCTAACATCATAATGTTTGAGGTTTTAAAATGAACTGAGCTTTCTAAGTCATTTCTCATTGCTTTCATATATTGTTTCAATCTTTGAGCTTTTCCATGAACTACCAATATCTTTAATGTCTTTTGCAAGACCAAGAGCCTAACTATTGAGGAGCTTCCATCCATGTGACATTCATTATTTAAAGCAACATTGAAAGAAAATGAGGGGAAAAAAAAAAGTGAAGGAAATACTCAATATGCTCTTTTCAACTTGTCCTAGGATACTTGCAAAACTTTTTCTTTCTTCTATTTTCTTGTCATCTTTGCCTTACAATACTTGCAAAACTGTTCACGGGTACTTTGCATGATATTTTAAATGATTCATCCCAGCTTTTCTTTAGTCCACGGGTATTTTGCAAGATATTTTCCTTCCAGTTGAGTTCTCTGTGTTTTCTCAGTATCAAGCTGAACTTGATAATCTTCAAGTTGCTTGCTCAAGGCTTGTAGCTCTTCATTGTCACCATTTGTGGTCTCCATATGTTGATTTAGAAGGAGTGATGTCATCAATTCTTTATTGGGACTTCTCAACGAATCAACTTCATTCATGTATACTTTGATTTGAGATTCAATCAATATAGCTCTGTTAGCTATGCATACCTTTTCAACTTCAATCTGAGCATATTTTCTTTTCAAGTCCATATTTTCTGTGACGACCTTCTCATAATCTTGAGTGATCTCTTTAACTCTTGACTATCATGTAGCATTTTCATACATTAGTGAGTCAAATTTTATCATGGCCTCTGCTAGTTCTTTCTTGGATCTTTCTAGATGAATCTGTGACTATACAAGTGGATCAGATACTTGTTTACTGAGAACCTTGAATCGGTTCTTCTCTGTACGTGCCTGTTCATATTTGTTGTCTACTTCCATGAGCTCTTGTTGAGTATCCATGGCACTTTGAATCATATGTTTTATCACAAGCTTTAGTTGTGTTACATCCACGTTCAACTAGGTTTGATGAATTATAGGTGATTGTTCTATACCTACTTGCTCACCTTGAATGGTATGGATGGTTTGATTGAATGTTTGTTCTATGTGAAGATGTAGCTTTCCTTGTTCTTCTACTTTTGTAGGAACTTCTTTATTGCTGCATCTAGCTGTGCCAATGTGAGCAACATTGTCTTGAGCCAAAACCCTAATTCACATGAATGGTTCTTTAGCTTGTTCTTCATTCTCTTCCTTCCACCCGAGTATGCTAAAAGTGGGCATTTAATAGGGATTTTCTTCATCATTTGGTGATCTTGAATAAGAACTTAAATCTTCTAGGCCCAATTCCGCATACTAAGATAACCTTGAAAATTTTTTACCTTCTCTTCGCTTGCCCCTTGCTTCATTTGTTTGCCTATAGTGATGCCCTTGAACATTAAAGTTTACTTGTCTTTTTGTGAATGCATGTGCTGCTTACAAAGCTTCTGCTAACTCCTCTTGTGTAATAAGAGGTGGTTGAGCCAAAGTGGAAGTTGGAAAATGATGTGCTCTCTTTGTAGATGATGTTGCCACCACTTCATCATATTCCTTGGATCATTTAGATCCTCGCATCCTAGGTGTGGCACTAGTGCTAGCTGGAGAGAATCATGCATGAAGGAAAACAAATTGTCTTCTACATGTGAAGAAAGTGATGACAATCAAGAGTCTCATCAAAGTCTACATGAGAGCTTGAAGAAGATGATAACTGTAGTTAACCCTTTGGGCAAAACCTCCCCATGCTGCCCATGGGGATCGAACTGAAGACCTCATCCTTCACACCCTTGAGACCTAACCACTAGGCTAAGTGGATCACTTGTATACAAAAGTACATGACCTTCTACATAAGTCTAGTCTCGAGATCTTTGGTCATACACATGACTGACCAAACAGTGTCCAATTTCAGATCTATCTTAATTGATCGGACCCTTAGATCATAGACTTTACTTTATTACAACCTACCACTAGTCCCTTGTTGCTTCATGATTGCAAGAGTTAAGGTACTTAAGGTTAACATTATCTTGGAGCCTTCAAATCGACTTCTTGGGCTCTCTACATCAATTTTTTGAGTGTTTCTTTGGGTTTGAAAGTGGGGAAAATTGGAAGTTGATTTGCAGTTTTGGGATAGTTTTGGCTACACAGGTGAAAAGATTGGTCCAAAGATAAATCTCAATGCTAAAGGCACTTGAGATTATGTATCCTGGCCATGTACATTCAGCTTTGTCACTTATTTTCAGCTCTTTGGTCTTCCTACAGGTTCCTTGAAAGGCTTTTAATCGTGGCAAGATCAAGTGTCACAAGTTTATGCTTTTTTTTTTTGGCGTCTATAGAATGAAGTTGATAGAAACTTTTAGGTGTTTTTGGCTAGTGTTTTGGCTATAAATTAAGCCTTTCAATGCCATTTTATTTCATATACTAAGCACTTACACACTATGTATGCTTCTATTGATACCGCTTATGTACGCCCATGTGGTCATCGATATAACAATTATGTTTTTGTATAAAGCTTTTGACATTGATAAAGAGGGTCATGGTGAGGTTTCCTTAATTGGGAGACACCCAAATGTTTGTTGATATATTTATGTAGTGATGTGTGTGAACACTTTAGGACTATCGGGGCACTTTTTTCCCTCTTTAAGAGGTTTTTTCCCCCAACTTGTATATACGCCTATTGCCCTAACGGGCTGCGTATCTTTGTACATTCTAGTGGTAATACATTCAGTATTGCGTATTGTGCTCCAAGCTTCTTCTTCTTCCTTGTGCTGTTCGTGTGCTTCCGCAGATGTCTAACTCCAACAATTGGTATCAGAGCAGGTCGCCGCTTCATCTAGGGCATCATCGACACCTCTCTGTTTGTAGGCTCAGAATCGCACGAGTCGCGATCTGAGCTCATTTCGGCTTGACGAACACACTATCGCAGTGCTTGTGTAGGCTGTTTTTTCTTTTTGTAACAAATGTATATACCAGTTTCACTTTTCCAATATAAGCGTCTCGAAGTCTACTACAGGTTTAGCAAAATTCCCCTTGGCAGTTTTGTTCAACTTTTTGAGATACAATCAATTTTCTGCATCAAGGTATTTTATTCACTGGCCATGGCTGAAAGCAGTGATGTATTCCGTATGTTGGCTGTTGAGGATAAGTTCGACGGTACCACTACCCATTATGGGCTTATATGATGCGGCATGTATTGGTTGCAAAAGGACTATGGAACATTGTGCAAGGTGTTGAAAAAACGTCCTATCACACCTACAACTGTTACAACTGCAGGTACTAAAGCTGATGCAGAAGCTGTCGAAGATGGTGATATTCTGCAGATTCTTGTTTGTGCTATGGTTTCTGCCACACCTATTGCAAAGAAAATTCATTGGGATGACAGAGATGCCCAGGCATGTGCATTGATAGCTTTGTCTGTCAAACGTGCCATTATTCCTCACATTCACTCTTGCATAACAGTTAAGGATGCTTGGGATACACTTACCACATTGTACCAAGCTAGGAATGAGGCTCGTGTTGCTTACTTCTGTAAACACTTGGAGAAAGAGCACATGAATGAAGGTGATCTATGGACAACTTTTTGACAAAGATCAAGGATTTGAAGGAACAATTGATTTTTGTAGATGAAGTCCTTGACAATTCACTTGTGCAGACTATTTTGAATGGTCTTGCTGACTCATATTAGAGTTTTGCTTCTACTCTTTGTTTGATGATGAAAGGCAATCCAAATGCCTTAACATTTAAAGAGTTAGTTTTTGTTTTGTTGTAGGAAGGCCAGTCTAGGCAGAACATGTCTATTATGCATGTTGCAGATTAAGCTTTCCTGGCTAGTCATAAGGGCAAAGGAAAATGGAGCTCTTCTACTGGTAAGCAGAAATCTGCAAATGCTACACATTCGAAAAAAGAACACAAAGATAAGAAGAAATCAGAAAAGCTGAAATTGTTTTGCAAATATTGTAAAGCAAATGATCATGTCATTAAGAGCTGTCCAAAACTGGTTGCTAAAGAGGCAAAGAAGAAAGAGGGCGGAATGGTTGTTGCAGAGGCCTCTACACCGAAAACAGAGTCTGCTAATCTTGTGCAGGATGAAAAATGGGTGTTTACTATTGTTTGTAGTTTTGACCCCTCTTATCCTATTATGGGAGTTGGTAACATCATTTTGACTACTGCTGATGGTAGTTCTTTCACTTTGTGAGATGCGTTGTTTCTACCAGGGATCAAGAAAAATCTGTTATCAGTTTTCGCATTAGCCAAGATGGCTTGGTTGTGAAATTTGTTGATGACAAATGTACAGTTCATGATCTATCAAATGGTGATGTTATTATTGCTTTTGACATTTTATGTCGTGGGCTATATAAGCTCATAGACTATGAAAGATCTGTAAATGATTCAACATGTGAAGTACATGATTCTCAGGCTATATCAGATGCAAAGCTTTGGCATGCATGCTTTGGTCATCTGAATTTTGCTAGTTTGCTATGCTTGTAGAAATCTGATATGGTGTCCTCTTTGGCCAAACTTGAGGCACCCTGAAAACATGTATGTGAAGGTTGTATTTGGGCAAGATTTAGCATTCCTCCTTTCCAAAAGATGATTCAGTTCGGGCTATGTAGAAATTGCAATTTGTACATTGTGATGTCTGTGGTCCTATGCAGACACCTTCTTTTGGAAACTATCTTTACTTCGTGACTTTCATTGATGATTTTTCCTGGCATGCATGGGTATATCCACTCAAAGCAAAGTTCGAAGTGTTTATGTGTTTCAAACAGTTTTTGGTTTTGGCTAAAAATCTATCAGCATGTAAAATGGGCACCCTCTGTTATGATGGAAGGGGGGAATATATGTCTTCTTACAGAATGGAGTTGCTGAATGGAAGAACAGGTCACTCATGGAGATGGCAAGTAGTATGGTCAAGAGTCAGGCTTTACCACATAGTTTCTGGCTTGAGGTTGTCATGTGTGCAGCATATGTACTTAACAGGTGTCCCAACTAAAGTTCTGCAGTCTATCACTCCATATGAGGCTTGCCATAGTCGCAAGCCATCTGTTGCTCATCTGTGTGTTTTTGGTTGTCTCACATATGCATTAGTGCCTGAAAAATATAACAGAAAATTGGATGATGAAGCAGTAAAATGTATTTTTGTTGGGTACAATTCTGAAAGTAAAGGCTATCGTCTGTATCATCCATAGACTAAACGCATTCTGGTTAGCCGTGATGTTTTTTTTGTGGAAGATGCTATTCAACCATTGCTTTCATGTACTAAGGAGACATCTGTTAGCTCCAAAGACATGTATGATACTTTGTTGCCTCTTTTTACAGGTGGACAGTCTAGTGCTCGTCCTAATGAGTCAACTTCTCAGCCTTTGTAGGTTTCATGTGATGATGCAGATCACACATTTCTGATGTAGATTTACATGATGCACTTGTTGATGAGAGAGCTGATATTGAGCAGGCAAAAACTATGCCAAAATGGTTGATGCAAACCTTGCGTGACAACAAATTAGATGCACCTCTATCATATCGTACTCGGTCAGACTCTCACAGTGCCTCTTTTGCATCAGATTGCTATGCTATGGCTGCCTCTAGTCTCCGTGATGAGACTGAACTTGTTTCATTTGATGAAGCACAAAATTATGAACATTGGATAGCTGCAATGCAATCTGAATATGATGTTATCATGAAAAATGGTACCTGGACTTTATGTGATTTGCCTCCGGGCAAGAAGGCCATTGGCACTAAGTGGGTATACAAGCTGAAGCATAAACCTGATGGAACATTTGACATGTATAAGGCTAGGCTTGTTGCAAAGGGTTATGCATGGGAAAGAGGCATTGATTTTGATGAAACCTTTGCTCCTACTTGCCGAATGACTACTGTTTGTAAGATCTCTGCACTTGCAGCTCATCATGGTTGGAATGTACATCAGTTGGACATTAACACAACATTTTTGAATGGTGACTTGCATGAAGATGTGTATGTTTTTCAGCCCCGTGGCTTTGTGTAGAAAGGGCATGAAAACTAGGTGTGTAGGTTAAAGAACGCATTATATGGTTGAAAGCAAGCACCACGTGCTTGATATGAAAAGATACATGCCTATCTGATTGCACATGGTTTTGAGAACAATCCAACTGAAAGCACCTTATATGTTAAGCATGCTAATGATGTGCTTCTGATAATTGTGGTGTATGACATGTTGCACATTGGTCCTCATGACATGCATATTGTCGATTTTAAAGCTCATTTGCATGCCTCATTTGAGATGTTTGATTTGGGGCATTTGCATCACTATTTGGGCATTATGGTGGAATGGCTTTCTGTCAAACGAAATATATTAACACATTATTGCAACATTTTGGCCTTGAAGACTGTAAGCCTATTGCCACTCCTATGGAGACAGGTTTATGATTGAGTCTTCATGATGCTAGAGATGCATTTGATGTTGTTCTCTATCAATAGGCTGTTGGATGCTTGATTTACTTATGCATTACTTGACCAGATGTTCAGTTTGTTGTCTCACAGATGAGCAGGTTTATGCATTGCCCAAGTGTCAAGCATTGGTAGGCGGTTAAGTGCATCTTTCGCTACTTGAGTGGTACCCGACACTTGGATTGTTTTATCCCAAGGAGGGATCACTACCACCAGATTTGCATGCTTTTTCAGACAATCATTGGGCTAGTTGCTATGACACTCGTGTGTCCACTGGTGGTTTTTGCTTCATGCTTGGTAGCTCATGCATATCTTGGCTTAGCAAGAAGCAACCTACTGTGGCCACTTCTAGTTGTGAGGTTGAGTATAGGGCGGCTTTCACAGTGATTGTTGAGTGTGTGTGGCTCAGATGCCTTATGGCTGATTTGGGGGTTGGTCAGTTTTCTGCCACCACCATCTTCACTGATAGTCAAAGCACATTGGCAGTTGCAAGGAACCCTGTGTTCCATGCTCGCACTAAGCACATTGAGGTGCATTATCATTATGTCAGGTAGAGGTTCTCTACTGGGGAGATCAGCTTGGAATATGTGCCCACGCAAGAGAATATTGCATACCTTTTTACAAAGGCTCTGTTTAGAGAGAAGTTTGAAGCTTTCCGCAAACCTTTGGGCTTAGTTTGGCACTTCCTTATACATGAGTGCTAGCTCCTTGTTCACCGCATCACTCCTAGGGGGGATTTGTTGATATATTTAGGTAGTGATGTGTGTGAACACTCTAGGACTGTCGGGGCACTTTTTTCCCTCTTTGAGTTTTTTATCCCTCGGCTTGTATATAATCCTATTGCCCTAATGGGATACGTATCTTTGTACATTCTAGTGGTAATACATTCAATATTATGTATTGTGCTCCAAGCTTCTTCTTCTTCCTTGTGTTGTTCGTGTGCTTCCACAGATGTCTAACTCCAACAATGTTGGGTTTTCTTCGATGATGCATGTGGAAGACTTACCTAGCCTTGCTAGAAGAGATACATGCTTGTTGTTCATAGGTGCTCGATAAGCCTAATTGGCTTCTTTTGGTTACATGGTTTATATGCAGTGGACTGTGATTCATTATGAAAGTTTACATGTTAGTACTTATATAATCTGATGAGTTTTTTGCATTGGTTATATGCTCATTTTATAGAGGAGATTCTAGTTCTTTTTCCAACATGGCACGAGCAAGAACAAGAAAAAGAATGGCCAATAGAATAAGAGTAGAAATAAATCAAGGAAGAGGGATATCAAGTGCCATAATGTTCATAAGAAAGGGAATATGAAGAAAGATTTTTTTGCATTAAAGAATGATAAAGGTGAAGGACAACGATGGGCATGTCAAACAGTTATGTGCACCATCTACTTTGATTGTGAAGAAAGAAGCAATCAATTCTTATTTTGATGATGTTAATGTGTTGACACTTGAGAATATTGTGCCTAGTGAGGCTCTTATGGCTGATTCTCTTTTCGACACATGTTTGTTAGATTTTGGTGCTTCTTTATATGTAACACCACATAAAGAATGGTTCTCCACTTATGTAGCAAAGTCTCTTGGTACCATGAGACTTGGTAATTCTTACCAGTGTGATGCTATTGGGTTTTGAGATGTGGTTGTGTAGTTCACTGATGGTTCACAATTTACTATGCATAATGTATGCCATATGCCTTAGTTATAATGCAGTTTGATGTCAGTTTTTCAACTTGATGAACTTGGTTACAAAGTGGTTTTATATGCTCAATCCTTTTGCATATCAAAGGGAAATATGGTTATTGCAAAAGGAATCAAAGTTGAATCACTCTATCCTTTATTAGTACCACAAAAAGAACACTTATTAGTGGTCATTGAATAGCCTATGTCTTGTATATAACATGGTTGTTTGGGCCACATATATCACATTGGAATGGAAATTCTTCCTCATTTTGGCTACTTACTTGTGTTATCTTTCTCAAATTTTTCATTTTTTGACCATTGTTGATATGGAAAGCAGACTAGGGATGTGCATAAAATGCACATTGACTCTTCAATTCAATCTTTCTCATTCATACAAATGTGTGTGGTCCTATGCCCACAAGGTCATTAGGTAGTTCTCTTTACTTTGTCACTTTCATAGATAATGCTACTAGAACAATCCATGTGTAACCTATGAAGTCGAAGGATGAGGTATTCCCTATGTTTAGAAAATGGCTTGCCTCAATAGAGACTGAAAAAGGAACTAAGCTCACAACTTTACATTCAAATAATGGAGGTGAGTATAGCTCACATGAATTCCACCCTTTTTTTTTATTCTAGAGGAATTCATGGAAAGTTTACAACTCCTTATACCCTAGTACAGAATGGCTAGCTGAGGGGATGAATAGAACTATTCAAGATAGAGTAGTTTCTATGTTGCATCATGCAAAGCTTTCTAAGGGCTTTTGACAAGTAGTGTTAACTATCGTTCATGAGATTAACCTTTCACCTAGTACTACTAAATGTCTAAAGTGGCACAAGAGTTATGGACAAGGAAACCAACATAATATGATCATCTTAAGTTTTTGGGTATGAAGCATGTGTTCATATACCCAAGAATCTTAGACAAAAACTGGACTATAAGTCGAAGAAATGCATTTTTCTTGGATATGGTCGATACGATCAATTTGGATATCATTTATGGGATCCTAAAACACGATTAGAAATGAGAAGTAGTGAGATCATTTTCAACGAGTCTAAGATGCACAAACAACACACTAAGGAAGTTGAAGTGAGAAGAGTCATGCTTGAGGATACTATTCCTCTAGTTAGCATGCATAAGAATGCTACACACAAGGATGTTCAAGAGAATGTCCAATCAGGTCAGTCTACAAATGTTCTTGTTCATTAATCATTGAGACGTTCTACACGCGTCTTGCATCCACTTGATATATTGTTTTAGTTTTGGATTTTGTTATGTTGATAGATATTGGTGAGCCTTCTTATTACAAAGAGGCTATGCAGACAAATGATCATGTCAAGTGGAAGCATACAATGAAGAGTGGATTGGATTCTATTCATAAGAATGATACTTGGGATTTGGTACCTTCATGAGAGGATTGTTGAGGTATCAAGCTCAACATGTGATGATCCAGGATGACACGTATCATTTTTCATTTCTTTGACATGTATAGTGGTCAGGGACACTTCATTGAGTTAGATTTATCTACCGAGAGTGATGGTATATTTGTTTCTTGCAAGCTCACTCATCCGTGGACATTAGGATTTTCCTTATGTACTCTTCTTTATATATTGCACTTGTTGGATTCTTGTTTTAGGTCATTTCTTGTACATTCCTTTTATGTAATAGAAGAAGAAGAAGAAGAAGGTCATTCTTCCTTGCCTCAATCTGTGTGTGTGCTCCTCTTTGAGCGTGAGAGTGTGTGTGTGAGCTCTCTTCCTTATCTCCTTCCTCATGACATGGTATGTGTGGTGGTACAGAGCTCATGGAAAAGGCCGACAGTGAAGAGTATGTGAGAAGGTGTGGAGAAAACGTGATTCACAAACGACCTCAGATTGCTATGAAAATTGGTGTGAAGGTAGATGGCCTCAAAATATTTTTGAGATTTATCCCTTTAGAGTCACTTGTTTTTGTCAGATCAGAGTGGGGCCCATAGAAAAACCAGGTTAGTTTGCAAAACTCTAACTTGCATCCTGTTTGACAACACTCATATATTCTAGGTACAGAATTTCAAGAGATTCTATGTACTGTTGATACACAAAAACTGTGTTTTTTTGAGATCGAACTTTCACATCGTAGTGCGATAGCGTTCAAGCAGAACAATTGCTTGTAGTGTTTTGGAGTGTTGTGAATTGTTGTAGAAATGGCAAATGTAGATGGAAGGAGTCAGCTTATGAGTGATAAGCTCAGCAAGAACAACTTCCATGCTTAGAGATCCCGTATGATGAATTTCATGATGGGAAAAGGTTACTGGAAGTACATCGAAGGAGAGAACAAAAATGCTCCGCAGTTACCAGAGAGAATCAGACTATGGACCAGTTAAGAGCATATGAGGAATAGAATCAAGGAGCACAAAAGGTAATGTATTGGCTATCTATTAGCATACAATATAGCATGATTGGGCACATAGAGGATGCCAAGACTCCGAAAGAGGTGTGGAACAATTTGGTCACATTGTATGAGACCAATATAAAGGCACGAAAATTACAACTCAAGAACGAGCTGCATACATTGGAAAAGAAGGGCATGTCGATAAGTGACTACACTCTGAAAATCAAAAGCATATGTGAGTCACTTGCATCTATTGACATGAATGTAGATGATGATGATAAGGTGGAAGTGTGCCTTCTTGGTATAAGCAGTTCAGAACTTCTATACAGATTAGGGAAAATATTTCGAATGTTGATGATCTGGTATTCATGCTGATTATTGAAGAAAAGAATCTTGGTGAGGAATCAAATTCCCAAGGAAAACCTAGTTCTGAGCAAGTATTCTACTCTAACAGAGGAAGAGGTAGAGGTAGAGGCTTTGGAAGTCAAAGAGGACACAATAACCAAGATCAAGGACAAGAACAAAATCATGCAGGAGGTAGAGAATAGTTTCGAGGAAGGAGGTCGCAGAAACTTCCAAAGAAATTATTCAAGTAATGACATTAAAGGATGCTAGAATTGTGGTAAACGTGGAGACTTTAAACGTGATTGCAGGTTGATGAATCAAAATAACAAATGCCTCTGCATCCACAAGTGCAGATGACTTTGGGAAGTTGTTCATGGTTCAACATCATATGATGAATATGATGTATGTAGATGTTTCATTATTAAATGGTAATGTATGGTATGTTGATTCAAGTGCTTCAAATCACATGACCAGTCATGCAAAATGGTTTGGTAGTTTGCAAAAATTGCCAATTCCTGGATATGTTGAAATAGGCGATGACACAACACACCCTATCGAGCATACAGGAAACATAGCATTGTTTATGGAGGATGGGAAGATAAAGGATCTTGTTGATGTGCTACATGTTCCAAGTATAACAAAGAATCTGGTCTCTGTTGGACAAATGGTTGACCAAGGATTATAAGTTAGATTCAATGATGATGGGTTATATGTAGAAGAGTACAAGCAGGATGGACGATTGATTGCCAAGAGAGACAAAGTGGGTAGGATGTTTACCTTAAATGTGAAAATTCCTAAATGAATGCAACCATGTTTGCAAAAGGTGCATGAGTTATTGCTGATATAGAGATCTGGCACAAACAAATTGGACATGCAAATTTGCAGAGGCTGAAATCGATGCAGTCCAAGGAGATTATCAATGCACTACCAAATTTCAAAGTTGCAGAAATGCAAAAGGTATGTGCAGCATGTCAATTTGGTAAACAGTCAAGAGCATCATTTTCACATGACAAGCATGTTAGCGAGAATGTACTAGAAATAGTACATACATATGTTTGGGGTCCTGCAAAGACCACATTTATGGGCGGAAGTAGGTTCTATGTTACTTTCATTGATGACCATACACGGAAGGTATGGGTATATTTCATGAAAGAGAAGAGTGAGGGTTCCCTGACTTACATAATTTTAAGTCTATGGTGGAAAACCAGACAGGAAAGTATATTCAGATATTAAGATATGATGGAGGATGTGAATACATGTCAAATTAGTTCAGAAATTTTCTTAAAAGTCATGGAATTTGATGTGAGTTTTCATGCAGGTACACACCACAATAGAATGGTGTTGTTGAATGCAAAAATAGACATATTGCAGAAATAGCAAGAGCTTTGATGGTTGAGAAGAATATGCCTCATTGTTATTGGGTAGAACCTATGCATACTGTTTGAATAGAACTCCGACTATTGTTGTAGAGTAAGTTACACCTAAAGAGAAGTTTATAGGTAAAAATCCAAACTTATCACATATGAAAGTATTTGGTTGTATTGCATATGTACATGTTCCAGATGAGTTGAGGATGAAGCTTGATCCAAAAGAAGAAAAAATATATCTTCATTGGATACTCCCTTAAGCAAAAGGGGTATAAATGTTATAACCCACTTACACAACAAGTGAAGGTAAGCACATGTGGTGTTTGATGAAATGTCAAGCTTCTATGTAGATGCCAAAGATGGACTTAATCTTGAATCAAATGACAAAGTTAATGCTAAAAAATCAAGTGCAAAAGCTGAAGTTTTGAGTGGACCAGATGCATCACCAAGCAATAGTTCCAACTCAAATCCATGGAGTGGAAGATTGCATGGAAATTTCAGTCGAGCAAATTCATCAAATACATCCATGAAAGGTAAAGAAAAGCTTTTTGTTGTTAGTAAAACATGTACATGTTTTGAAGACATTGATGGAGATTCAAGCAGTTCGGAAAAGAGTCTTGATTAGGAACTTGGATTGCCCTCTGTAAAGACTCCAGGAGTAAGAAAAGCACATGCAGATGATACGAGGAGAAGTGGCCCAGGACCAAGAAGATCTGGGAGGATGCGAAACTCAGTGCAACGATTGATATATGATAGTTACATGGCTCGTCATTAGGCCTATATGACAAAGGTAATACAAGATGCTGGACCTTCTTATTTTGAAGATGCAATTGGAAATGCAGATTGGGAAAAAGCTATGGATGAGGAGATGGCTACGCTTTATGGAAATGATACATGGAAGCTGGTTCCATTGCCACAAGGAAAGAAACCCATAGGCTGCAAGTGGGTTTACAAGGTAAAGCACAATGATGATGGTAACATAAGCAAGTATAAAACACGATTGGTAACAAAAGGATATGCATAGACATATGGCATTGATTATGAGGAAACATTTAGCCATGTATCTAAAATGTGTACTGTCAGAACACTTGTTGCATTAGCTACAACGAAAGGATCGACTTTGCATTAGATGGATGTGAAGAATGTTTTTCTACATGGTGAGTTACAAGAAAAAGTATACATGGACCAGCCACTAGGATATGAAGATTTCAAAGCACCCAAAATATGTTTGCGGGTTGTAAAAGGCTTTGTGTGGGCTTAAGCAAGCTCCTTGTGCATGGCATGCAAGGATTGATGATTACTTAACCACCATTGAGTGTTCTATGTGTGATGCAGATCATTCACTATATGCAAGGAAGTGCGATGATGGCATCACGCTTGTGGCTATTTATGCTGATGATTTGATTGTAGGTGGTGATAATGAAGAAAGCATCAAAGAGGTAAAGCAACTTCTTATGTAGGAATTGACATGAAAGATCTTGGTGTGTTGCACTATTTCTTGCACATTGAGTTTATACATACAGAAACACGTATATGGATGTCACAAAGGCAATATGCCATGAATATGCTGCAAAAGTATGTTATGGCTGATTCCACGCCAGTTTCTATGCCATTAGATCAGAATTTGAAGTTGGATACTACATCAGCTGAAGCATTGGAAAATGCTACTATGTAGAGGAAAATCGTGGGAAGTTTGATTTATCTCACAATTACAAGGCCTCATCTAAGCTACACTGTTGGACTTGGAAGTCAATTTATGCAGATTCCCAGGAATGCTCTAAGGCACACTCTATGTTATGTAAGTGCTACTTTGGATTATGCATTGTTTTATGAAGCTGGTGTAGAATTGCAGGTTCATTGATACATCGATGCACATTGTGCTGGTAGCATTCCACATAGAAGATCTATTAGTGGATTTCTATTTTCACTTAGGAGTGCAACTATTACATGGAGCAACAAGAAGCAACCCACTATTGCTTTTTTGAGTACAGAGGCTGAGTATAGAGGTGTTGCAATGGCAGCATGTGAAGCATCATGGCTTGAGATGCTACTTGCAGATTTAGGTGTGGAAGTGCAAAAGCCTATCATCATCTATTGTGATAATCTTAGCAGCATACAGTTAGCACAAAATCGTGTTTTTCATGCCAGAACAAAGCATATCAAGGTACATTATCACCATCAAAGAGAAGGTATTAGCAAGTGATATTGATCTTGTTTATGTGAGGATAGATGAGCATGTTGCTGATATTTTCACTAAAGCACTTGGAGCTAAGAAGTTGAAGATGTTTCAGGAGATGCTTGGATTACAGGATATGATGTTGAGTTTGAGGGGGAGTGTTGAGATATCAAGCTCAACATGTGATGATCCAAGATGACATGTATCATTTTTCATTTCTCTAACATGTATAGTGGTCACGCTGGTATATGTCAGGGATACTTCATTGAGCTTTATTAGATTTATCTACCAAGAGTGATGGTACATTTGTTTCTTGCCAGCTCACTCATCCACAAACATTAGGATTTTCCTTATGTACTGTTCTCTATATATTGCTCTTGTTGTATTCTTGTTTTAGGTCATTTCTTGTACATTCCTTTTATGTAATAAAAGAAGAAGAAGAATATTATTTTTCCTTGCCTCAATCTGTGTGTGTGCTCCTCTTTGAGTGTGAGAGTCTGTGTGTGAGCTCTCTTCCTTATCTCCTTCCTCGTGACAAGGACAACAAAGCTTTACCATTTAAATGGGTATATAAACTAAAATTCACATCGGATAGTGCTTCTCCAAATTATAAAGCATGATTGGTTGCAAAGGGTTTTAAGCAACAATATGGTGCCAATTTTGAGGAAAGTTTCTCTCCAGTAGAGTATGTTTCAGCTAGTGAGGCATGAAAGGAAGCATTGCAACATTCTGATTTTGCTTGTGATATGGGTCTAGCTCATCATGTACCTTGTTTGCAGCTCAATGATAATGAAAGTGCCATTGCTTTGTCTAAGAATCTGTTCTGTCATGAAAAGACCAATCACATTAACGTAGCCAGTTTTGGATAGTTCTTTATGACATGATCGTTTCCTTTACAATACTTACAAAAGAATTTCTACTTTTCTGATTTCTTCTCATCTTTGTCTTCCTTCTTCAAATGTGCAACATTTGCAGATTTTCGCTTACTAGTAGATGAGCACCATTTACCTTTGCTCTTTTGACTAGCCATGAAAGCTTGATCTGCAACATGCATAATGGACGTGTTCTGCCTAGACTAATCTTCCTGCAATAGAATATAGACTAACTCCTCAAACATCAAGGCATTTGGATTTCCTTTCATCATCAAACAAAGAGTAGAAGCAAAACTCTAATATGAATCAAGATGACCATTCAGAATGGTCTACATAAGTGAGCTATCTGGTATAACTTCATTAGCAGAAATCCAATGTTCCTTCAAGTCTTTGATCTTTGTCAGAAAACTGTCCATAGAATCACCTTCATTCATGTGCTTACTCTCCAGCTATTTTCGGAGCTAAACAACATGAGCCTCATTCCTTGCCTGGTATAAAGTGGTAAGTGTGTCCCAAGCATCCTTAACTATTCTGTAAGAGTGAATGTGGGGAATAATGGCATGTTTGACATACAAGGCTATCAATGCATGAGCGTGAGCATCTCTGCCATCCCAATGAGTTTGCTTTATAGTAGGTGCAGTAGAAACTATAGCACGAACAAGAATCTACAGAATATCACCATCTTTGACACCATTTGCATAAGCTTCAGTACCTGTATTTGTAGGTGAAATATGATGTTTTTCAACACCTTGCACAATATTCCACAGTCCTTTTGCGACCAATACATGATGCATCATATAAGCCCATAATGGGTAATTCGTACCATCCAACTTATCCTCAATAACCAACATACAGAATACATCGTTGCTTTCTTGGATCATAACACACATTACTGATTGTATTACTAGGAGAATGTACAAAGATAAGTAATTGTTTGCTGAGGAGGCTGTGCCTCCCTGCAACAAGGGAAAAGAGAGAGAAGAGCGTATATCACCATAGCTGCACTTGTAATAAACAGAAGAAAAAGAGATGCACGCAGTCCTAGGCGCTTGATTCAAGAACAAGAAAAGCCAAAACTGAAAAAACTAACTACTCAAGAAAACATCATAAGCCATGATAGGCGACGAAAAGAGAGAGTGTCTTCCATTAACTCAAGCCATATAAATACAAGTGTGTGGCCTTTAAAGGCTCTTTCCACTCATTCTCTAACTCAGCCTCCAAATGAACCTTAGTACAATGAAAATGTGCCCTTGACACTGGCACACACAGTGGACTTGAACTACCACATCCCTTGATAAATGATACCCCCCTCAACAAGATGAAAATTACATGGAAACCATTTATAGGCTGGGAACCTTTATACATCATGCCATACAACCAAAGGGATACACCTAATCTTGAAGAGTGTTTCAATCCACGAGCCTCCACATCACTCATGCCCGAGGACACCGGTTCCATCACACTCACCAAGATCAAATACATCAAGTCAAGCCCTCACATCAAGGCCAAAACATATCCAAACAAAGTCTAAAAATAAGAACCCAACCCATATATAATATCCATGTACATTTTCATAATGCTAAAGTGGTAGCACCGTTCTTGGAATAGAATAGTCCAACTCCATGATATATGTGCTCACATGATTATGCACTACCCTTATGAACAATACTTGCAAACCAAAGTGCATGGTTAGACCATGGTATGGAGTGCAAGTAGAGCTCATAACATATCCAAAATCAAAAGCAATGTAAGAGGCAAAGTGAAGTGGCCGGAACTTAATCCAAGGTTCACAAATACCACTCACATAACTCCTAATCTTGCCCTCCTATATGCATACCAATGAAGTACATGAGTGGATCATTTACATCATGTTGTAGAAGAAAAGATGAACCATCAGTATGTAAGGTACAAGAACGTCAATGGCTCCAAGTCCTTTTTATGGTCAATATAGGCACTAAAAATAGTAAATGACAACAAGAAATGGTATGTGAAAAGTAATTGGAAAAATGCCCATTTAAACTGATCATCAAGTATGGAGAATTCATATCCTTTATCGAGAAGAACAAGAAGCCCATGATACCATATCAAAACATTGCACCCGAACATAAAACATTTATCAAAGCATCTAATAATAAAATTTCAAAGTGCAAATCCTTGCACAAGGCAAAAAATGACTGCAGGTTATGCATCCAATCTGTCCGTAATGGTTTATTGACAAATGTGGATCAATGAATCCATCGCATGTGATCCAAAAAACTATGTAGTTCTGTCGTGGCCCGCGCGTAACGTTGAGATATGGGTGTTGATAATGGAAATGTTGAATGTGATCATGTCATGCACCAGAGCAAGCACTGTCACATCAAAAAAATATTCAAAAGGCGCAATTACAACAAGGCACATGCGATTAAACCCCAATCGAGTTGCATTAATACTAGATCATAAAAGAAAAAGGCAATTTCAAACTGATATAAGTCGCGAAAGTGTGTCAGAAAATCTGTGACATCAAGGACTCATCATCTCATTGCACCATGTCATTCCGCCATGCTATTCTGTCTGCAAATGTAGATGCTAGCGCTTTCTCGTTTCTTTACTGCATCACAATATTCAGGCTCCGACAGAAAATGGATCTTATGAAATGCTGAAAATCACAGAAAACCTATAGCGCAAAGAGAGAGTCGCACAACAAGACCCATACCATCAAAAGTTTGGCGTGCTAGCCATAATAACGCCGAAGTGGAAACTCTGCGAAAGGAGCACACCATGTTGCTGTAACAGTTTGTAAATGTCGACGCAAGAATTCTGATGAAGTCGCTCTAACGTCATCGATAGCACTTTGTGCAGAGTGTTGCTTGTCATGGCACCCAGGTACAACTACACAACAACTTCCAAGAGAGTCTCCTTCGTGTACCCCTGTTAGCGGCTAAGCATCATGGGTGCAGACATCGTCACCAAAGGAGGGCACGGCCGCGCGTGGTTGCCAATGTTAACAAGAACTTGCGTTCCTGCCACAAAGGAGGGAGGGAGGGAGGGAGAGAGAGAGAGAGAGAGAGAGAGAGAGAGAGAGAGAGAGAGAGAGAGAGAGAGAGAGAGAGAGAGAGAGAGAGAGAGAGAGAGAGAGAGAGAGAGAGAGAGAGAGAGAGAGAGAGAGAGAGAGAGAGAGAGAGAGAGAGAGAGAGAGAGAGAGAGAGAGAGAGAGAGAGAGAGAGAGAGAGAGAGAGAGAGAGAGAGAGAGAGAGAGACAGAGAGAGAGAGAGCCTACATCGCCATAGGTATATCGTAACAAGCAGACAAAGGATGCACACATTCCAAGAAACAAAGAACAAGAAGACTAACTAACTAAGACATCAAGAAATATGTCATAAGCCATTCAATGGTGACGAAAAATGAGAGAGTGTCTTCCATTAACTCAAGCCATATAAATACAAGCTTGTGGCCTTTAAAGGCTCTTTCCACTCATTCTCTAACTCAACCTCCAAATGAACCTTAGTACAATGAAAATGTGCCCTTGACAAAGTTGATTTGTTAGAGGCAGATATTGCTCCATTGCAGGAAGAAGCCAATGCGGTCAAGGCAGAGAACCATGCCCTGCAGGTGCAGCTTCAACAACTTCAAACAAGGATCGCAGAGTAGGACACCTTGATTGCCCAACGAGATGCTGCCCTTGCTGAGTTGAATGAAAAGGATGCTCTTTTATCCGCTCGCGATGAAGAGATCAAGCAGTTAAATCAGTTGGTACAGGAGGAAGATGCTCGGGTTGCTCTCGGCAATTTGCTGGCAGAAACTCGTGCCGAAATTGATGAGGTAGTGCAGAAAGAACAGGAAATGGCTGACTTGGCTAAGCAGACTACTGCAGAATTACAGACCGCCTCTGCCGATCTTTTTCAGGCAAATTGTGACTTAAAAGCACAAACGAGTCTGACAATTCAACTTAAGAAAGAATTAGCAGGAATCATGAAAGAAAGAGATGCATATTATAAAACCATACAATATCAAGCTCATGAGCTGGAACGCAGAGAAGCAGTTGGGATTTCAAGCAGAGAGATTATCGCGGATTGATGCTTAGATTGCGGATACGAAGCAACAGAGAGATGCTAGATTAGCTAATGAATTTTACTTACAAGAAGCATTTTTGCAGACACAGACAGATCTTTTGACGAGTCAAGTCATTGCGGCAAGTTCAGTCAGAACTAATGCACAATTCGTGGAGCCAGAGACTTTAAAGCTTATATTGGATTCCTTAAAACAGAAGATCACTAGAACCTTTAAATTAGCCCGAACTATGTATATACAAGGCATTGCAGATGAGCCTTAATGTTATTTTCTTTGCGGGTTCGAGTCCACCGTGCGTGCCAGTGTTAGGCCGTCGGATTGGCACAATGTAATTTTATTTTTTCATATACCGCATGCACCGAAAGGGCGTAGTGAAGTGATGTAACCTTTTTACCCATTAATGAAGAGACATTACGGTGTTCTTCGGGAGAAGAGGAGACGGGATCGCCAGACTGTCTGTCTGGGCGATTGCGACTATGCTGGAGGCATCGTGGTGCAGAGTTTGCAGATATTTGGAGTACTATTATTCTGTCCTTGTTGAATTGCCATAGTTTATTACTGACACAATAATGTTGTATTAACATCAATAAGTTTGTACGACTGTGTGGCTGATAATTTGCACGGTAACCTATTGTGTGAGGATAACTGTAATCGAAGAATTGTAACTGTGTAACAGAAGTTAATGCCTTGACGTATAATTATTGTTTGGTTAATTGGTTAATTGGGAAAATTAAGTAAAGGGCCTTTGCACTGTCAGACCCCTACCATCCCCAAGAACCTGAAAAGAGATTAAAAGTGACTTGACTGAAGTCCCTTTTAATAGTAACCCATTAGGGCTATAGGTGTATATACAAGCTGGGGGAAAAAACCTCCTAAAGAGGGAAAAAAGTGCCCCCGTGGTCCTAGTGTGTTCACACACATCCCTACCTAACTATATCAACACTTAAGTCTCTTTTGTAGTTCTTACACTTCAATTTTGATCTCTTGTATAGAAATGAAGTCTGCATTTATGCTTTTATCACGGATCCATTGGCTAATCACGGTCGTACTTGAGGGGTCCAATAGCCCTCTAACATTGAGATACATGATAATCATTATCATAGGTTGAGATCTTTGCAGAGAGGGGCCTTGTCCCTCTTTTTCTTGTATAAGGAGTTGTCCCTCTTTTTCATGTCAAATTCTTGCATAAGGAGTTGTTTTACCTATTTAATGCTTTCTTCATTATCAACACCTACAATCAAGTCATCAACATAAATAGCCACAATTTTGATGCCATCATCACCCTTCCTTGAATATATTGAATGATCTACATCACACATAGAAAACCCAATGGTGGTTAAATAATCAATGATCCTTGCATGCAAAGCATGAGGGGTTTGTTTAAGCCCATAAAAAGCCTTTTGCAATTTGCAAAAATATTTTGGGTGCTTTGAATCCTCATATCCTCGCTGGTCCATGTATACTTCTTCCTGCAACTCACCATGTAAGAAGGCATTCTTCACATCAATCTGATGCAAAGTCCATTCTTTTGCTATAACTAATGCAACAAGTGCTCTGATAGTAGACATTTTAGCTTACAGGGCTGAATGTTTCCTCATAATCAATGCCATATGTTGTGCATATCCTTTTTCTACCAATCGTGCTTTATACTTGCTATTGCTACCATCAACATTATGCTTTACCTTGTAACCCCACTTGTAGCCTATGGGTTTCTTTCCTTGTGACAATGGAACCAACTTCCATGTTTCGTTTTCATAAAGTGTAGCCATCTCCTCATCCATAGCTTTCTCCCAATCTTCATTTCCAATTGCATCTTCAAAACAAGAAGGTTCAACATGTTGTATTACCTTGGTCATGTAGGCACAATGACGAGCCATATAATTGTCATATGTCAATCATTGCACTGAATTTTGCATCCTCCCAGATCTTCTTGGTCCTGGGTCACTTCTCTTTGTATCATCTGCATGTGCCTTTCTTACTCTTGGAGTCTTCACAAAGGGCAATCAGAGTTCCTCATACATACCAAACATTACCATTTGATTTTGAAACATGAGTAAACATTGTATTCATCATGTGATGTTGGACCATGAACAGGTTCTTAGAATCATCTTCACTTGTGGATGCATAGTTGTTTTATTGCCTTCTGTTATTTTGATTCTTCAACTTGTAATCAAGTTGAAAGTGTCCAGGTTTACCATAATTCTAGCATCCTTTATTATCATTACCTGAATCATTTCTTTGGAAATTTCTACGGACTCTTTGGCTCCCCTTGCCTCGAAACTGTCCTCTACTTCTTGCATGATTCTGATGTTGACCTTGGTCTTGGTTACTATTTCCTCTTCCACTTTCGAAACCTCTACCTCTGCCTCTTCCTGTGCCAGAGGAGAATACCTGCTTAGAACTAGGTTTCCCTTAGGAGTTTGAGTCCCCACCAAGATTCTTTTCTTCAATAATCTGCGTGGACACCAGATCAACAAAATTTGGAATATTTTCCCTGGTTTGTATAGAAGTTTTGAACTGCTTATATTTTCCTTGGTTTATATTTCAACAAAATTTGGAATATTTTTCCTTAGGAGTTTGACTCCCCACCAAGATTCTATTCTTCAATAATTAGCATGGACACCAGATCAACAAACTTTGGAATATTTTCCCTTGTTTGTATAGAAGTTTTGAACTGCTTATATGCAGCTCCTAAACCACAAAGGCACACTTCCACCTTATCATCATCATCTACATTCATGCCAATAGATGCAAGTGACTCACATATGCTTTTGATTTTCAAGGTTTAGTTACTTACCGACATGCCCTTTTTCTCCAATGTATGTAGTGTCTTAGCATGACTTTTAGGTGAAGTTATTTGAATTGAAATTCAAAACTACTTCCAAAAGTAGCTATAAAAAGAGCAAGAAGGAAATCGTCATTAGAGAGCTTGATTTGTGCCCACTTCATGTTCATTTGTAGAGATTGAAGAGCTTACTCCATAACTCTATCATTATACTCCCATTGTGCAAGTATTCATTGCCAATGTGGTTGTAATTATATGTGAATCTAGACACTCATCATTTACTTCTTCTCTGTTTTATTCTCTGCTATACTCACTCAAAACAGTAACTTCTGAAGCTCATACCTCAGGCCATACGTAACCTTTTTCAGAGTTTTAAAGTGCATTGGATTTCTCTTTAAGCTTAAAGTTTATTTTCACAAAATCTCATGGTCATTGGATTTACCATTTGTGAGACATTTGTGTTTTTTTTCTCACTAGTCGAATCTCTATAGAGCCTCGAAAATGGTGGGAGTTTTCCAGATTTTGCTAAATCTTGTTCTCAACGTTCACTTGATCAATTGAAGTGTTTTGACTTGGATTAACAAGCTATATAAATTTATTTGCTATTTACAAAAGGAATTTTTCTAATTCCTACCAGGTTGAGAGAACTGTTCATTTTTTTCTAGTAGGTGTATGTACAAAAATAGCAAGTTTTGGGAGCTAGTCATTTTGCAACTAGTCTGTCTTGACTCAAACTTTTGAGATGCTTGTTACAAAACACTTGGGTGATTTTTTTTGTGGATTTAGGAAGCTCAAAGGGTCTACTAACCAACTCTAAAGTCTCAATTGGCTGGTGTGAAGCTAGTTGCAGCAGCACCAACTCATCTTCAGATTGCATCCACCATCTCTCTTTACAATGGTATCAAAGCATAGTCAATCAACATGGGAGATGGATTTCCATAAACACTTGAGGAATTGGATAGAAACAACTACCGAGCGTGGTCTCTAAGGATGGAGGCTTATCTTCATGGGAGGAATCTATTTGGATACACATAAGGAGATGAAGCTATGCCAACCATGCGGAACAAAGGGCAACCATCACATGAAGAAGAGGAAAGAATTTCAAATTGGTGTTCAAAGGATGCACTTTCAAGGTCCCATATTCTAAGCTCAATCTCTAATTTTCTTTTACCTCATGTCAAGGGATGCAAGACATCAAGAGAGACTTGGAATGCACTTGCTTCTTTCTTCTCCTCCAACACTTGAGCAAGGAAGAACCAATTGTGAATGGAGTTCACAACAATGAAGAAAAGCCCCAAGCAAAGTGTGACTGATTATGTCACAAAGATGAAGGAGATTTCAAATCAACTTGGAAGCATTGGGGAGGTAATTGAAGAGGAAAAAATCATTAGACAAGTCATAAATGGAATCAAAGTAGATGACAAGTGGGAGTCCTTCACAACAGCCATGGATTTGTACATGGATATGCATGTACCCGACCTCATCACACTCATGGGCCAACTTTGTTGGTGTAATTTGCAAGCCTATACATTTGGCTCAAAGGATGCATTAAAGTCTACACATATATGAAGAAGCATAGGAACATATGCTGGTGGTTAATTACCACTTTACCTCATTGTAAAAGTCAAATTGACTTGGAATCCTTTGTAATCACCTACCAAAGTGAGTCGTGGAAAAAGTAGCTCATTTGATTGAAGGAATATCTCCAAGCATTTAGGAGCTTGATCATAGGGAGCCAAAATTTGAATTTGAATTCAAATCTTTGCTCATTACATATAAAAGTGAGCATGAAAAGTCGCGGGTAAGAGAGATCATTCCCGAGTCTCATTCTACTGAGTTTGAGTGTGTGTGAGGACTATACTATAGCCTACACCTCTCTACACCATTAGGCAATATTATTCATGCTAATGGGATTGTATACAATTGTTCATTAATAGATACATTTACATCATTCATCTTTGAGTTCTCTGTTAGTTTACTCAAAAGTCTATCAACTTGTCAAGGGCATATTTCGGTCAATTCTTCACCAAATCAAGTGATTAAAAGCTTGTTGGATTCAACTCAAAGTCATCTACATGCTATCAAAGTTTGAAGTGATTCTATTCAGCCATTTCAGAGAAATCTGCGTCGAGGTGAACTCTGGTCAATTTCTGCTATAGTCCTAAAAAGTCGGGGGTATAGCTAAACTTGCTAAATTAATTTCTCTTAGCATAGTTTATCTTTTTACATCATTCCACTTGAAAATGTAGCTTACTAAGCTAATTAAATACCCCTAGAAGGAATTTTATCAATTTCTACTGTGCTGGTCACACTGAGTAAAACATCCAGCAGGTGTCAATACAAAAATAGAAGGTTTTCTTGAGTTTGTGAACTTCAAAGTTATCTGTTTTGGTTCAATCATTACACACATCACTTCCAAAGTACATAGGCTATTTTTTGGTGTTATTGGAAAGCTAAGAGGGTCTAGTTATCAACTCTAAAGCAAAAGAGGGCTGGTACAAAGCAGGTTTAGCAGTACCTACTCAGTCTCTTGGAGCATCCATCCATCTTTCCCAATAGTGGTATCAGAGCAATAGAGGTAAAATGGGAGATGGTTTTCCTTCATTTATTGATAAATTGGATAGGAAGAACTATCAAGCTTGGTCTCTAATGATGAAGACCTACTTACAAGGAAGGAGTCTCTATGGATACATCTCAGGAGATGAGGAATTGCCCTCATTCAAAGCAAGAGGATTGCCAACCAAGGAAGAACAAGAAAGGCTCAACACATGGTGTGCTAAGGATGCATTGGCAAGGTCATATTTACTCAACTCTATCTCTGACTTTCTTTTGCCACATATCAGAAATTGTAAGACATCCCAAGAAACTTGGGAAACCTTGTCATCATACTTTTCCTCCAATACAAGGGCAAGAAAAAATCAGTTGTGGATTGAATTCACAACACTAAGGAAACAACCTGAGCAACCTGTTTCAGAATTTGTGACCAAGATCAAAGATTTTGCAGATTAGTTAGCAAGCATAGGAGAAGAAATTGAAGAAGAACAAATTGTAAGGCAAGTGATCAATGGAATCAAGGCTGATGACAAATGGGAAAGCTTCACCACTGCAATGGATCTCTCCATGGACATGCACACTCCAGATCTTACAACTCTCATGGGACAACTATTTACACATGAAGCAAAGCTCACAAAAAATGGAGATACATCCAAAGATAATAACTCTTCTGCCCTATACACTGATAAGAAGTCTAAGGATAAAGGCAAGAGCAAAAAAATGGAAGATGAAGGCTCTACCTCCCAAGCCAACTATGCAGGGAGAGGTAGATCTTCAAGAGGAAGGGGCAGAGGAGGTAAGCAAGGTAGGGGGAGACCCTATAACTCATCACCATGCAACATTTGTGGTTTATCAAATCATACTACAGATGAGTGTTTCAGGAATTACAAAAATCAGAGAGGAAGAGGCTACCAAAGAGGTGGATACTCACAGTCAAGAGGAAGGTTCAACCATCACCAAGGTCACAACAACAATTACAACAACAATTACAATGGCAACTACCAAGGAGGAAAACCAGAAAGGACTACAACAACTACACAGAGGAGCAGGATGACTCTCTTCTGATCATGAACATGACTTCAAAGTCAGGTACAAATGATGACCACCTATTCTACATTGACTCAGGGTGCTCAAATCATATGGCTGGCAATGTGGCACTACTCTCTGATCTTGAGGAACCAAAAGGTAAACATCAAGTCCAAACAGGTGATGATACAAAGCATTCAGTAGTTAAAGTTGGAAATGCTAAGACTTGTGATGGTTATCAGAATTTGTTGAGCAGGGTACTCTATGTACCAACCATTACCAAAAATTTGATGAGTGTTGGTCAAATTGTGGAGAAAGGTTTGCAGGTCAGATTCAACCAATATGGAGCATATGTGGAGGACCCAAGACATGGGTTCAAGAGGATTGCTAAAGGAGAAAAATCAGGTAGACTTTTCACTTTTGAGTTGGAAGATACAAAGAATATTGCACTATACAGTTATAAAGATCAAACACTTTCAGAGCTTGAGATTTGGCACAAAAGGTTAGGGCACATAGGAGAAAGAACCTTCAAACAAATGTGCAGGGACCAATGTGTGCTTGGGATACCTAATGTATCCAAACAACATATGATTTACAAGTGTGGTGCTTGTCAATTTGGTAAGTCTCACAGGTTACCCTTCTCCAAGAAAGGATATATGCATGAAGACTACCTAGAGCTTGTACACACAGATGTTTGGGGATCTAGCAAAGACCCCTCAGTCTCAGGATCAAGGTACTATGTGTCTTTCATTGATGATTATAGCAGATGGACTGTATTATACTTCATGAAGCACAAGGATGAGGTATTTAATTGTTTTAAGAAATATCTTGCATTAGTTGAAAACCAGACAGGAAGGAATTTGAAGAGGCTAAGGTCAGATGGAGGAGGTGAGTACTTCTCCAATGAATTTGAAGACTTCTTGCAGGACAGAGGCATCAAAAGCGAGATAACCACAAGGTATTCTCCTGAACAGAATGGGGTAGATGAAAGAAGAAATAGGTTAATTGTTGAGACAACTAGATCTATGCTTAATGAGAAGAAGTTACCTAACTATCTATGGGCAGAGAGTCTTTCTACTGCCACTTACCTCATAAACAGGTTACCATCTAAGTCACTTGATGGTATGACACCCTATGAAGCATGGCATGGTAAGAGACCATCATTAGATCACTGCAAAATATTTGGATGTATAGCATATGTACACATTCCTTCTCAGATAAGAGGTAAGCTAGACCCAAAGGCTGAAAAATGCATTTTCATTGGGTATGATTTAAATAAAAAAGGTTACAGGTTTTATAATCCTACCAATAAGGGATTTATGGTAAGCAGAGATGTGATCTTTGATGAAAATGATTCTTGGTATGAGAATGAATGCAGGAAAGTTAAACTACCCTATGATTTGGAAGAGGAATTTCCAAAACTTGCAAAGGAGGAACCTACTCAGAATGAAGACTCAAGTTCAGATGATGAAGACACTATCAACCTTGAAGAATTCAAGGCATGGAAGTCCAAGGGCAAAATGAAGATGAAGAAGCTTGAAGACATACCTGAATCTTCAACTCAATCAATCAAAAGATCTCAAAGAGAAAGCAAGAAACCTATCAGATATGGGTATGATACATCTCTTGTTACTAAACATTCAGTTTATCTTGCCAAAGATTTGTCAAATGAAGAACCAGGTTCATATGAAGAAGCAATAACCAAATCAGAATGGAAAGAAGCTATGGATGAGGAGATTGAAGCACTCAAGGAGAGTGACACATGGGAGTTAGTACCCAAGAAGGATTCTATGAAGGTAATAGGATCCAGATGGATCTATAAGTTGAAAAGAAATTCTGATGGAACAATTAATAGGTACAAAGCCAAATTAGTAGCCAAGGGTTTTGCACAAACCCAAGGCATTGACTATGAAGAGACATTTTCTCCTGTGGCCAAGATGCCAACAATCAGAGTGTTGGTAAGTGTGGCTGCATCAAAGAATTGGAACATGTACCAATTGGATGTCAAGAATGCTTTCTTGAATGGATGGATTTTAGAAGAAGTTTATATGTCACAACCTCCTGGCTATGAGGACCCTAAGAAGGTAACTTATGTTTGCAAATTAAAAAAGGCTTTATATGGATTAAAGCAGGCACCTAGGGCATGGAATTACAGGTTAACTACATACCTCCAAGACCAAGGTTTGTCATGAGCAAGGCTGACACTTCTCTGTTCATTAAGAGAAGTAATTCAGAGGTAATATATCTCTGTGTTTATGTTGATGACATCATCATTATAGGTAATGATGTCAATGGAATCAGGTATATCAAAAGCCAGATGATGAAGGAGTTCAAGATCAATGATCTTGGTTTATTGAAGTATTTTCTAGGGCTTGAATTAGTTTACACTAATTCAGGGATATACATTACTCAGAAAAAATATGTACAAGATATGTTGAAGAAGTTTCACTTGTAGGATGCTAAAGTAGCAAGCACTCCAATGGAGGTAAACCTAAAGCTAAGTGCCCATGAAGGTGATGAAGTCAAAGACATTACATGTTATCAAAGTATGGTGGGTAGCTTGAACTATGCTACTCTTACAAGAATTGATATTGCATATGGAGTAAGTGTGCTAAGTCAATTTATGCACAAGCCAAGGATACCTCACTTAGAGGCTGCCAAGAGAATCTTGAAGTATCTCAAGGGTACACAGAACCATGGTTTGTATTTTCCTTACACTTCAGATATTGATATAAAAATCTATTCAGATGCAGATTGGGCAGGATGCAAGGATGATAGGAGGAGCACTTCTGGATATATTTCCTTTGCAGGTGACAAACCAATTTCATGGTCTTCAAAGAAGCAACCTACTGTTGCTTTGTCTTCCACAGATGCAGAGTATAGAGGACTGGCTAATGCCACACAAGAAGCAATTTGGATTAAACTTTTGTATACAGAATTGGGATTGTATACTAGGTCACCAATTATCTTTGGAGATAATAGAAGTTCTCTTCACCTTGCAACTAATCCTATCTATCATGCTAGGACCAAACACATAGAGGTTCATTACCATTATGTGAGAGAGAAATTCATAAGCAAGGACATTCAACTTACCTATGTATCAACCAACATGCAATGTGCAGATTTGTTGACTAAAGCTTTGGATGGAACAAAACTTTGCAGGTTCAAATCCATGATTGGATTGCAGGATATACTTGAAGATTGAAGATGAAGATTTAAAGCCAAAATGTTTGGCTTGAGGGGGAGCTGTTGGTGTAATTTGCAAGCCTATACATTTGGCTCAAAGGATGCATTAAGTCTACACACATATGAAGAAGCATAGGAACATATGCTAGTGGTTAATTACCACTTTACCTCATTTTAAAAGTCAAATTGACTTGGAATCCTTTGTAATCACCTACCAAAGTGAGTCGTGGAAAAAGTAGCTCATTTGATAAAAGGAATATCTCCAAGCATTTAGGAGCTTGATCATAGGGAGCCAAAATTTGAATTTGAATTCAAATCTTTGCTCATTACATATAAAAGTGAACATGAAAAGTCGCGGGTAAGAGAGATCATTCCTGAGTCTCATTCTACTGAGTTTGAGTGTGTGTGAGGACTATAATATAGCCTACACCTCTCTACACCATTAGGCAATATTATTCATGCCAATGGGATTGTATACAATTGTTCATTAATAGATACATTTACAACATTTATCTCCGAGTTCTCTGTTAGTTTACTCAAAAGTCTGTCAACTTGTCAAGGGCATATCTCGGTCAATTCTTCACCAAATCAAGTGATTCAAAGCTTGTTGGATTCAGCTCAACGTCACCTACATGCTATCAAAGTTTGAAGTGATTCTATTCAGCCATTACAGAGAAATCTGCGTCGAGGTGAACTCTGGTCAATTTCTGCTACAGTCCTAAAAAGTCAGGGGTATAACTAAACTTGCTAAATTGATTTCTCTTAGCATAGTTTATCTTTTTACATCATTCCACTTGAAAATGGTAGCTTACTAAGATAATTAAATATCCTTAGAAGGAATTTTATCAATTTCTACTGTGATGGTCACACTGAGTAAAACATCCAGCAGGTGTCAATACAAAAATAGAAGGTTTTCTTGAGTTTGTGAACTTCAAAGTTATCTGTTTTGGTTCAATCATTACACACATCACTTCAAAAGTACATAGGCTATTTTTTGGTGTTATTGGAAAGTTAAGAAGGTCTACTTATCAACTCTGAAGCAAAAGAGGGCTTGTACAAAGCAGGTTTAGCAGTACCTACTCAGTCTCTTGGAGCATCCATCCATCTTTCCCAACAAACTTTTCACTCATGAAGCAAAGATTAGCAAAGGTGGTGAGTCCTCAAGAGGTAATCAGACTTTTGCCTTATATTATGATAAAGCTAAGGTCAAGGACAAGTCAAAGAATAAGAAGAATGAAGATGAAGATAGCTCTTTCCAAGCAAACTTTGCAGGTAGAGCAAGAGCTAGAGGAAGAGGTAGAGGTGGAAAGCAAGGCAGGGGTAGATTCCAATCATCTCAACCTTGCAATATATGTGGCTTATCTAATCATACTACTGAAGAATGTTTCAGGAACCTGAGGAACTCAAGAGGAAGAGGATTCAATAGAGGTGACTATGGATCAAATAGAGGCAGATACAATGGAGGCTACAACAACAATTACAACAACAATTACAAGAACAAAAACCATCAAAGTGGCCATAGAGGAAGAAGAGATTACAATAACTATGCAGAGGACCAAAGTCAAGAAGATTCATTATTGATTATGAATCTATCAGTGAAGAAGGGTAAGGATGATGATCACATCTTTTACATTGATTCAGGATGCTGAAATCATGTAGCAAGAAATGTGGCTTTACTTTCTGATTTGGAAGATCCTCACAAAAAACATGAAGTGCAAACAAGAGATGATACAAAGCACTTGGTGGAGAAGATAGGTAATGTGAAGACATCAGATGGGAATATGAACCTCTTAAGCAAAGTCTTGTATGTCCCTACAATTACCAAAAATTTAATAAGTGTTGGGCAAATTGTTGAAAAAGGATTGCAGGTTAGATTCAACCAATTTGGAGCATATGTTGAAGACCCAAGGCAAGGCTTTAGAAGGATTTCCAAAGGAGAAAAGACATGAAGGCTTTTCACTTTTGAAGTGGAAGATACAAAGAACATAGCTTTATTTAGCTATGGATCTCAAACTCTCACAGAGCTAGAGATATGGCACAAAAGGCTTGCTCACATTGATGAGAGGACACTCAAACAAATTTGCAGGGATGAGTTTAGATATTTTCTGTGAGTAGAGATGTAATTTTTGGTGAGAAGAAATCATGGTTTGATGATGACAGGAAAGTGAAGCTTCCTTATGACTTGGATGAAGATTTTCCATCACTTCAACCAAAGGAGCCAAAGAAAATTGAAGAAAGTGATTTAGAGATTGACCTAGAAGACTTGGAAAGACTAAATCTATGGAAGAGCAAAGGTAAAGCAAAGATGCAAGATGCTACGTATGGACTTGATAGCTCACATCAACCACTTAGAAGGTCTTCAATGGAGAAGAAGAAACCAGAGGTATGGTTATGATACTTATTTGGTCACCAAGCACTCAATCTACATTGCAAAGGATTCAACCAATGAAGAACCTACCACATTTGAAGAAGCACAACCCAAGAAATCTTGGAGAGATGCAATGGATGAAGAAATGGAAGCCTTGAAGGAGAATGACACTGGGGAGCTTGTACCTAACAAGCCATCGATGAAGGTAATTGGATCTCGATGGATATACAAAATCAAGAAGAATCCAGATGGAAGTATAAATAGACATAAAGCAAGGTTAGTTGCTAAAGGGTTTGCTGAAAACCACGGTAATGATTACGAGGAGACTTTCTCTCCTGTTGCAAAAATGCCTACAATTAGGGTTCTGATTAGTCTTGCTGCATCTAGAAATTGGAAGCTCTATCAACTTGATGTAAAGAATGCTTTCTTAAATGGATGGATTTTTGAGGAAGTGTATATGGAACAACCTCCTGGATATGAGGATGCACATCGTCCTAACTATGTATGAAAATTAAAGAAAACTTTGTATGGATTGAAGCAAGCTCCAAGAGCTTGGAATTTCAGATTGGTGACTTGTTTACAAGACTAAGGATTCAAAGCTAGCAAGGTAGATACCTCTTTGTTCATAAAGAGGAATGAATCTCAAGTGATCTATCCATGTGTGTATGTTGATGATATTATTATCATAGGGAATGATCTTGAAGGAATCAAACAGGTAAAGAATCAAATGAAGGAGGAGCTCAAAATAAGTGATCTTGGATCACTCACTTATTTTCTTGGATTGGAGTTAATCTACACAGGTTCATGTATATACATCACACAAAGGAAGTATGTGCATGACATGCTCATCAAGTTCAAGATGGAAAACACCAAGTGTGCAAGAACACCAAAATCGTAAGCTTAGTCTTATGAAGGAGAGCCAATTGAAGACATCACAAGCTATCAAAGCCTGGTTGGAATTTTGAACTTTGCAACACTCACAAGGGTGGATATATGCTATAGTGTTAGCATATTGAGTTAGTTTATGCATAAGCCAAGAAGATCACATATGGAAGCGGCCAAGAGAGTCCTCAGGTACCTAAAGGGCACCATGAATGAAGGTTTGTTTTATCCATTTACTTCAGATATTGAGCTAAAGGCCTACTCAGATGCGGATTCGGCTGGATCTAGAGATGATAAAAGATGCACATCCGGGTATGTATCATTTGTAGGTCCAAAAATCATTTCTTGGTCATCCAAGAAGCAACCAACAGTGGCATTATCTTCTACTGAAGCCGAATATAGAGGTTTGGCTAATGCAACTGAAGAAATCATGTGGTTAAAATCTTTGTATATAGATCTTGGACTTCATTCTTCAACACCTCACATTTTTGGTGGCAACAAAAGCTCAATACATCTTGCAGCTAATCCAGTATACCATGCTAGAACCAAGCATATTGAAGTCCACTACCATTATGTAAGGGAGAAGCTAATGAGCAAGGATATTCAACTATCCTATGTCTCTACAGATATGCAATGTGTAGTCATTTTGAGTAAAGCTCATGATGGTACAAAATTGAGTAGATTCAAGTTGATGATTGGCTTGCAGGGCTTGAGAGGGAGCTGTTGGTGCATTTTACCCAAGCCTACATGCTTGATATGATTCGATTTATGTTCATTTGTAGTCATATGTGTAGACATATGAAGACCTCTTGTAAAATAGTATATTTTATCTCTTGTAATTGTGAAATAAAGAATGGCTTAAGTCATACATGATGTAAAAAGAAAATTTGTGGCTCTAACTACCTAAAACCACGAATTCATCAGCTGAGAGGTCTATCTTACCAAAGAACAATCCCCAACATGTATCATTTAAATGGTTACATGGCAATCATTATTTTGATGCCACAACAGGGTAGGAATATCAATGATTAGATCATTTCCACAGTTGTAGAGAAAACCTCATCCACCTCCATGTGGGAAAGTACATTCCATACAACTCCTCAAACAAATCCTAAGAAGCAATGTAACTTATGAATAGATAAAAGTAACGTTTAGAGAAATGCGTATCTTTGGGTCACAACAAAAACATTGCAAATAGTGAATTTCGTGTTTGTGTGTTGTAACAAAAAAGAAGAAGATGAATAAAATTTAGAAGTACTTTCTTATTATTGATCCATCTCTATGTTAGCCTCTTTATTGAATTTTATGTATATAAATAAGAGAAATAGATGCATAAATCTCATAAATTATGTATGTATGTATGTATGTATGTATGTATGTATGTATGTATGTATGTATGTATGTATGTATGTATGTAGCATATATGTATGTAGTCACAATATATTGGATTCTTTCCAATATAATAAAGATCTCCCACATAAGTGTATATATAGATGCATGGGCTTCACAACACTAATCAATCAAATAACTATCTATGAAGGTGCCAAATCTCTCTAGAAGCATAGTTACCCTATTTATGATCCTTGGAAACTTATGACATACATTGAATCTATTACCTTATTTATTTCTTCATCAACTCCCCATGTATAGGTATTGTCTCTTCTTATGGACTTGAAAAGAAGATCTTCTTTCTTGCGCAATGCCCATTGGAAAATTACCATTTCTTTGTAGTTATTTTCTCTATTATGTGAACTTTGAAAAGTAAGGCCTGATCATTCATATAATTCATGCTTCTACTAAATCAGTAATTAGAAGCTTCTTCTAAGGAACCTTCTTCTTTGTGCCTAACGATTTTGAAACAGAAGAACAAATCTTGATGCTTCTCCTCTTACTTGATAGTGGAGGAGAATATACACTTCCCTCTAATTTTTCTCTTCCTATCTTACTTATCATCTCTATATATCCACTTTTCACTTCATCCATGTTTCTCTTTTCTTCTTGATCTTTTATTTGACGCCTTTGATCATTAGGGTCTTTCCATATCTTTTAGACACCCTCACATGCATCGTATTGTCATCACATTTTTTCCCTTGTTCCTCAAATCTAAATCTCAACATGGGATCTTTGTTCCCTATTTCATAACTCTTCCTTTGAATTCCTCCCAAGTTTCTCCTACTGTTTTTAATCTCACATCGTTTTTCTTTATCTCAAATGGAAATATGTACCTCATTGATATCAATTAAGCATAAAGCACACAATCCCAATGTCACCGATCAAATAAAATTTTCCATTCTTCGATAAATCTTTATATTCTTGTGTCTACATCTTTAGATTCTTTCATTGATAAATCCATGTTATCTTTAGTTGTTCTCTTTCAATATGCTAGTCTTAAAATTGGTCAGCTTCCTACTTAGAATTTGTGTAACCCAATTCGGAAAAAGAAATTATATGTCATTACTCATTGTCTATAGGACATAGAAATATATGATTGTTGTTTCATACAACATCCTTGTTGAGATATCAAGCTCAACATGTGATGATCCAAGATGATACGTACCAGTTTTTCGTTTCTCTGACATGTATAGTGGTCATGCCGGTATATGTCGGGGATACTTCATTGAGCTTTATTAGATTTATCTACCGAGAGTGATGGCACATTTGTCTCTTGCTAGCTCACTCATTCGCGGACATAAGGTTTTTCCTTATGTATTGATCTTTATATATTGCACTTGTTGTATTCTTGTTTTGGGTCATTCTTGTACATTCCTTTTATGTAATAGAAGAAGAAGAAGAAGATCATTCTTCCTTGCCTCAATCTGTGTGTGTGCTTCTCCTTGAGAGTGAGAGTGTGTGTGCTTCTCCTTGACAGTGAGAGTGTGTGTGTGAGCTCTCTTCCTTATCTCCTTCCTCGTGACATGGTATCAGAGCCAGCGTGGCTGTAGAGAGCTTGTGGAGAAGGCGACGGTGAAGACTACGCGGCAAGGCGTGGAGAAAATGCAATTTCGCAAATGGCCTCCGTTTGCTACGAAAATCGGCGTGAAGTTTCGGAGCCATCTCGATCTCCAATTCGAGCCCACAAGGTGGGGCCCACAAAAAAACAAGGTCATTTTCAGAAACTGTAACTTGCGTTGTGTTCGACGACACTCATATATTCCACATCTAGAATTTCAAGCAATTCCATGTACTGTTGATACACGAAAACTGTGTTTTTCTGAGATCGAACTATCACGTCATAGTGCGACAGTCTTCAAGCAGAAGTGCTGCTTGTAGTGTTTTGCAGTGTTGTGAATTGTTGCAGAAATGGCAAACGCAGATGGAATGAGTTAGCTTATGAGCGATAAGCTGGACAAGAACAACTTCCATGCTTGGAGATTCAGAATGACGAATTTCCTCATGGGAAAAGGCTACTGGAAGTACATCAAAGGAGAGAATGAAAATGCTCCGCAGTTACCAAAAAGGAATCGGACTGCAAACCAGTTAAGAGCATATGAGGAATGGAATCAAGGAGCACGAAAGGTAATGTATTGGCTATCTATTAGTATACAGGATAGCATGATTGGACACATACAGGATGCCAAGACTCCAAAAGAGGCTTGGAATAGTTTGGTCACTTTGTATGAGACTAATACAAAGGCAAGGAAATTGCAACTCAAGAACGAGCTGCATACATTGGAAAAGAAGAGCATGTCGATAAGTGACTACACTCTAAAAATCAAAAGCATGTGTGAGTCACTTGCATCTATTGGCGTGAATGTAGATGATGATGATAAGGTGAAAGTGTGCCTTCGTGGTTTAGGAGCTGCATATGAGCAGTTTAGAACTTCCATACAGACTAGGGAAAATATTCCGAATTTTGCTGATCTAGTATCTATGCTGATTATTGAAGAAAAGAATCTTGGTGAGGATTCAAACTCCCAAGGAAAGTCGAGTTCTGAGCAGGTATTCTACTTTGGCAGAGGAAGAGGCAGAAGTAGAGGTTTTGGAAGTGGAAGAGGAAACAGTAACCAAGACCAAGGTCAACAACAAAATCATGCAGGAGGAAGATGACAGTTTCGAGGCAGGGGGAGCCAAAGAGGTAGCAGAAATTTCCAAAGAAATGATTCAGGTAATGATAGTAAAGGATGCTGGAATTGTGGTAAACCTGGACACTTTGAACGTGATTGCAGGTTGAAGAATCAAAATAACAGAAGGCAAGAAAACAAATATGCATCCACAAGTGCAGATGATTCTGAGAAGCTGTTTATGGTTCAACATCACATGATGAATACGATGTCTGCTGGTGTTTCAAAATCCAATGATAATGTCTGGTATGTTGATTCAGGTGCTTCAAATCACATGACCAGTCATGCAGAATGGTTTAGTAGTTTGCAGAAAATGCCAGTTCTTGGATATGTTAAAACAGGTGATGATACATTGCATCCTATTGAGCATACAAGAAACATAGCATTGTCTATGGAGGACGGGAAGGTAAAACATCTTGCTGATATGTTTCGTGTTCCAAATATAATAAAGAATATGGTTTCTGTTGGATAAATGGTTGACCAAGGATTACAAGTCAGGTTCAATGCTGATGGATTATATGTAGAAGAGTACAAGCAGGATGGACGATTGGTTGCCAAAGGAAACAAAGTGGGTAGGATGATCACTTTAAATGTGAAGATTCCTAAAATGAATGCAGCTATGTTTGCAAAAGGTGCAGGAGTTATTGCAGATATAGAGATGTGGCACAAACGGATTGGACATGTAAACTTGCAAAGGTTGAAATTGATGCAGTCAAAGGAGATTGTCCATGGAGTACCAAATTTCAAAGTTGCAGAAATGCAAAAGGTATGTGTAGCATGTCAATTTGGTAAACAATCAAGAGCATCATTCCCACATGACAAGCATGTTAGTGAGAATGTACTAGAAGTAGTACATACAGATGTTTGGGGTCTAGCAAAGACCACATCTATGGGCGGTTGCAGGTTTTATGTTACTTTCATTGATGACCATACACGCAAAGTATGGGTATACTTCATGAAAGAGAAGAGCGAGGTGTTCACTCACTTCCAAAATTTTAAAGCTATGGTGGAAAAGCAGACAGGGAAGTACATTCAGACATTAAGATTTGATGGAGGAGGTGAATACATGTCAAATGAGTTCAGCAGTTTTCTAAAAAAACATGGAATTTGGTGTCAATTTTCATGCAGATACACACCACAACAGAATGGTGTTGCTGAATTCAAAAATAGACATATTGCAGAAATAGCAAGAGCCTTGATGGCTGAGAAGAATATGCCTCATTGTTATTGGGCAGAAGCTGCGCACACTGCTGTATACGTCATGAACAAAACTTCGACTGCTGCTATACATCAAGTTACACCTGAAGAGAAGTTCACAGGTAAAAAGCCAAACTTATCACATCTGAAAGTTTTTGGCTGTATTGCATATGTACATGTTCCAGATGAGTTGAGGACCGAAAGCAGAAAAATGTGTCTTAATTGGATACTCCCTTAAGCAAAAGGGGTACAAATGTTATAACCCACTCACACGACAGGTGAAGGTGAGCAGAGATGTGGTATTTGATGAAATGTCAAGCTTCTATGCAGATGCCAAAGAAGGACTGAATCTTGAACCAAATGACAAAGAAGATGCTGAAAAATCAAGTGCAGAATCTCAAGTTTTGAGTGGACCAGATGCATCACCAAGCAATAGTTCCAACTCAAATCCATGGAGTGGAAGATTGCGTGGAAATTTTAGTCCAGCAAATTCATCAAATACATCCAAGAAAGGTAAAGAAAAGCTTTCTGCTGGTAGTAAAACATGTGTAGGTTTTGAAGATGTTGATGGAGATTCAAGTGGTTCAAAAAAGAGTCTTGATGAAGAACTTGGATTGCCCTCTGTGAAGACTCTAGGAGTAAGAAGGGCACATGCAAATGATACAAGAAGAAGTGACCCAGGACCAAGAAGATCTGGGAGGATGCGTAATTCAGTGCAACGATCGACATATGATAGTTACATGGCTTGCCATTGTGCTTACATGAAAAAGGTAATACAAGATGCTGAACCTTCTTGTTTTGAAGATGCAATTGGTAATGCAGATTGGGAAAAAGCTATGGATGAGGAGATGGCTGCACTTTATGGAAATGATACATGGAAGTTGGTTCCATTGCCACAAGGAAAGAAACCCAGAGGCTGCAAATGGGTTTACAAGGTAAAGCATAATGCTGATGGTAGCATAAGCAGGTGTAAAGCACGATTGGTAGCTAAAGGTTATGCACATACATATGGCATTGATTATGAGGAAACATTGAGCCCTGTAGCTAAAATGTCTACTATCAGAACACTTGTTGCATTAGCTATAGGAAAAGGATGGACTTTGCATCAGATGGACGTGAAGAATGCTTTCCTACATGGTGAGTTACTAGAAGAAGTATATATGGACCAGCCACAAGGATATGAAGATGCAAAGCATCCAGAATATGTTTGTAAGTTGCAAAAGGCTTTGTATGGGCTGAAGCAAGCCCCTCGTGCATGGCATGCAAGGATTGCTGATTACTTAACCAACATTGGGTTCTGTATGTGTGATGCAGACCACTCACTGTATGCAAGGAAGGCTGATGATGGCATCACTATTGTGGCTATTTATGTTGATGACCTGATTGTAGGTGGTGATAATGAAGAAAGCATCAAAGAGGTAAAGAAACGTCTTATGCAGGAATTCAACATGAAAGATCTTGGTGTGTTGCGCTATTTCTTGGGCATTGAGTTTATACACACAGAAACAGGTATATGGATGTCACAAAGGCAATATGCCTTGAATATACTGCAAAAGTATGGTATGGTTGATTGTAAGCCAATTTCTATGCCATTAAATCAAAATTTGAAATTGGATACTACATCAAGTGAAGCATTGGAAAATGCTACTATGTACAGGAAAATTCTGGGAAGTCTTATATATCTCACAATTACAAGGCCTGATCTAAGTTATACTGTCTTGAAAGTTAGTTTATGCAAGTTCCCGGGAAGCCACATTTGGATGATCTGAGGCCCACTCTACGTTATGTGAGTGCTACTTTGGATTATGCATTGTTTTATGAAGCTGGTGTAGAGTTACAGGTTCATGGATACACCGATGCAGATTGGGCTGGTAGTACTCTAGATAGAAGATCTACTAGTGCTTTCTTTTCTCACTTGGAGGTGAAGCTATTACATGGAGCGGTAAGAAGCAAGCCACTGTTGCTTTGTCGAGTACAGAGGCTGAGTATAGAAGTGCTGCAATGGCAGCATGTGAGGCATCATGGCTGGAGATGTTACTTGCAGATTTAGGTGTGGAAGTGCAAAAGCCTATCACTATCTATTGTGATAATCTTAGCAGCATACAATTAGCACGGAACCCTGTTTTCCATGCTAGAACAAAGCATATCGAAGTAGATTATCACTTCATCAGAGAGAAGGTATTAGCAGGTGATATTGATCTTGTTTATGTGAGAACAGATGAGCAGGTTGCTGATATTTTCACCAAAGCACTTGGAGCCGAGAAGTTGAAGAAGTTTCGGGAGATGCTTGGATTACAAGATATGGCGTTGAGCTTGAGGGGGAGTGTTGAGATATCAAGCTCAACATGTGATGATCCAGGATGACACGTACCAGTTTTTCGTTTCTCTGACATGTATAGTGGTCACGCCATTATATGTCAGGGAAACTTCATTGAGCTTTATTAGATTTATCTACCGAGAGTGATGGCACATTTGTTTCTTGCCAGCTCACTCATTCACGGACATTAGGTTTTTCCTTTATGTACTGATCTTTATATATTGCACTTGTTGTATTCTTGTTTTAGGTCATTCTTGTACATTCTTTTATGTAATAGAAGAAGAAGAAGAAGAAGAAGAAGAAGATCATTCTTCCTTGCCTCAATCTGTGTGTGTGCTTCTCCTTGAGAGTGAGAGTGTGTGTGTGAGCTCTCTTCCTTATCTCCTTCCTCGTGACAATCCTAGGGATGGTAGTCCTCTCAAGAGTGACTGTGTTCATCAATGTCTTTGAGACAAAAATATCAACCTAGACTTCTTCAATCTTCAAGAGAGCAAAATTAAGAGTGATAAACTTCAAAAGAGGATTGAAAGCATTTCAACATCTCATTTGTTGGTCTCCACGCAAAACTTAGCTGCGAGTGGTGGTGCTCCTAAATTCTTTAGGCCGGTCTAGCACCTTTTCTTGGTGGAGACCTTGGCAGATCTGAACCATCATTAGGTTGCTACCTCTTTTAAGGGCCCTCTCTAGTTAACCATTGCTTCAGTGTATGCCCCTAACCTTCACATGGAAAGGCTTGCTACATGGCATTCTTTGGATTCTCTACACTTTGAAGTTGTTCTATATGGGTACTTTAATATATTGGAAGTTTTGTCTCATAGATGGGGCCAAATGGAGAATGTTATTGATGGCCTAGAGAAAGACGTTTGGAGCCATGTTAAGATGTAGCATGATTTGGTGGAAATCAAAGATGAGCATGGCTTCTTTTTGCCGAACCTCTAGTTGGGTAATGATTTTTCAAAATCTAGACTGTATAGAAGTTATATTACACAAAATATAATTGATAAGCAAGGTCCCCATCCTTAGCTCAATGTGTAGATTAAGTTTTCTTTGACCACTATCCAATTATTTTCACCTTCAAGCCCTAGTTTTGTTGTATATTATTGAACAATGTATTGTTAAAGTGTTATATTATTACTGTATTAATATGTTTTTGATGTTTCTGTTATAGAAGCTGAAGGTTCGTGAGGAGCGTGCAAGGCGTGAAAGGGCGGACATCAATAATCCGAATAATTATTATTTAGCTTGTAAATAAACCTGCATAGAAGGTTCTATTGTTAGAAAAGTAATGGTTAGAATAAGGGTCGTTGTAGACCGCAGTTTCTGTTATTCAAAGTAATGGCTTTCTGTAAAAGTTACTAACTTTTAGTTTCACGCCTACTTTTTGAAGCCGCCCTCATGTAACCACTATTTTCGACGTAATCAAAAGTCCTATAAATACATGCACTCTGTGGACTGTCGGAACAGAGTGCATGGGGGGAGATTGCACCCAATCTGCGTACTTTCTCGTCTCTTGTTGCGTTTATTCTTGTGTGTGTTTTTCTGCGTTCGTAACTTCTGTTTGAGCGTGAGCAAGATCCTGACAACAGTGGTATCAGAGCTCTGCATGCGTCAATACAGAGGGTTCTGTTCTCTGTTCGCGATTCTGAATTCCGATTCCATCTCCATCTCCATCTCCGTCTTCGGTTTCGGTTTCTGTTTCTGTTTCTGTTTCTGTTCCTGATCTAGAACCATCACCTACGTTTTCACCTACGTTTACTCCAAGGTGTCGACTAAGGCGTCGACTAAGGCAATAACTTAGGCAATACATTGGCACCCAAGGCTCCCTTGGCGACCGTTGGCAGCCGTTGGCTACGCGCGAGTCAATTTTAATTTTTTGAGTGGCAATAGAGAGGTTTAGAGTCCCTAAGGTAGGAGGATTTGAACCCACAACCTCCTACTTTTAAGGGAAGTAACTTGACCACTCCACCATCTCTTGGAGTTGTACTCAAGTTCTCTCTCTTTATTACTTGTGGAAGGCGCGCGCGTCGATTTCAAGATTGGACCCAAGAAAGAATTAAGTGTATCTCTCAATCCGTAGGTCGAATTGAGGCGTGTAATATACCGTTGGAAAGCTCTCGGAACGAACTTTCCAATGAGCTAGCCTGGAAGTGTGAATTCCTTCAAAATCCTTGGGTGGCACTTGATTGAGTGTTCAAGATACCAAGCAAGGTTGAGAACACGGGATCGAGACACCAAGGTTGCAAACAAGAAGGTTCAATACACCAAGGTTGAGAGCAAGGGTCCAAGAGCACCATGGACGATTACAGTAATTCACCTCTACCTGCGGCAACACTTGAACAACAACTAGAGCTCTTGCGGCATGAGCTTCAAGGAGCTCAGAACGAGATCCGACAACGTGATGAAATCCTCCAAAAGATGCAAGCTGAGGAAGAAAACCTTACGAGAGTAGTAAAAGCTATTGTGTCTGCCCAATCTGATGTTACTCATTCAAAGATTGGTAATAGAAACTACCAATTTCTACGATTTGATGGCCGAAAGGATGGGCCTTTAGTACTTTCTTGGTTGTCGCAGTTTGATGATTTTTATACCGATGAAATGTATGCTGAAAGTGAAAAAGTTAAATTTGCCACTAACTATTTAGTAGGTAAAGCTCAACTCTGGTGGAATGTCCTGCGACACAGTACGGAGCGTCCAACAACTTGGAAGGCTTTTCAAGAAAGCGTGAAGGATTCATTTCTTCCTCCTCAATACCATTTGCATGTTCGACGTGCATGGACGACCCTTACATGGAAGGAGGGTGATACGGTTACTACCTACACAGAGCGGTTTTGGCAAAATTTACTACTTGTACGAATGCTTGAAGATGTATAAGAGGATATCTTGCAGCAGAAATACGAAGATGGTTTGGAGGTGGGTATCCAAGCTAAGCTTCACACCCTACGACCTACAACCCTCAACGAGGCTATATCTTTTGCTTATGATGCAGAAAAAGAATTCCAGTCCATAACCAAGTCACTCCGTCTACAACAACCACGTCCACGACCATTTCCTGTTAAACCTTCATTTCCTATGAAGCGTAATTTTAATGCCCCATCTTACCCTAGTTTTCCTCGTCCTCCACAATCCAATTACTCAAATTCATCCGTTGCTTCATCTCTCCAGCCAACCAAACCACCTACCCTTCAAACTTCAGCAGTGAATGCCCAACAGAAGCGACCACGAATCACTTGCTGGAATTGTGGTAAACCTGGACATACAAAAATAAGGTGCAGATTGCAACCTCTTCATATGAAACAGGCTACAGCTCAATTGCATAACATGGAGGTCTATAATGAAGAAATTCCTCCTGTTTGGACCGAGGAATCACTGGAGAAGGACTTAAGTACCTTGGGTAACGATATCTCTCTACACTCTCTTCTTTGCATGCAGGGTACAATAAATAACAAACTAGTTAAAATTCTACATGACGATGGTAGTTCACATGACTTCATTTCACATTTATTAGTACAAGAACTTAAATTACAAACGTTTCCTTCTTTGTATAAAGTGAAAGCTTCATTTCAAGGTAGTCGTTATAATGTAACACGAGAAGTGCAAGATGTTACGATTAGCATAGGCCCTTATGTTGATTCACGAACATTTTGAATTGCACCTTTGCAATCTTATGATGTTATACTAGGTATGCCTTTTCGTCACCATTATAACCCACGTATTGACTACCATACTCATACCTTTAAGTTTGTTTTCAAAGGTCAAATCATTACTTTGTCTGCACGGCATGATTTCCAGCCATTTCCATTGATTAGTCACACTCAAGTAAAGCGTTCATTTAGGAAAGGATTCAACTCATGCATTGTTTTTGTCAATGTCATCAATGATTATACTCATACACTTCCAGATGCATATAAACCTTTCATGAGTACTTATAAGGATTGTTTTATGTCTGAATATCCCTCTGAACTACCACCATCTCGAGGATCCTTTGACCATAGCATAGACTTAGTCCCTGGTAGTTCTCCTCCTCATAAAGCACCTTATAGACATGGCCCACTACATCAAAAGGAAATAGAAAATCAAGTAAAAGACCTACTACAAAAAGGACTTATAAGGCCTAGTTCTTCCCCATTTGGAGCACCAATTCTCTTAGTAGAGAAGAAGAGTAAAACTTATCGAATGTGCATTGATTATAGAGCCCTTAACAAGATCACGATCAAGAATAGATACCCTATTCCTCGAATAGATGATCTCTTAGATAAGTTACGAGGAGCTCGTGTCTTTAGTAAAATTGATCTTAAATCGGGTTACCATCAGATTTGTATGACACAAAGTGATATTTTTAAGACTGCATTTAGAACTCAAAATGGCCATTATGAATTTATGGTAATGCCCTTTGGACTTACTAATGCCCCTGCTACATTTGCGCGAATGATGAACAATATTTTTCTTGATTACCAAGCTTTTGTTCTTGTATTCTTTGATGACATACTTGTTTACAGTAAGAATCATAGTGAACATGAAAAGCATCTTGAAACAATTTTTCATTTGTTACGAGAGAACACACTTTATGCTAATCCTGAAAAGAGTTATTTCTTTCAGCGTAAGCTAGAATATTTAGGACATATTATTTCAAGTGAAGGTGTGCATGTGGATCCGAAAAAGATTAGAGTTATCATAGAATGGCCTACACCACAATAAGTCAATGATGTTCGTTCTTTTCTTGGGTTGGCTAGTTTCTATAGGAAGTTTGTTCGAAATTTTTCTTATTTAGCATTGCCTCTTACTTTGTTGTTGAAAAAGAAAATAAAATTTGCATGGGGATTTACCCAACAACAGTCCTTTGACAAACTTAAACATGCACTTTCACATGCACCTGTTTTACAATTACCTGATTTTTCACAACCCTTTTATGTTGTTACTGATGCTAGCGGTTCAGGAATAGGTGCTGTTTTAATGCAAAATGACCATCCCATTGCATTTGAGAGTAGAAAGCTTAATCCCTCAGAATAGAATTATAGTACGTATGATAAAGAACTATTAGCAGTTGTGCATGCTTTGCGAATTTGGAAACACTATCTTATGGGCTCTGAAGTATTAATCAAAACCGATCAACAGGCTATTAAGCATTTATTAAGTCAGCCCTTAATCTCTGATAGGCATCATTCATTCAAAATTTCCAACCCATGATACAATATCAGCCAGGTAAAGCTAATGTCGTAGCTGATGCTCTTAGCCGTTTTCCTTCGAATTCCGTTGTTTTGAATAATATTTCTGCCATTCAAATTCATTCTTTTCAAGACATGGTTTCCACTTATGCATCTGATTTGTATTTTTCACGTGCATGGCATGACTCCAATAATGGTGCCTCTTTTGAACATTATACATTTCATCATGGTTTTCTTTATTTTCAACATAGATTGTGCATAACCCAAGCTTTTAAAGATTTTGTCATTAAAGAAATGCATGAACCATCTTAAATGGGTCATAGAGGCATACAGAGCACTATTTCTGCTTGCAAAGATTTCTTCTTTTGGCCACACATGGAAAAAGACATTGCACATTATGTTTCTCAATGCATTGTATGTCAGCGTGTCAAACGTCATCATGGTAAACCATTTGGATTATTAATGCCACTTCCTATTCCAAATGAACCATGGGAACAAATCTCTATGGATTTTATCATAGGTCTTCCTATCACTTCATCACATAATGATATGATTTGGACAATAGTTGATAGGTTTAGTAAATATGCATATTTCATTCCATGTAGAAAAACTTTGACTGCACCTCAAGCTGCAAAATTATTCATTAAATGCATTTTTCCACATCATGGATTTCCTAAAGTAATGTTATCTGATCGTGATGTTAGGTTTTGTAATCATTTTTGGGTTGCCTTATTTCAACATTTTGGTTCTAAAATAGATTTTAGCTCTGCATTTCATCCTGAAAGTAATGGACAGAGTGAGGCTACAAATAGTACTATTCTTGATTTATTGCGTTGTTATTCATTAGATAATCCTAATAACTGAGATGACAAGTTGCCATTACTTCAATTTGCTTACAATAACACTTCACACACCACTACTGGTCGTGCACCTTTTGAAATAGTTTTTGGTAAAAAGCTTCCCACTCCCATGTCCCTCACCCAAACCGACATTCCGATGGCTGATTCTATTGCTCAAGATCACGTTTCTATACTTCATGATATTCACAAGCACATTAGGAAAATTCAAGAGCGATATACACGTATTATCAATACTAAACCATTAGCCAAAGAATTCAAGGAAAATGATTTTGTATGGTTGCGAATAATTAAAAGATGCCTCAAAAATATTTTGCAGCATCCCAAAATTAAACTTGCACCACACTATTATGGACCGTTTCGCATTATAGAAAAATTTAATGATAATTCATTTCGATTAGATATTCCATCCCATTGGACTATACATAATTCTTTTCATATTAGTTTACTTAAACCCTTTAAAGGAACTTTACCACTTGCTCCACTTCTTGATGACCCTCCTTTGATTGAAGAACAATCTGAAATCTTAGTTCTTGAGAAAATCATTGATCATGATGTCACTACTACACGCACAGGTACTCAAAATCATCGATATTTGGTTAAGTACAAAAATCACTCTATTGAAGAATGTCAATGGATACATAAAACACAATTAACACCTCATTATGACCACTTAATTTCTGCATATCATACACAAACACATTAATGTAACAGCTCCATGAACATTTCCATGCATGTATTTTTACATGGCACATGCCTATTTTCTTTATTCAGTGATGAAACATGTGACTGGCCATCCATGTTTATTATTATATCAACTGAGGTCAGTTGCTTGTTCAACTCAGGGGCATGTTATAACTTATGGAATATGTTGAACAATGCATTGTTATTGTTGGATTGTAACAGTAACATGGAATATGTTGAACAATGCATTGTTATTGTTAGAGTGTTAACTTATTTTATCAACTGAGGTCAGTTGCTTGTCAACTGAGAGGCATGTTGTATATTATTGAACAATGTATTGTTAAAGCGTTATATTATTACTGTATTAATATGTTTTTGATGTTTCTGTTATAGCAGCTGAAGGTTCGTGAGGAGTGTGCAAGGCGTGAAAGGGCGGACATCAATAATCCGAATAATTATTATTTAGCTTGTAAATAAACCTGCGTAGAAGGTTCTATTGTTAGAAAATTAATGGTTAGAATAAGGGTCGTTGCCTGTCAAGAAGACAAAAAACTTTCTAGAAAATGGGTAGTCATATGCACTCTTGTCCATTGGATGAGATGCTCACGGACGGCTATGATTGTGACTCAGTGTCTGTCAAAAGAAGACAAAATAGCAAGCATTCAATGAGCTAAGGGAGGCTTTGGACTGGCAAAAGAAGACAAAAACTGTCACACAGTGCCGTGCACGATTCAGTACGCTCCATCCAATCGCTCAGTCATCCGATGGCTTAGAAACATTCTTGGGATTCTTTTAAAAGTAAGGCTTCACACCCATTAGATCAATCAATGATCCAACAGATGCGATTCAAAGTGGCCGAAACTTCAACGGAATTAATCTAGACCATTCTTTTTTGGGTCCATCCAACGATAGAGACATAAAGGCGCCTTTTTTCTTGAGTTTCAAGATAGACCATTAGATCCTTGCTACATCCAACAGATAGAATTGCATGCCGACTTTTTTCTTGATATTTAACAGGAGCCATTGGATCTTTGAGTTCATCCAATGGTTATGGTTGAAATTCTAGGCCTATCAAACCACTTTTATAGAAGAACTCATGGTTTTTAGTCATTGATACCACCTTTGACCACAAAGAAACAAGGGAAGCCTATGCCTAGTCTAGGTGATCAAGGGAGTAGACTGTGGCCACCACCCTCTTCTCATTGGTCCATCACTAATCACCTCTTAATCTAAAAGGCCCATGCAAGGTTCATTTTTTCCCCTAATGTTGTATTGCCATCCATCTTCGATCATGGATCAATGAGGATAAAAAAGAATTCATAAAGGGTAGATCCATCCTAGAGGCCATTATCGATGTGTGGGAAGGCCTCGAATTCACCAAGAGTCTTCTCAATATGTCCTCTTCATTAAGATCAATTTTGGAAAAGCTTACGATCCCCTTTGGTTGGCTTCATTCTACAATCCTTGAGAGATCTTGGTTGTGTCTCTAAGCTCATCAAGAGGATCTCAACACTTATAGGAAATGCCTCAGCTCGGATTAATATCAACGGTCAACTCTCTAAGGCAATCATATTAAAAGGCTCTATTAGACAAGGCTTCCAGCTTGCCTCCACTTCTTTTTGTGATTGCCATCAATGGCCTTATCTTCTTAGTGAACCATCATGCCCATCTTGTTCAGATCCATGGTCTATGGCTTCCTTATTGCTAGAACCAAATGTTAATTAGACTCTTCTATGATGATATGAACACCTTTGTGTTTAATTACCTTAATAATATCACCACCCTTTGGCAACATCTACACACATGCTACGTTACTTCTAGATCTAGAATAAATCATTTAAAAACTACTTTCAAGGTATCTCAGCCCCCCCTCCACAATTCTTGATTAACCAAGGATGCTAGGAGTTCCCTAGTGGGCAAATTTTCTGGTTGCCCAGAATTCCGATGGGGCTTGATGTTTTAATTGGAAATGGGTTATGGCCAAGTTGGATAGTAAATTTTCTTACTAGAAGGGCATGCAAATCAACTTGGCAAGGCATGCCATGGTGATCAAAACCTTCCTTATTTCATCAATTATATATTTTTGGACTTCTTGGAGATCGAAAAGCAAAGATTTAGTGAGGTTGGAAAGAACTTGCACAAATTTCCTTTGGATAAGGGATCCCAAGAGGAGGGTTGTGCCCAGAATCAAATGTGCCATTTTTGTTAACTGAACGTTTTTGGTAGATTGGGCATTTTGGTTCTTGGAGGAATGGCAGATAAGATGGTTGCCAAGTAGATGATCAAAGCATGATGCAATGCGGAAGCTTCATGGGAAAAACTGATTCTTAGAAACAAATCTTCTCTTTACCCTAATGGTAATCCATAGGTGGAAGGGACTTAATCTATTCACCTCGATGTTTTCTCCACTTTCGATGACTGCTAGAGGTTTGAATATAGTTTTCTCTGTGTGGAAGAGTTGGAACAAAATGAAACCGTACATCAAGGTGAATGAAAATTGGAAGTGGGCTGTCGAGATTAGAAAAAATTATTATGTTTGGTTTCCCGTTAGGGGAATCAAAGAAATTGACTCTAAGAGCCACCAAAAGGCAAATAAGCTATGGAACAACGGATTTCATAGGTGAGATAATATCTACAATTGAGATAGAGAGAGAGAGGGGACATTGGATGAGATTTGAGGACATAGATCTAGCTAGGAGAGTTGACTATGAGGATTGATGCCTTCTAAGACATAGAATCTATTCTTGGGGAAACTCAAAGACATGCCTTCTCACGAATGATCCACCGCACATTGAAGGGTTAAGATGGATCAACGATAACAAATTGGATAAGACATTGAGGGTCAAGAAGCACCTTCACTTGCACATCTCCCTTAACAAGAGATGGTTTCTGAACTAGTATCAGATGGCAATTTAAATCTGGGCACCTATGGAATCCTCTCATTGAGAACAAAAAATCAATACTTATGAGGAAAATTATCCATCATAGAATTTGGACCGATATAAAGTCTAATAAAATCATGGGGCTTCTCACTAGTGTCAGTGCTATCTATGTGGTACAGAAGACCTTGGTCACCTCTCGTTTTCATGCCCAAGGAGTCACTCGGTTTGACAAACTCTTGCCAAGATTTTGAGTTTACAAAGTCCAATCAACTAGAAGCAAGTGTTACTTGGAGAAGTGATTGATTGCTCTTCTGGCTTGTGGAATGTCATTGGAGGGAAAGTGCTTTGGAAGATATGGAAAGAAACAATTGTGGCCAACTTTGATGATCATCTGAAAGAATGGTCGATTGAGAAATCCCTTGGCTTGTTAGGCAAAAGAATATGTAATTATAAGAAATCCCCTCCTTTTAGACACCATAGGATTTTTGTCTTGAAAAACAACAAGATCAAAAGCAAGTGGACCAAGTAATGAAAAAGTCATTAACCTTCTCGGTAACCTAAATCATAGGTCTCCTTCCAATCTCATACTATCATCCTTGTTGCACCTCCAGGTCATCCTACCCTTGCTTTGTGGGATACGAGGGATCCCAAGTGCTCATTCACTATACAATTGTTCTTCCATTAATTCTAGCAAGGTAGAATAGGCCCCAACTGAACTTCCTCTTAAAAATAAAAAAAATAAAAAAAATATGGAAAAACGACATGAACAAGATTCTACATATAATAATGCGCACGTAGGAGATTATTCTTAGCATGCATCAAATTTGAAATGTGCACATAGAAACTGTCAAATCAGTTACGGATAAGAACAACATGGCACCATACATGTTTCAACTACAAAGAGCAAGATCATCCCATGAGACAAATCATATGCGGAATGCAAAGGTATGGAAAAGAAAAGAAAGATACACATAGTAAAAAGAAGTACATGTGGAACAATATCATACATTATGAAATAGCCGTAAAGCTTGAGAGAGTGTAAGAGAGATAGGATGGAGAGTGAGAAGCTTTATGCTATAAAAGTGTAATCAAAATGATGCAAAGTAGTCTATTTGCATCTTGCATACTAATAAGATGGAATGGAAAAGGATTATCCTCATTTGAATTATGCATGGTCATACGTTGCACTATAAGAATTTTCTGTGTGAAAAAGCCACGTCACATCATCAAGACGACCTAAACTCAACACCAAAAGCCCATGAATGTGCTCCCATTTCTATCTACCTCTTGAAGAAAGAGAGAGGCTCCTCCATAACATTGAATCATGTGTTGATTGATCATGGTAATTTTCATAGATAAACAACAAGAGAACTTTCTTTTCTTTTCACATCGTTTAACATGGTAATTAAAAAAAAGGAAAGAAAGAAAGAGTTTGGCTTTTTCCTTATCAATTGGACTCAAATTATTAGGCTTATCTCGTGCACTTCAATTATGATTGAACTGAGCTTACCATTAAACAGAGCTAATATATCAATCATATAACTCATTGTAATCATTGCTAAATTTCCCTTGAAGAAAGTTACAAGAAAAGCAGCTCGTAGGTGCACATACCCAACTATAGTGAGGATTTCAACCCCTACCCAAACTATTCAGGACCCCATGGTCTAACCACTGAATTGTTACCATGGCACTTGATGATCTTGTCATAACGTACAAGTGTCTCGGCAACAATGACCTTTATGGGAACTTCTATTAAAAGTTCTCTTTGTAGACTTCAACTCGTGGTGATGAAAATGTCCTAGCACAGTGGAAGCCCTCTTTATTCCCATAATGTTTAAATGCAAGATTTGGGATATATTATCATTATTTATCTCAAGTCAGTAAATTTTTGTTTGAGTATTTCTCCTTGATATTGAATGGTCTTTTGAGTTGAAGGTTCACCTCATTAATAAATTATATGCTCTTTTACTCTGTGTGTGAGAGAGAGAGAGAGAGAGAGAGAGAGAGAGAGAGAGAGAGAGAGAGAGAGAGAGAGAGAGAGAGAGAGAGAGAGAGAGAGAGAGAGAGAGAGAGAGAGAGAGAGAGAGAGAGAGAGAGAGAGAGAGAGAGAGAGAGAGCACCAATATCATCAATAAAAGTATATAAAATGGCATTTACGGGCTTGAGCAGCCACTTGAAATTGAAGATCATGCAAATAAGAAAGTTGGATTTGTGACTGAGGCGGTAATACGAGTAACTAGAGGGCTTAGAACACGAGAATGGAATGGGTTGCATTTAGTGGGTAAGATCATGTTTCTATCTGAGGCGGCTTCATCCCCATGTAAACTTTAGAATGATAATCTTCCATACGGATCCCTTTTGGCTCCATTGGTAAGCGTGTTGTCGGAGAATCCTGAACAAATCAGAAGCAATTTATGCATATAAAAGACAACAAATGGCCGTATACTGACATAGGTTTCCGGAAAGCTTTACCTAGAATGCATAATCCTCTAATAGAGTCGATTTCCCATGTGAAGAATTCTCCTGCCTAGATAAATTTATTGAGGAAAGTCACGAAAGATCAGCTTTCAAAAGGAGTGCTTGATCTTCTAGTATACTCAGAAACAAGCTTGGCAAACAAAGAGCATTTATCCCGCAAGAGCAACTGAGGAGGCCCAAATTCAGAAACCATTCCTGCAACACAACCTGAATAAGGAATCATGTCGAATTTGCATGGACCAACGCAAAAGGAACTCATGTATACCGTTGTCCAGAAGTAATATACAGTTACTGTCAATGACAGTTTGAATTCGATGTGCAATGGTGATGACTGTACAATCCGTGAATTCTGACTGCAATGTATTTTGTATAATGCAATCGGTTGCAGTATCCACTGATGCAGTGGCCTCATCAAGTATAAGAATACGTGTCTTCTTCAGAAGAGCACGTCCAAGACACACTAGTTGACGTTGTCCAACACTCCAATTTTCTCCGTTCTCACTGACTTTTAGCATGCATATTGCAGAAATTATCTGAGTTAAACACTGACAATAAAATCTTTCCCAATGACACAGATGAAATGACGAACCTGGAGAATCAAGCCCTTCATTTTTGCTGCGTATAACATCACTGAGTTGACTCTTTTTAATTGCCTGCAGAAGTTGATGATTGTAAATCCCCTTTATCAAGATTAAATAAGAGATTAGGCGTGATCATAAAGATATGTTGAATACCTCCCAAATTTCATAATCTGTATGCTGCATTAATGGATCAAAGTTTTCACGTACAGTCCCTTCAAACAGTGTAGGTTCCTGCGGGATAATGCTCAACCTGGACCGCAGAGTATGCAGACCTATCTGAGAAGTATCAACATCATCTATTATCACCATTCCTGCCTCAGGCTCTACTATGCGGAAAAGCACTTGCACAAGAGTAGACTTCCCGCTGCCAGTGCGGCCAACCACTCCTATTTTCTGTCCAGCGAGAAAAGTGCATGTAATATTACGAAGAACCAGTGGCAGATGAGGAGCATACCTGACCTGTAGGCAGTGATATTCGCAAAATCTTTTCCGTAATTGTGTCCAGTTATCACATATAACTTCTAGTCGGCGTATGAACTCAATATTGAGAAAATTACCTGTACATTCTTCAACATTATCGTGCCAGCCCAAGGCCAACCTGTAGGAGGATTATTGTTATCCACAACCAAAGGAGCTTCAGAAGGAAGGCAGGAGTATTGAAGAATGCGCTCCACTGAAATTATCTTGTTTTCTAAATTACAGAGATTCCAGACAATGCTATACTGAAGTTGACTCATACCCAGAGCATACGTAACAGCTAACCCAGCAATACCTTAAAGGTAGAAAGTAAAACTTTATTTCGGTGTACAAGGAATATCGTCCAGGATTTATAGGAAAGATCAAAGTTCCAAATGAACTAATATGTTTACCTTCATTGACTCTGTCTGGAGGTAGATTAACAACTAATAGCAACAAGAACATGAATGTGCAACTTGAGATAACATTTAATCGTAAGCATAGCCACTCCATGGCTGCAAAATTGTGAAAAAGCGGCCTGCAGTAGCAATCGATCAGCTCCATGTTTGTGCTAATGAATTGTATTTCTTGATTGAATCCCCTAATTGTAGCAACACCAGCAATAGACTCACTCAAGTGGTGTATTAGAGGTGATCTACGTATTCCAACAAGTCTTGCCAACTCTCTCGCAGATACTATGTAAAATTGCTGTAATATGGCAAACAAGAAAACAATAAGCATCTCTCTCTCTCTCTCTCTCTCTCTCTCTCTCTCTCTCTCTCTCTTTCTCTCTCTCTCTCTCTCTCTCTCTCTCTCTCTCTCTCTCTCTCTCTCTCTCTCTCTCTCTCTCTCTCTCTGGGGAAAATAGGCAACATTCCACAAGCAGGTACATAAATTGGAGCAGTCAACAGATGGTCAAAGACTGGTCAAAGTTGGTCAAAAATTACAAAACATTTTATTGCATACTTGGAAAATACATCTCAAGAGCTATCCAATGATATATCACATTATAAATTTGGAGATATTTTGAGGGTTCAAAAACAAAACCCTAAATTTGCTTTTCACATGTGCTTTTTCTTTACATATGTGCTTTTGCTTTTGCTTTTCATGTGCTTTTCACCCTAGAAATAGGCACTCTTCCAAAAGCGGCACTAAAAGCCATACAAATTGCTTGTCAAATATTGTGCCATGCTTTTTGAAAGAAAACGTGGTTTTTTGGAGGCTCAGGCTTATACTATATAAGGAGCAGGTCGATAGCACACAAAATCACTCAATTTTGAGAGCTAGAATGAGCTAGACTCAAGTGGAGATCTTCTTCAACCTTGTGAAAGAGAGAAGCTAGGGTTTCAACTTCTTCAAAGGATGAGCAACAACTAGGGTTTATGATTTTTCTTCTACAACAAGGAGGTCATGGGCTTGGAGCTTATTTATACTCGGATGAGATCATCTACACTTCATGGAGAGACTGAAGTTATGAAGATATGTTGTAGAATGATTTCATTTATATGCAATCCTTATGTTTCTTTGTAACATTCATGTATTTCATATTTTGGAATGTATGGCATACATATGGAGCTTTGCTTCATCTCTTTAGAACTTTGTCTATTCTCTCTCATGTCTCTATTTCATTTTCGTCTCTATATTGACCTCTCTCTCTCTCTGTCTCTCTCTCTCTCTCTCTCTCTCTCTCTGTGTGTGTGTGTGTGTGTGTGTGTGTGTGTATCACAGAGACACGATTCCAAAGAGGGGCCTTCCTCTATGTCTCAGGATTCTAGTGGGAGTCTATCTCTAGGACCACTATGATATGCATTTCTTCACACGAATCAAGTGGAGTGGCACTTTTTTTACACATAGGGTATTCAGAGACATATCAAGATCATGAGTAGGGACGAGGGGGCACGACGTAGGTGAGTTCAAATAGAGATCACTCGAGAGAGATAGGTCTCCATAGCCATCAGCTACTTTCCCCCATGTGCCTCACACTTTGCTGGGCGAAACATTCAATCTAGAGATGGAGATTCCCCCAATGCCACACTTTCTAAGGACGTACTACATTACTCTACCCTCTATTAAGTTTTCCTTCTCAGAGACTTCAACCCACTTACACAATCCTGACAATGTGAGGTTTATAATATGGGGCAGCCACACATCATGAGGAGTCTAGACTCGGACTTCCTTTAAGGGAAAGACTACGGGAGATGCGTCCCACCTTTCTTTTTTAATTGATAAATAAAGTAAAAATATGAGGAAAGATAGGAAAATAAATAAAGAAAATGCAAAAAAACCCGAAAAAAATCTAAAAAATAGAGCACATGTCATAGGACATGTCCCACTCAAAACACTAGAGAACATCTATTTTCTTATGATAAATTCTCAGAAAAGGAAAAAAAAATCGGAAAAATCCAAAAGATTCAAAAACTTCCCAACGGCATCCTCATGACTTAAACTATTGAGTGGTATCAAAATTTCAATAAAGACCTCAAAAACAAGAGTGTGACATGAGCTGATAATGGAAAAATTTATAAAATAGAAAGAGCAACAAAAGGGCTATTTACAACCTGACCAAACTGTGCTGCGTGCAAAATGCTAGGGATGCAAGGAACTTAAGTTGCACTCTCCATAGGCTTTAAGCCTTGAAACATTAACTAGTGGTAGTGCCGCACTGCACCCTAATGGAGCATTTCTGAGTTTGAATGGAATTTTCACATAAACATAGTGTGATGAAGGCCGTCTTCTCTCCGTCCTCAAGATGGATGGATATGTAGTTGTAACCACTACATCAATCCATGAAGCTTCAATAATCTGTCCTGCAAAAAGCATAGAGACCCATCAAGAGCTGTTACCTTGTTGAGTGCTTTGAAGTCCACACATATCCAAAGTAGGCTTGCCTCTAACTGTATCTTTTTCCTTGGTCATTCCATGTGTAGTGGACTCTCGACTCGGTTCTTCCTCAGGAAGCTTTTCCATGTTCCTTATCTGCATAACCATAGATTCATTTTTTCTAAATGTACTACCCTCGCGGGAGGTGATGGCATAATGGTTTCTTCTGCAACTTCTTCCTTATCCATAAAAATCATTTGTATATGTGGTCTTGATGTGGATGCTTTATTCGTCGAGAAACACATGATGTAATGGTCTCTAGGTTATGGGCGATTTTCTACACGGAGGAGAATCCTTTGGTAGAGGATATTTGCTTTGGTAATGTCCACACTCTCCACACCTAAAGCAAATGATTGACCTTCTCGGCCCATTTCCAACGTTACCCCGAGGACATGGGTTACGACTATTATCTTGAGTTTGAGCTGCAACCATTACATTTGGTAGTGGCAAGGGCCCTGTTTGGGATCCTTCTTGTAACCAATATGCTTGTGCAAGAATCTCTTGTGAGTGACACTCCTCGGCTTCATGGCCAACCTTCTTGCATACCTGGCAAGTTATATTTAACAAAGGCATTCACTTACCACATATCCTTCTTTGTTACACATTGTGCACCATAGCCCACTCTTGACTCTATTTCCTGCACGAAGTTCTCGTAGTTCATGACGCAATTCTTCCATCTCTTCCACTTCGGCCTATTTTTCTTTTTGTCTTTTTAAGGCTTCAATTTCACGGCATGGTTGTTTTACTGCACTCTCATCTTCCTTCTCTGGCTTATTCCTCTTTAAGGTCTCGAGATTCTTCCTCAATTGGGCTAATGGGTCTTCATGTTCCATGGAGTATGGGAGATTAGAAGATGCGACTCCAAATCAGTCCAATCTTGTAGTTGTGGTAATGAACTCATCAATGGTTTCCATAGGGAGCACTGATTCTTTTATCTTGCATTGGGTGGATATTGGAAGTGGCTTAGCAAGCCACTTTTTGACAAAAAAGTCGTGGGGAGAATCTCATAGTTTGTTCATAAGGGCTTCGACTCTGGTGACAAATTCAAGAACGTCTCCCCAACACTCAATCCCAAACTTTCCAATTCTTCAATAATGTTTTCCGTGGTATTACTTTTCTTGAATTGCACTTTAAAGGCATCCCTCGTCAGGTTCCATGTAGCAAAATAGTTGTCGGCAAATTAAGTAAACCATTTATCAACCAAGCCTTCCAATTGTTACTGAGAAGAGTATCAAGGAAGCATCTTCCCTCCCCATTAGCCCCCTTGTTTTACATAAGGCTAAAAACCTCCTCACATGTTCTACTTGGGCTGCCATGTGGCATGTTTCCTCTTGATAATTCAGATAAAGGGGTGACTAGCTGACCTACGAGTAACTTTCTTGCTTGTGTTTTTGAAAGAGATTCCTAAAGTTTTTGACCAGGTTGCGGTCATGAGCTACACATCCTCTTTCATGGGCTTAAGATGAATATCAGGTAGGACGAAAATTTACCTCTTCAATTTGCATTGTCAACACTTTGTGCACTTCTTCTTCACTTGAGAATTGTGATTCCCCCATTCTCAAGTTGTCTCTTCCCACTAGACATGCCAAATTTTGTTGGGAGATTCTTTAGTTAAAGGGGTTTGAGTGCTTGTAGGAGAAGAGTAGAGAAGGACAAAGACATGTTGCACTCAAATTCTATGTGCCTTGATTAAAATAGAAGATTACAATAGCTTTAGTTGTTAGAATAAAACAAAATACTCACTGTGCGTAACCTTTTCCGACAAAAAGTACACACAAGTACAACAAAGTACCCCAAGTACTTGTGGAGCCAACTTCTGTGCTCCTCCTTCACCTTAGCCCAACGGCTTGCTCATGTGCATGGTGCACCCTTAAACTCATGCCTCCAATAAGGTTGAAATCTTGATCACTTCTAATGTCAATCTACACACTTCCTTGATAGTACTTTGGCCAAACCTTTGTTTCTTATGCCTTGAACGACCTTGATATGCAAAGACAAGAGAGCATATAATCTCTCTTTACCAATCCTTGGCTCTGAGGTTTTGTGCACTCTGCACACTTTGCACTCGCTGAACTCTGTGTCTCTCTGCAAACTTTGCACTCTCTTTTTCTCTATAGACTATGTCTCAATTCGTGTATGCCTATGTGTTTAGATATCCCCTTTTTGTTTAGTGTATGATTTTCATCCAGGTTGCCCAATTTTCGAAGTTGTCCAACTTTCCCTGTTGCCAAACTTCCCAGTTTTCCCAACTTTCCGAAGTTGCCCAATTTTGGTACAAGGGGTGAACGGAGACTAAATTTTCCAACGACAAAGGAAGAAAAAACATGGGGACTTTGATACAAGGGGCTGATGGACAGCGGATGGAGGGGCCAACCATCATAAAGCACGAGAAAGATCTATTCTTATGGAAATCAGATTCTAGAAGATAAGTGGTGGTGGAGAAAACGACTAAGTGGGTCCAAGGTCTGAACTTGCTTGTGAACATGCAAAGGGAAGAAACTAATTTTGTCTTTTTTTGCCTACCAGCCATCCCCTATAAGTCCCAAAGAAACTATATAAGAAGACCTCTCCATGAAAGGGGAGACATAGAGACAGAGAGACACAAGAGAAGGGAATGCAGAGTCGTTGAGCACTTCAAGCATTTTACTCTACTTTGCGTGTGAGTAGAGGACTTATCCCCATCACTAGTACTCTATTCTTGAGAATAGGAATCAGCTAGCTTGGCATTGTGAGAGTCAATGGGCACGCACTGATTAACTATTCTTCTCTTGAGTTAGCTAGTGTAGGAAGGCTGAAGTCTTTGTGTGTGTATACTTTGTATGATTAAGGTTCAGCAAGTGGAGTGTTTTTGTATTCTTGGACCTTGTGCCCCTAAGCTGATCACCTAAATATTTGTACTTATTATCTTCTTGAGTTGTGTGTTCTCTACAATCTAAGCATCTTTTTTTTCCTTATTATCATTGTGTTCTTGTTGTGTGTAATCTTCTTCTCTTTGAGGTTTCAAATTGGAACTCATAATGTATTTTGCATTTGAAAGAACACACCATATAGAGCACTAGAAGCCTAGAACAAGGGGATCTATATTCTCTCTTTAATTATGATTTATCTTTGCATTGTTCTCATAGCTTGAATTACATAAAAACTAACCTTCTTTAAAATTTTCTCTTTGTGATAATGTACATGGATTTAAGCCAAATAGTTTCATGTGTTTAATGTGGTCTACATTTGAACCATACAACCTCTGTGTGTGTGTGTGTGTGTGTTTGTGCACGCACGCATACATCCATGCACATGCATGCACACATGCAGTCATGTTGCAGTACTGTCTGCATGTGCACATGCACGTGTGCATGTGTGCACACACATGCATGTCTGCAGGCACCCCTGAGCTTCCCTGGCCTAGATCCGAAAATAATGTGCATGCTTTATACAGCAGTCTTTTCTATTGTTGTCATCAGGTTCAAATTTCCTAAACCTTGTAGAATGTGAGGACTCTCCAGTAATGCAAGTACACTTTGATGAGGAGAAATAAAAAGAAAGGAACCAGCTGCCCAGAAAATAGATTAGAACCATGAAAATACCATGTACATATTCTGTTAAGAGATCAAGCCAAATAACACTTATTGCATGCTTCTGACCTGAAGCCAAACACAAAATCCAATAATTGGAATAAATAATCCGAGAACTTGCCATCCCACTTGAGACATGACGACAAATGTTGCTGCCAATTGTATGATGTTGAAAATGAGAGTTGCAAATCTATTGCACACATCCAAGTCCAATGCACTTTGATCAGTCGATGCCTATAAGAAGAAACAAAAACTGTGTTAAAGATCACAATTTTAACAGGAATCTTAAGAAGTATATATAGAAAGACAGAGGAAAATGAAATTATATATTGACACCTTCGAAAGGCCAAACTGACCTGTGAGACCAAAAATTGACATCATGTTCGATTCGGTACAAGGTCTGGGTAGGACAAGTGAAAAAGAAAGAAAGAATAATACTATAGAGTGTATGGTGGGTGGGTGTGTGTGTGTGAGAGAGAGAGAGAGAGAGAGAGAGAGAGAGAGAGAGAGAGAGAGAGAGAGAGAGAGAGAGAGAGAGAGAGAGAGAGAGAGAGAGAGAGAGAGAGAGAGAGAGACTTTTTAACGTCTATTAGAGGCCAAAATCGGCCTATGAGACAAAACATATACATCAGTATGATCCAATCCACTGTGATCCCAAAAGGAAAATAAAGTGTGAGTACCGCAAACGGGTATAAAAGGAGTGGATAGTAACTGGCATCAAGGGTGTGGGGTGCTATGGGTATGCACTCTATATGCTCAATGGGTGAGATACAAATATGATATGCATAGGGAGGGGAGGCTCGATGGTATCACAACCCACTAAATGCCTGGAATGGGTGTAGGATATAATGCATCGGTGGGTAAGGCATCATGACGATCCTCAAAATGCTCTGAACATCCAAATCGATAAGGGTGCGCTGTTGACGTCTCCGTATCTCCATGTCATGGCGTGCGTGAATCCCCTGAATCTCTCTCTGATGTGGACGGGCTCTCCGGACTGGGGTCTCGGTTGTCGACGCTGTCGTCTAAGCTCCTCTGCTCTGTGTAATGTGACACCCCACATCGAGCTGGGTCCTCGAGTGGCTGTGGGTCTGAAAAAATCTGTAATATAAGTCTGAGGGGGGGGGGGCCAGGTGTATCTCCATCTGCTGGTGGAGGAGTGATGCACGGCGGTGTTGGAGCTCTACTAGGAAACGACCTAGAGGGCGCTGGTCCTCTGTCCCCAATAAAGCCTTGATCTCTCTGGGCCCCCTGAAGAGCTTTGGGTAGCGGTCTTTGATGTCCTCATATGCCTGGCATCTACATGTGTAGTGCTCCTCGTCCTCCACCTCCTCTCTACATATCCTACATAATCTCTCATCCCTCGGGGTATGTGTGGCTCGCCCAACCTGAATCTCGAGCTGGTGTGATGATACTATGAGCTGCCCAATGGCCACTCTCTCAGCTGGTTCCATATATGTATCCATGTATCGTGGTCTCTGAATGAAACCATCCGCTGTCACAGTCAGGAAGTGCTCTTTGTAGTGTTGCCTCTTTGTGGGAAGAGGCTCCCGTGGTGCTATCCATATCTCCCTGACGTGTATCTGTAGTAGGTCCTCACGGATGATCCTATTTCTCTCCGAACGAGAGAGGGTAATGTGGGGGGAAGAGAGGTCATACTGAAAAGGGGGGATATCCGTAATGCTCATGCCATGGTCTGCTAACCATCGGTAAGTCTGTGCATACCATACTCTCTCATGCCCTGTCTCTGCCAAATATCTAGAGCTCTCAAATGCAAGGCTTGTGAGTCGGCTGGTGGGGGGGGGGGGAGGGAGAGAGAGAGAGAGAGAGAGAGAGAGAGAGAGAGAGAGAGAGAGAGAGAGAGAGAGAGAGAGAGAGAGAGAGAGAGAGAGAGAGAGAGAGAGAGAGAGAGAGAGAGAGAGAGAGAGAGAGAGAGAGAGAGAGAGAGAGAGAAAGAAAGAAAGACTTTTTAACGTCTATTAGAGGCCAAAATCGGCCTATGAGACAAAACATATACATCAGTATGATCCAATCCACTGTGATCCAAAACGAAAATAAAGTGTGAGTACTGCAAACGGGTATAAAAGGAGGGATAGTAGCTGGCATCAAGGGTGTGGGGTGCTATGGGTATGCACTCTATATGCTCAATGGGTGAGATACAAATATGATATGCATAGGGAGGGGAGGCTCGATGGTATCACAACCCCCTAAATGCCTGGAGTGGGTGTAGGATATAATGCATCGGTGGGTAAGGCATCATGGCGATCCTCAAAATGCTCTGGGCGTCCAAATCGATAGGGGTGCGCTGCTGACGTCTCTGTATCTCCATGTCATGGCGTGCGTGAATCGCCTGAATCTCTCTCTGATGTGGACGAGCTCTCCGGACAAGGGGTCTCGGTCGTCGACGTTGTCGTCTAAGCTCCTCTGCTCTGTGTAATGTGACACCCCGCATCGAGCTGGGCCCTCGAGTGTATGTGGGTCTGAAAAAATCTGTAATATAAGTCTGAGGGGGGGGGGGTCAGGTGTATCTCCATCTGCTGCTGGAGGAGTGATGCGCGACGGTGCTGGAGCTCTACTAGGAAACGACCTAGAGGGCGCTGGTCCTCTGTCCCCAATAAAGCCCTGATCTCTCTAGGCCCCCTGAAGAGCTTTGGGTAGCGGTCTCTGATGTCTTCATATGCCTGGCATCTACATGTGTAGTGCTCCTCGTCCTCCACCTCCTCTCTACATATCCTGCATAATCGCTCATCCCTGGGGGTATGTGTGGCTCGCCCAATCTCAATCTCGAGCTGGTGTGATGATACTCTGAGCTTCCCAATGGCCACTCTCTCAGCTGGTGCCATATATGTATCCATGTATCGTGGTCTCTGAATGAAACCATCCGCTGTCACAGTCAGGAAGTGCTCTCTGTAGTGTTGCCTCTTTGTGGGAAGAGGCTCCCGTGGTGCTATCCATGTCTCCCTGACGTGTATCTGTAGTAGGTCCTGACGGATGATCCTATTCCTCTCCGAACGAGAGAGGGTAATGTGGGGGGAAGAGAGGTCATACTGAAAAGGGGGGAGATCCGTAGAGAGAGAGAGAGAGAGAGAGAGAGAGAGAGAGAGAGAGAGAGAGAGAGAGAGAGAGAGAGAGAGAGAGAGAGAGAGAGAGAGAGAGAGAGAGAGAGAGAGAGAGAGAGAGAGAGAGAGAGAGAGAGAGAGAGAGAGAGAGAGAGAGAGAGAGAGAGAGAGAGAGAGAGAGAGAGAGAGAGAGAGAGAGAGAGAGAGAGAGAGAGAGAGAGAGAGAGAGAGAGAGGAGCGGGGGAGGGAGAGGGAGAGGGAGGGAGAGGGGGAGGGAGGGGGAGGGGGAGGGGGAGGGAGGGAGAGGGGGGGGGAGGGAGGGAGGGAGGGAGGGAGGGAGGGAGGGAGGGAGGGAGGGAGGGAGGGAGGGAGGGAGGGAGGGAGGGAGGGAGGGAGAGAGAGAGAGAGAGAGAGAGAGAGAGAGAGAGAGAGAGAGAGAGAGAGAGAGAGAGAGAGAGAGAGAGAGAGAGAGAGAGAGAGAGAGAGAGAGAGAGAGAGACTTTTTAACGTCTATTAGAGGCCAAAATCGGCCTATGAGACAAAACATATACATCAGTATGATCCAATCCACTGTGATCCCAAAAGGAAAATAAAGTGTGAGTACAAAAAAAAACGGGTATAAAAGGAGTGGATAATAACTGGCATCAAGGGTGTGGGCTGCTATGGGTATGCACTCTATATGCTCAATGTGTGTGATACAAATATGATATGCATAGGGAGGGGAGGCTCGATGGTATCACAACCCTCTAAATGCTTGGAGTGGGTGTAGGATATAATGCATCGGTGGGTAAGGCATCATGGCGGTCCTCAAAATGCTATGAACGTCCAAATTGACAGGGGTGCGCTGCTGACGTCTCCGTATCTCCATGTCATAGCGTGTGTGAATCGCCTGAATCTCTCTCTGGTGTGGACGGGCTCTCTCGAGTGGGGGTCTCGGTCGTCGACGCTGTTGTCTAAGCTCCTCTTCTCTATGTAATGTGACACCCCGCATCGAGCTGGGTCCTCGAGTGGCTGTGGGTCTGAAAAAATCTGTAATTTAAGTATGAGGGAGGGGGGCCAGGTGTATCTCCATTTGCTGCTGGAGAAGTGATGCACAGCGGTGCTGGAGCTCTACTAGGAAACGACCTAGAGGGCGCTGGTCCTCTGTCCCCAATAAAGCCCTGATCTCTCTGGCCCCCCTGAAGTGGGTAGCGGTCTCTGATGTCCTCATATGCCTGGCATCTACATGTGTAGTGCTCCTCGTCCTCCACCTCCTCTCTACATATCCTGCATAATCTCTCGTCCCTCGGGGTATGTGTCTCTCGCCCAACCTCAATCTCGAGCTGGTGTGATGATACTCTGAGCTGCCCAATGGCCACTCTCTCAGCTGGTGCCATGTATGTATCCATGTATCGTGGTCTCTGAATGAAGCCATCCGCTGTCATAGTCAGGAAGTGCTCTCTGTAGTGTTGCCTCTTTGTGGGAAGAGGCTCCCGTGGTGCTATCCATGTCTCCCTGACGTGTATCTGTAGTAGGTCCTGACGGATGATCCTATTCCTCTCCAAACGAGAGAGGGTAATGTGGGGGGAAGAGAGGTCATACTGGAAAGGGGGAAGATCGGTAATGCTCATGCCATGGTCTGCTAACCATCGGTAAGTCTGTGCATACCATACTCTCTCATGCCCTGTCTCTGCCAAATGTCTAGAGCTCTCAAATGCAAGCCTGGTGAGTCGACTGGTGGGGAGCTCTCTAACTCTTAGAATAAAGGTCACCAACTGGAAGAGGGCCTCTACTAGCATCGGTGGTGTGCCAAGCTCAGCTCGTATAATGTCATGTGGAACGGAGGGCTTGCTGCACAGGAAGCGTGAGATCATGGTGACCTCGGGCCTCTCAATCTGCGTCCACATCGCCTCCGTGATCCCTGGTGCCCAAACTGCTGCTGCGTACATCAATGCGGGTGTCACTAGAGTGTCAAAGAGCCACCCCTTAGTCCGGGGCTCCTGAAAATGTGTCTGAAAGCAACGTCTCTCCAATCCTGCAAGTGCCGCATAGCCTCGTGTCAATCTATCTCTCGCTGCCTGTGCCATGGAGAATACCCCTGTGCTGCCCGAGAAGGTGACACCTAGGTAGACGTAGGAGTTCACTACCTCTATCTGTCCTCCAGCTTCGGTGAAAGAGGCGCGATGGCGTAGTGTCCTGGAGGTATGGAAGATCATGACCTTGGTCTTGCCTAGGTTCACTGTGAGTCCTCTCTCTATGCAGAAGGTATCGAGCGCCTGTAAATGTGACTGCAATCCCTCCTTCGACTCTGAAAGCAAGACAATGTCATCGGCATATAATAGGATGTGTACTGGCGTACCTCCAAGGTCTCCTCCTAGCCCTCCTGCTCGTTGTATATACTCCGTGATCTCGTCGATGTAGAGACCGAAGAGAGTGGGTGAGAGAGGGCAACCTTGTTTCACACCAATGGTGCTAACAAGGCTGTCTGATAGGCCCCCGGGGCAGCGTACCCTGCCTATGACTCGTGCATACAAAGCATGGATGGCCTATAGCATGTCTGATGGCAGCTGAAACTCCTGGAGCCTCCATAGTAGTCTCTCTCGAGGGACCATGTCGAAGGCTTTGCGGAAATCCACAAAGCAACAATATAGTCTCTTCTTCCTCGCCTTCGCTCTCTCAATCAAGCAACGAAGCATGAAGATGTGGTCGATGGTGGAGAAAGTGTACTATTCGAGACTATCTACTTTATTCAAAGGATGCGGGAGCTCCCTATCGACAGACTCACACACAAAGCTTTTGAGGCATCTATACAGATATCAACGTCAGGATATGAGACAGCTTGGTACACTCAGGTTAGATTCTGGTTTGATAGTCATGGACTTGATATGGACAAATTGCCGCCTTTTCAGTATGACCCAAACTCAAATCACATCCACCTCCCCGTCGTGAGAGGAATGTTGTGCTCAGACAGGATCTCTGGCAGCTCTACATTAGTCAGACATGGCACGCACCACACATGGGATTGAAACTATGACACTATCGAGACCAGTTCTTAGACATACTAGCGGACGGTTTCATCATGTGACCATGCTACATGGATACTTACATGCCTCATAGCTAGAGGGTAGCGATTGCCAGATTGGCCAGTTGAGAATTTGATTACACTGACTAGAGATTGAGAGGGGAAGAGCTGCAAACATTCTTAGAGAGGAGCGGATATGCAGGGTATGCTGAGTAAAGATGGAGGATGAGGAGCACTTTGTATGCAGACGTAGTGCATATGATGACGTCAGAGGCAGATACGAGACTCTGTTTACAGGGCAGCCCACCCTCCGAGAGATCGTGGACTCTAGAGATCAACGAGAGCTCGGGCGATTCTTTCTAGAGATATTGAGTCACAGAGATTCCCTACTCCAGCCTACTGCAGCAGCGGAGACAGGAGGGACAGAGTGACTCTCACTGATTTCTTTGTTCCACGATGTGCAGCAGCCCTCCCCCCCTCAACTCACACACCAAGAGGGGTGACTCTTCGGCAGGCTCAGACCTCTTGAGCTAGGAGACGACCCCATGCAATAGGATATCAGGTCCCGAGACTTCACTGACACGAGATTGTGGAGCTCCAGGCTCGTATCGCGCCATGGAGGAGAGATGATCCCAGATGATAGCTGTTAGCCGAGAAAAATTATGGTCTTTATGCATTAACATGTTTCGTTTTTGTCAAAACCATCGTTGGTTGTAGGTATTTCACAACAAAAAGGGATTCGGTGGCATAGGATGATTGGATTGCAGGACACAACGGGTAAAAATAATGGGCTATGCGCATTTACGAGCATACAAAGCCGGGTGGGAGGTCAGTGATAGTGTTATGTCTGAAAGCATACGACAAGGGATATGCTTCATCATGCCACACGTGCGGAGGAGTTCTTGTTTAGGGGGCACACAAAGAAGAGCAGAAGGTCTTCTTTCTCGAGAGCTGTAGACAAGGTCGAAGGCAGGCATTCATTTTGGGGGATTATGGCCTCTTTATTCCCACACAAGGAAAATGAAAGGGGGAGGACTGAAGGCAGATCCGTCAGCATTTATGGCAGAACGGAATCCAACTCACTAAAGGAGTCGGCAGAGCCTCGATTTTGGGGAAAAACCAGCCGTTTTGGGGGTCGTGAGCGATAGGAGAGAAGGAGAATTCCATAAAGTGGGGGCAACGAGCAATGGCTCTTTTTCTTCCGTTTTTCTGGAGATCATTTTGGGCGACTGCAGCTGGTTCGTTTTGGGGGTTTTTTTTCCGCGGTGCACGCAGAAGAACGTGGGGAGCAGGCAGCGAGAGAAGTTTTTTTGGAGGTTTTTGAGGGGGGAACTCGGGGTTTTTCGGGGGTGTCTGCTCTGTCGAAGGAGGAGGAGAGGAGTGTAGAGGGGTTGTCTAGAGGAGATCGAACAAAGGGGGCTGTCCATTCGCGAGCTTCTTTGCTGGTATTTGCGAAGGGAGCTTCCTTACAGTGTGGGCAGGAGAAGTCACGGGGGTCGACAGCATTACTGGTGAGAGAATTGGATCAGTTTTTTGGGGGAATCGACGGCTGTTCGAATAGTTGAGGGGAGCACTGGAGCTCCGTGTTCTTGTACTGCTACAGTCCCGCGAAGGAACTCTACAAGGATCATCCCTGTTGTGCTCAGTCTTGACAACCGTCTATATGCTACGGAAGTTAGCCAGGTACATCAATATTTCCATTATCCTTATCGTCATCTTCGTGCAGGGAAATTCCATATCATCCCTTCTGTGGTTGCGAATCTTTGTGCGTAGCCTTTCTTAATTTAGCCCTTCGTCCCAAGGAAACTATAATAGCATGTTTTTGTACCCATTTGTTGCATGAAAGGTCCATGACTCGAGTATTGCTCATCTCCCAACCGGAATATCCGCGCTTCTGAACCAACGCCCGCTTGTTCTCTTTATGTGGTCTGTTTTTTAATGATGCATTTCAAAATAATTGGTAGAATTGCTCTTTGCGATATTTGCCCCTGATCAAAGAAAGGGATCTGTCATATTTTTCACTCAGGGGATTTCAATCTCCTTTTATTGCAGTAAATGCCCTCTTAAGGTGCCTCGGGACACTGTAGAGCACAACTCTTAATGTATTACTGTTTGATAAAAAGAGATCGAGCGCAGAGATTTGATATGTAATCAATGCATCTTATACGTTAGAGTCTGGTATTGGACCTGATAAATATTAAATTTTCACCTCTGTTTTCTCTTTGAGAAACAGGTTGAGTGCTATAATGCTGCGCTACTATGGAGTTCCGATCTTAATGAATATAGGTCTGCTATTCCAACTCTTGTTCCTGCACAATGTCATCTGTTTCCACAATATATTTGTACGGAGTCCAATGACCAATGACATGCTTATGCTTCTATTTTATCACATATACGAGCAAAAAGTTATGTATTGTGAAAGAACTGATAGCTTGTCTATGGTCCATCTTGCTCGAGATCTTCAAGTGCTGACACCTACAAATGAGTTTTTTTTTTTAATCTTGAAATGAGGTGTATAAGGCCAAGGAATATGAACGACATTATACGTATATAATAAGCATGGTGGGAAGGTTGTTTTGAAGGGTTCGCGAGTAGATGATTTGACGTTGGGACACATAGAGGTTACATGACTAAGAAGTTTTTCAGCATGAACTGCATGTCCGATGAAGCGGGAAATAGAAACAAATAAGTTGGGGACTTTATTCCATTCTCAAGGTTCGTTCTTACAGTGATAGCCCAAATCATTCAGCTCAGTATTCCGAGTATACCCAAGTTTCACTACTGACTTCTAGTCTCATCACATTGACTTCTTCCGACTCTATGACCACGACGGTAACACAAACTTGAATGAAAGCTTACCTTCAGTAGCATGCATGTGATTTTGATTGTTTGTTTGAAATTCTACGTGTGCTTAAAAGTCTCCCTCCACCTTTGAAGCATCGTTGATGACTTGCATAGATTAATACTTTTCATATGTTTCCTTATTTAGGTCTCATTTCTTTTTACCGAAAGGATCTCATAAGAGTTAAAGAATAAAATAGAGAAGAGGGTAGAAGTGTGGGGGGGTGTATGTGCGTTTGAGTACAAAAGCAAGTGAGAGCATGTGCGAGTGGATGTGGGTGCAAGTGTATGCATGAACATGTGTGAATGTACGAGTATGTAAGAGAGAGTGAGAGTAAGAGGGAAAGGGAAGGGTAGTGTGGGGGGTGTATGTGTGCGAGATGATATGTGCATGCAGGTGTGTAAGTGAGTGTGTATGAGGAAGTGGATGCATGAAAGAGAGGTAAGGGCTGATAGTGGATGCATGCAGGAAAGTGCAAAAAGAGAGAGAAACAAGGAAGGGGGAAGTGAATGTGTGGGAAATGAAGAAGGGAAGAGAGTGACCTAGACGGTGAGTGTGTAAGTGCGTGAGATAAAAAGGGGCCAAAAGTGGTTTATGTGTAAGGGTGTGTGTGCGTGCGGTGGTATAAAAGGGGCATGTGCATGATGATGCATGTAAATGTATGTGTGTAGGGGAGGGAGTGCATGTGTGATGTGTATGGGTGCATAAGGGGGCGAGTAAAAGGAGAGGGTGAACTAAAGTACGGGGATGGACGTGGGCATGATTGGGTGTGTGTGGACATATGCATGAGAGTACGTGTAGGTGTGTGGAGTGGAGAAGAGAAGCGAGTAGATGCACTAGAAAGCCAGGAAGCGAGGGACAAGGGTTAGAGCTTCGAACAAAAAGAACAAGGAAGGGATTATGAAGGAGCAAGTGTGATAGGGTAGGTAATTAGAAAGTGTGAGCAAGAGGAAGAGAGTGCTCCCAAGAGCCAAACCTGGGTTGGATCCTTACCTGTGCACAATTTCTTCCGTCTTCCCCAAGGATACATTGGAGTGAAAATAGAGACTTAGGGTGATAAAAGCTGACGTAGCATTAGAAAGTTTAGGCAAAATATCATTGTGCATAGGCATTTTCCCTTGGACTAAGAGTGCTAACATTTTGGTGCGTCTGCCGGGAAAAGCTTGGTACGTCTCTATAAGGGAGTGCCATAGGTTCGCCTAACGCCACATGTTGGCCGAGCTTGCGGACCCCGGATCTAGTACATGAGCGAAGGGAGCTCATCCTTAGGAGAAACGCGAATGGAAAGAGAAGAGCGTGCTCACAGAAGAGCCCTTGAAAGAGAAAGGCAAAGGTGGGAGTCGCAAGGAGAGTCGACCTCGACTAGCAGGAAGAAACCCGCCAAAAAAGTGTACGCCCGTAGGAAAGTCACGAATCAAGTGCAAAAGTTTGAAGGAGGGATCCTAAGGCCGCGTGCACTAAACTTCTGGAACCGTGAGGATATTGACATTACGCCACTGTTTGAAATGGCACAGCGAGTCCAAGTGCATTTAGGAGACTTTCCTAAATTCTCGGGATTGTGGGATGAGGATCCGGATAGCTTTATCCAATTGTTCGAGGTCACCTGTGAAGCAAATGAAGTGGTTGACCAAGCGCAAAGACTTCGAATCTTGCCAGCCATATTTAGAGATGAGGCCGCCAATTGGTACGAGAACTTGGAAGAGCCGCGAAGGCGAACGTATCAGATGCTAAAGGATGCCTTTTTGGCTAAATTTCGTAGGCAAGGTTTCCAAGATCGTCTAGCTCAACAAATGGATTATCTCTGGCAGGGGGTAAACGAGAGCATCGACAACTATATCCAGCGGATGGAAACCCTGGTAAGGAAGATGGGCGCGAATGCCCCAAATGAAGATACCTTGAAATGAAGATTTATTGCGGGACTTAGAGATCCAAGCACTCAACAGCATATCAGTTTGAGCCGACCGGCGATGTTGGTGGCTGCCAAAGATGTTGCTCGCCGTGTGGGAAGAGGTTCAACTTGGCCAACAACGAAGACAGGAACTTTTATTTGAACCGATGCTAGGTACAAATGCTGGGCCTACAAGTGGCACTACTCAAGCAAATCCTGTTGCAACTCCGCCAGCATTTATGGCTGCTACAAGCACGCCCCAAGAGAAAGGCAAAGGTGGGAGTCGCAAGGAGAGTCGACCTCGACTAGCAGGAAGAAACCCGCCAAAAAAGTGTACGCCCGTAGGAAAGTCACGAATCAAGTGCAAAAGTTTGAAGGAGGGATCCTAAGGCCGCGTGCACTAAACTTCTGGAACCGTGAGGATATTGACATTACGCCACTGTTTGAAATGGCACAGCGAGTCCAAGTGCATTTAGGAGACTTTCCTAAATTCTCGGGATTGTGGGATGAGGATCCGGATAGCTTTATCCAATTGTTCGAGGTCACCTGTGAAGCAAATGAAGTGGTTGACCAAGCGCAAAGACTTCGAATCTTGCCAGCCATATTTAGAGATGAGGCCGCCAATTGGTACGAGAACTTGGAAGAGCCGCGAAGGCGAACGTATCAGATGCTAAAGGATGCCTTTTTGGCTAAATTTCGTAGGCAAGGTTTCCAAGATCGTCTAGCTCAACAAATGGATTATCTCTGGCAGGGGGTAAACGAGAGCATCGACAACTATATCCAGCGGATGGAAACCCTGGTAAGGAAGATGGGCGCGAATGCCCCAAATGAAGATACCTTGAAATGAAGATTTATTGCGGGACTTAGAGATCCAAGCACTCAACAGCATATCAGTTTGAGCCGACCGGCGATGTTGGTGGCTGCCAAAGATGTTGCTCGCCGTGTGGGAAGAGGTTCAACTTGGCCAACAACGAAGACAGGAACTTTTATTTGAACCGATGCTAGGTACAAATGCTGGGCCTACAAGTGGCACTACTCAAGCAAATCCTGTTGCAACTCCGCCAGCATTTATGGCTGCTACAAGCACGCCCCAAGAGGAGAAGCCGGCGTTGACCGAAGAAAGGATTGTCGAAATCGTTGCTCAGGCGGTAAAAGATGCCACTCTAACTCATGAAGCATATGCGGTAAGGCAAGAAGTGGCATCCGAGCCAAGCCAAGGAGTGCTTAGATCAAACATCTTTTGTGCGAAATGCCGAGGATACGGGCACATGGCCACAGAATGTCCTACAGTTTCGAGATTGTATGTAGAACCAAGAATCTTTTGCAACTTTTGCAAGAGGAACAATCACACTGAAGATAAGTGCCGTGACAAGGGAAGGTGGTTAAACAATAGGAACTATGCTTACCAAGGATTACCGGGCCAAAGTGAACCCCCCGTGCCTAAATGAGAAAAATACAAAACAAAAAGAAAAAGCAAAAACATCGTGTCTATATGTGTGCCAGCACGCTATGCCGGGCTAGTAGGCGAGCTGAGTCCACCTGGCCGGGCTGATAGATCGACGCTGATAGATCGATCTGCCTAACGTCGACGAGGACTGGTATTCACATGTGTATTTGACTTTCTTGCTACTTGCTCACTATATTTGGCTTTTCTATTCTTGTCAACAGGTTCTTTCTGAAGACGGCAATGAGGTATACCACTTGATTCTTTTACTTGGGTCATGTTCTATTTGTTGGAAATGGTCTCTTTTTGATTGCGCGAGTCCGGTTTTGTGTCAGACTTCGTCTTGCTTGTGTATGATTAGTTAAGGAGGATGCCTATATGCATGCGGATTAGATATGATGATTTTGGTGTTGACACATTTTTTGGTACTTACCTTTCTGTTGAGTTGTGTGAGGTTACAGGTGCAATGGAAAAGAAGGATCCCGTCTGGTACATCTATATATGGTAAGCTTTTTTTGTGATGGTTGGATTTGGTTTTAATGGATGATGCAGGAACACAGGTGAAAGGAAAGAGTGCATGGATGGTGAGTAAGGTATGAAATGGTCAAGTCAACGATGTGGTAGCAAGGATGTAAGCATGATTCTTGTGGTTCTATGCTTGGAAATGGATAGGTGAAATGAGCCTAAGTATCTGGAAATGGTTGAGAACATGGTACGCGGCATGGTTCTTATGTGCGTTTAGCATGGTTCATATGTGTGGTTGCATAGACTTGCATGTGACATGATGTAGAGGAGAGGTGAGATAGAGAAGTAAAAGGTGATTGCATGAGGACTTGAATGTGGCTGTCATGTGTCTTTTGTTGGAATGCATGGAGAGATGAGTGAGCGCGAGTAAGAGTGTGTATGTGCGAGAATATGTATTCATGATGAGGATATGTGTGTGCATAATGGTATGTGCGTGGAAGTGGGGGAGCGTAGACGAGGTGAGTGAGAAAATAGGAGAATGGAAGTGAGCTGCACATAAACGTGAAAGCATGTCATCATTAATAATAAGCCGGTTAGATGTTTTTGAAGAAAACCAATCCTCGTCTTGAGTGCAGGCATATGTTGGCTCGTCGGGGACGACTTCGCGAGCAGAAGAGGGGAGTATGTTAGCCGAGAAAAATTATGGTCTTTATGCATTAACATGTTTCTTTTTTGTCAAAACCATCGTTGGTTGTAGGTATTTCACAACAAAAAGGGATTCGGTGGCATAGGATGATTGGATTGCATGACACAACGGGTAAAAATAATGGGCTATGCGCATTTACGAGCATACAAAGCCGGGTGGGAGGTCAGTGATAGTGTTATGTCTGAAAGCATACGACAAGGGATATGCTTCATCATGCCACATGTGCGGAGGAGTTCTTGTTTAGGGGGCACACAAAGAAGAGCAAAAGGTCCTCTTTCCCGAGAGCTGTAGACAAGGTCGAAGGCAGGCATTCATTTTGGGGGATTATGGCCTCTTTATTCCCACACAAGGGAAATGAAAGGGGGAGGACTGAAGGCAGATCCGTCAGCATGTTATGGCAGAACGGAATCCAACTCACTAAAGGAGTCGGCAGAGCCTCGATTTTGGGGAAAAACCAGCCGTTTTGGGGGTCGTGAGCGATAGGAGAGAAGGAGAATTCCATAAACTGGGGGCAACGAGCAATGGCTCTTTTTCTTCCGTTTTTCTGGAGATCATTTTGGGCGACTGCTGCTGGTTCCTTTTGGGGGTTTTTTTCCGCGGTGCACGCAGAAGAACGTGGGGGAGCAGGCAGCGAGAGAAGTTTTTTTGGAGGTTTTTGAGGGGGGAACTCGGGGTTTTTCGGGGGTGTCTGCTTTGTCGAAGGAGGAGGAGAGGAGTGTAGAGGGGTTGTCTAGAGGAGATCGAACAAAGGGGGCTGTCCATTCGCGAGCTTCTTTGCTGGTATTTGCGAAGGGAGCTTCCTTATAGTGTGGGCAGGAGAAGTCACAGGGGTCGACAACATTACTGGGGAGAGAAAGAAGAACGTAGGGGACCGCTGAGGAGGGGAACACCAAGCATCCAAGGGGTGGGGATTATCTCTGTACGCCGTCAGTCTTGGATCAGTTTTTTGGAGGAATCGACGGCTGTTCGAATAGTTGAGGGGAGCACTGGAGCTCCGTGTTCTTGTACTGCTACAGTCCCACGAAGGAACTCTACAAGGATCATCCCTATTGTGCTCTGTCTTGACAACCGTCTATATGCTACGGAAGTTAGCTAGGTACATCAATATTTCCATTATCCTTATCGTCATCTTTGTGCAGGGAAATTCAAGATCATCCCTTCTATGGTTGCGAATCTTTGTGCGTAGCCTTTCTTAATTTAGCCCTTCGTCCCAAGGAAACTATAACAGCATGTTTTTGTACCCATTTGTTGCATGAAAGGTCCATGACTCGAGTATTGCTCATCTACCAACCAGAATATCCGCGCTTCTGAACCAACGCCCGCTTGTTCTCCTTATGTGATCTGTTTTTTAATGATGCATTTCAAAATAATTGGTAGAATTGCTCTTCGCGATATTTGCCCCTGATCAAAGGAAGGGATCTGTCATATTCGATGCATTATTTGATTTCACTCAGGGGATTTCAATCTCCTTTTATTGCAGTAAATGCCCTCTTAAGATGCCTCGGGACACTGTAGAGCACGACTCTTAATGTATTACTGTTTGATAAAAAGAGATCGAGCGCAGAGATTTGATATGTAATCAATGCATCTTATACGTTACAATCTGGTATTGGACCTGATAAATATTAAATTTTCACCTCTGTTTTCTCTTTGAGAAACAGGTTGAGTGCTATAATGCTGCGCTACTGTGGAGTTCCGATCTTAATGAATATAGTTCTGCTATTCCAACTCTTGTTCCTGCACAATGTCATCTGTTTCTACCATATATTTTGTACGAAGTCCAATGACGAATGACATGCTTATGCTTCTATTTTATCACATATACGAGCGAAAAGTTATGTATTGTGAAAGAACTGATAGCTTGTCTATGGTCTATCTTGCTCGAGATCTTCAAGTGCTGACACCTACAAATGAGTTTTTTTTTTAATCTTGAAATGAGGTGTATAAGGCCAAGGAATATGAATGACATTATACGTATATAATAAGCATGGTGGGAAGGTTGTTTTGAAGGGTTCGCGAGTAGATGATTTGACGTTGGGACACATAGAGGTTACATGACTAAGAAGTTTTTCAGCATGAACTGCATGTCCGATGAAGCGGGAAATAGAAACAAATAATTTGGGGACTTTATTCCATTCTCAAGGTTCGTTCTTACAGTGATAGCCCAAATCATTCAGCTCAGTATTCCGAGTATACCCAAGTTTCACTCCTGACTTCTAGTCTCATCACATTGACTTCTTCCGACTCTATGACCACGACGGTAACACAAACTTGAATGAAAGCTTACCTTCAGTAGCATGCATGTGATTTTGATTGTTTGTTTGAAATTCTACGTGTGCTTAAAAGTCTCCCTCCACCTTTGAAGCATCGTTGATGACTTGCATAGATTAATACTTTTCATATGTTTCCTTATTGAGGTCTCATTTCTTTTTATTGAAAGGATCTCATAAGAGTTAAAGAATAAAATAGAGAAGAGGGTAGAAGTGTGGGGGGGTGTATGTGCGTTTGAGTACAAAAGCAAGTGAGAGCATGTGCGAGTGGATGTGGGCGCAAGTGTATGCATGAACATGTGTGAATGTACGAGTATGTAAGAGAGAGTGAGAGTAAGAGGGAAAGGGAAGGGTAGTGTGGGGGGTGTATGTGTGCGAGATGATATGTGCATGCAGGTGTGTAACTGTATGGGTGTGTAAGTGAGTGTGTATGAGGAAGTGGATGCATGAAAGAGAGGTAAGGGCTGATAGTGGATGCATGCAGGAAAGTGCAAAAAGAGAGAGAAACAAGGAAGGGGGAAGTGAATGTGTGGGAAATGAAGAAGGGAAGAGATTGACCTAGACGGTGAGTGTGTAAGTGCATGAGATAAAAAGGGGCCAATAGTGGTTTATGTGTAAGGGTGTGTGTGCGTGCAGTGGTATAGAAGGGGCATGTGCATGATGATGCATGTAAATGTATGTGTGTAGGGGAGGGAGTGCATGTGTGATGTGTATGGGTGCATAAGGGGGCGAGTAAAAGGAGAGGGTGAACTAAAGTACGGGGATGGACGTGGGCATGATTGGGTGTGTGTGGACATATGCATGAGAGTACGTGTAGGTGTGTGGAGTGGAGAAGAGAAGCGAGTAGATGCACTAGAAAGTCAGGAAGCGAGGGACAAGGGTTAGAGCTTCAAACAAAAAGAACGAGGAAGGGATTATGAAGGAGCAAGTGTGATAGGGTAGGTAATTAGAAAGTATGAGCAAGAGGAAGAGAGTGCTCCCAAGAGCCAAACCTGGGGTTGGATACTTACCTGTGCACAATTTCTTCCGTCTTATCCAAGGATACATTGGAGTGAAAATGGGGACTTAGGGTGATAAAAGCTGACCTAGCATTAGAAAGTTTAGGCAAAATATCATTGTGCATAGGCATTTTCCCTTGGACTAAGAGTGCCAACAATAGCTGATCCTGCCACAGCCATCAAGGCGGCCCTGATTCCACCTCCAGCTATGTACCACATCTTAGACCCGCCCACTAGTACGAGATGGAGCTAGTTAGTCATTTCAGATGCATTCTGATGCTTGTTGTACTACCCTTTTGCATATAGACTATCATAGATATCGCACTCCATACACCCCCCACTTTCATGGGTATCTCCACATGCATACTACAGAGATGTGTATCATCTTTACCAGTTTTTCCAACACTTTTATCTTTTCCGATTGAGAGAAGATACACCCATGTACATCAATTTGTCTTATAGGTCGAGTTCGGCCTCCTAATAGAAGTTAAAACACTTTCTTTCTTTCTTTCCTCTCTCTCTCTCTCTCTCTCAAGGAAGAAATAAAGAAGGAAATCAAAACAGAGGTAGAATCTACTCGAGAGTCATGGGTGGAAGTAGTACACAAAAGGGTTAAGAAGGAAGTTAGGGAAGACGTGCAGAAAGAAGAGCTCACACGAGTCCAGGATACACTTGAGGAGAGGCTTCGACACACTCGAAGACTTCACATTCGGATTACAGGCCTACCCGAAGGGGTATCACCGGAGGCAGACGCCACTGACATTTGCCGTCGACTTGGATACGAGAGCATGCCCTACACAGACGCATGGAGGGTTGGGAGGGATACATCGCGTTTGCGAGCACTCATCCTCAAGATCAGTTCCGAGGAGGCACGGACCGCCTTTTTTAGACGTTGATCAGTACTACGTGGACTACCCGGCGGCACCCTCTACATGGACGAGGACCTCACGCATATGCAGGTGGCACACCGACGCGCTTGCATGCCACAGATACTCCAGGCACGTCGAGAGGGGAGGAAGGCCTTTTACCGTGATGGTAAGGTCTTCATAAATGGACGCCCTATCAAATAGGGCCATGCGGCCTATGAGACATCACTACACCAGGAGAAACCACTCAGAGGAGCAGTGTGGAACTCCAACGGGGCACTCTGGACGCGACCAGACAGAGTCGAGGGGATCCTGGCATCACATGACTTTGCGTGCATCACAGAGACACACGAGAGCCTAGAGAGAGAGGTCTACCACGCATTGCAGGTTTTCATTGGGAATCTGCATTCAAGACCACAACGAGACACAGTACAGCGCGAGGATCGGGAGGAGTGGCCATCGTATTTCGACAGGAGATACAGAGCCGGATCCATATTATAGGTAGAGATGAGGAGGCACGATACATGTGGGTTCGCATGGAGATAGCACAGGGGAGCTCGATTTACATTGCTATATGCTACTTCCCACCAGGCGGATCTCGATACGCAGGACAGGATCGGGGGGGAACGATCCGAGATAGAGACTCACCATACACAACGCTTTCAGATGAGATACTACATTATAGCACACTAGGTGAAGTCTTCCTTATGGGGGACTTCAATGGCCGCACTCAGTCGCATCTATGCAAGGCATACGACATGGATCACCCACATCTCATGAGGGCCAGCGACCTCGTTGAGATTAGCACCAGCAGAGTATCGGCAGATACGACCCGAGTACCTTGCATAGCTATGCACGGAGCCTATACGAGATCCAAGACCAGCCTCCCATTCCCAGACCGCAGAGCTCACGTCCTACTACCTCTGACTTCTTCACACCCACTATGGTGGGACGCGCTATTGCCCGGCTGCAGCATGGCAGGGCCCATGATCATTTCGGTTTACAGGCAGTGCACCTCATCTATGGAGGCACGACTCTCGCACCGCTCATTGCCCATCTCTTCAACCGTGCATTGGTTGAAGGGTTCCCAGACTCATAGACTGAGCACACCATAGTGCCCATTCATAAATCAGGTGATACTATGGATCCAGCTACATACCGGACGATCATGATTGACCCCATATTGGCCAAGTTATATGGGGCGGTACTAGAGACAGAGTTGAGTACTCTCGCTGAGAGGAAGGGCATCAGGGCTCCAGGACAGGCAGGTTTCAGACGAGATTACTCTACCATTGACCACATCTTCACTCTGAGATGCCTGATCGACCAGGCCAGGGTGAGGAAGAGGAGATTATATGGTTGCTTTGTGGACTTCCGCAAAGCATTTGACACTGTTCCCAGGGATCGACTCTTGAGACGACTACTTGACATCGGAGCTTCGGAGGAGATGATATGGGGGATCTACGCCTTATACGAGAGAGTATCTGGTAGAGTCAGATGTCCAGGGGGCTTATCTGATCCACTTGCTAGCACTATCGGGGTGAAGCAAGGATGCCCTCTCTCACCCACCCTCTTTGGTCTCTACATTGATGAGATAGTGGACTTCATACAGCAGCAGGGGGGAGATGGCATTGAGGTACACGGGTCCACTATCCATATTCTTTTATACGCTGATGATATTGTATTGGTTTCAGAGTCTGCAGAAGGTCTACAGCATCATCTACATGGCCTAGATGACTTTTGCAGACACATAGGGTTATCTGTGAACTTGGTAAAACCAAGGTCTTGATCTTTCATACATCAGCACAGGTACGCAGACATAGTTTGTTCACAGCAGCAGATGGACCGATCGAGGTGGTCGGATCATATGTTTACTTGGGGGTGACATTTACAGCAGCATCAGGGGTCTTCTCTATGGCTCAGGCAGCCCGTGACAGCATCACGCATCACACGTGGGTACGAAGCACTAGGTTTGATGGAGAGACAGTGCCACCAGGGATATTTTCAGGAGCCCCGCACAAAGGGGTGGCTCTTTGACACTTTGGTTACGCCAGTGCTCATGTATGGGGCAGCCATATGGGGACCAGGATTAGCTACATCAGTATGGACAGCATTAGAGAGGCCACATATCCTCATGATTGCTAGACTTATCCGCAGCAAGCCTTCAGTACCACATGATATCATTAGAGCAGAGCTTGCTGCACCACCGATGCTAGTTGAGGCACTATTCCAGACAGTATGCCTATTACACAGACTTCGGAGCATGGATACAGAGAGCATTGCTTATCCTGCTTTCGAGGCGTCACGTGATATGGCATTAGCAGGCGACACCTCCTCATGGTATGCACAGACACGAGACTGGCTTGCCCACCATGGCTTTGACATAGACAGGCTACCACCACTACAGTACGGCTCTCATGCACCCACCTACTCGCTCTCTCATCAAGAGAGGAATAGGATCGTTCGTCAGGAGATATGGCATACATACATACAGAGGACATGGGTGAGCCCTAGGGGTACATTGCCACCGAAAATGCTCTACTACCGCGAGTATTTTCTACATATATCGGGCACGGGCTTCATCGAGATTCAGAGATACATGAAGACCTACCTTCCCCACCACCTACGAGTCGTCATTGGGCAGCTCCGGGTGTCATCACATCAGCTCGAGATTGAGAGGGGTCGGTCCAAGGGAGTCCCCTGTGAGGAGAGGTGGTGCCCAATATGCCAGACAGAGGTAGAGAGTGAGGAGCATTTTGTTATCAGATGTCCAGCATACTTAGACCTACGAGCACAGTTCCAGATCGAGGAGTCATTCCAGCTGTGCATGACTTTGGGAGACCAGAGACGCTTGGGACGCTTTCTCACAGCAGCATACGAGAGGCGAGAGCGGTCACTACAGCCCATACATCAGCCACGGGTGAGTACCCAGCAGACCATTACCCAGTTCTTTCAGCGAGTTGAGCTACATCAGAGAGGTCCATCTATAGGGCTCACGCTCCACCAGGCAGTAGCACAGAGAGCACGGCGCCGACCACTCATGGGCGGATATCATGAATGTGTGGGAAATGAAGAAGGGAAGAGAGTGACCTAGACGGTAAGTGTGTAAGTGCGTGAGATAAAAAGGGGCTAAAAGTGATTTATGTGTAAGGGTGTGTGTGCGTGCGGTGGTATAAAAGGGGCATGTGCATGATGATGCATGTAAATGTATGTGTAGGGGAGGGAGTGCATGTGTGATGTGTATGGGTGCATAAGGGGGCGAGTAAAAGGAGAGGGTGAACTAAAGTACGGGGATGGACGTGGGCATGATTGGGTGTGTGTGGACATATGCATGAGAGTACGTGTAGGTGTGTGGAGTGGAGAAGAGAAGCGAGTAGATGCACTAGAAAGTCAGGAAGCGAGGGACAAGGGTTAGAGCTTCAAACAAAAAGAACGAGGAAGGGATTATGAAGGAGCAAGTGTGATAGGGTAGGTAATTAGAAAGTATGAGCAAGAGGAAGAGAGTGCTCCCAAGAGCCAAACCTGGGGTTGGATACTTACCTGTGCACAATTTCTTCCGTCTTATCCAAGGATACATTGGAGTGAAAATGGGGACTTAGGGTGATAAAAGATGACCTGGCATTAGAAAGTTGAGGCAAAATATCATTGTGCATAGGCATTTTCCCTTGGACTAAGAGTGCCAACAATAGCTGATCCTGCCACAGCCATCAAGGCGGCCCTGATTCCACCTCCAACTATGTACCACATCTTAGACCCGCCCACTAGTGGAGATGGAGCTAGTTAGTCATTTCAGATGCATTCTGATGCTTGTTGTACTACCCTTTTGCATATAGACTATCATAGATATCGCACTCTATACACCCCCCACTTTCATGGGTATCTCCACATGCATACTACAGAGATCTGTATCAGCTTTACCAGTTTTTCCAACACTTTTATCTTTTCCGATTGACAGAAGATACACCCATGTACATCAATTTGTCTTATAGGTCAAGTTCGGCCTCCTAATAGAAGTCAAAACACTTTTTTTCTTTCTTTCCTCTCTCTCTCTCTCTCAAGGAAGAAATAAAGAAGGAAATCAAAACAGAGGTAGAATCTACTCGAGAGTCATGGGTGGAAGTAGTACACAAAAGGGTTAAGAAGGAAGTTAGGGAAGACGTGCAGAAAGAAGAGCTCACACGAGTCCAGGATACACTTGAGGAGGAGAGGCTTCGACACACTCGAAGACTTCACATTCGGATTACAGGCCTATCTGAAGGGGTATCACCGGAGGAAGACGCCACTGACATTTGCCGTCGACTTGGATACGAGAGCATGCCCTACACAGACGCATGGAGGGTTGGGAGGGATACATCGCGTTTGCGAGCACTCATCCTCAAGATGAGTTCCGAGGAGGCACGGACCGCCTTTTTTAGACGTCGATCAGTACTACGTGAACTACCCCGCGGCACCCTCTACATGGACGAGGACCTCACGCATATGCAGGTGGCACACCGACGCGCTTGCATGCCACAGATACTCCAGGCACGTCGAGAGGGGAGGAAGGCCTTTTACCGTGATGGTAAGGTCTTCATAGATGGACGCCCTATCAAATAGGGCCATGCGGCCTATGAGACATCACTACACCAGGAGAAACCACTCAGAGGAGCAGTGTGGAACTCCAACGGGGCACTCTGGACGCGACCAGACAGACTCAAGGAGATCCTGGCATCACATGACTTTGCGTGCATCACAGAGACACACAAGAGCCCAGAGAGAGGTCTACCACGCATTGCAGGTTTTCATTGGGAATCTGCATTCAAGACCACAACGAAACAGAGTACAGCGCGAGGATCGGGAGGAGTGGCCATCGTATTTCGACAGGAGATACAGAGCCGGATCCATATTATAGGTAGCGATGAGGAGGCACGATACATGTGGGTTCGCATGGAGATAGCACAGGGGAGCTCGATTTACATTGCTATATGCTAGTTCCCACCAGGCGGATCTCGATACGCAGGACAGGATCGGGGGGGGGGGGGACCGATCCGAGATAGAGACTCACCATACACAACGCTTTCAGATGAGATACTACAGTAGAGCACACTAGGTGAAGTCTTCCTTATGGGGGACTTCAATGGCCGCACTCAGTCGCATCTGTGCGAGGCATACGACATGGATCACCCACATCTCATGAGGGCCAGAGACCTGGTTGAGATTAGCACCAGCAGAGTATCGGCAGATACGGGTCAGGACACCATCGGCTATGGCAGACATCTACTCGAGTTAGGTATCCGACATCATCTCGTTATATATAACGGGATGAATCGTTTGCCAGGTTCAGGCGGATTTACTTACTTCCCTCACGGGGGAGGTGAGAGCACAGTCGACTACATTTTGGGTACTACCTCTGGAGCTTCACTCATCCCTTCACTTAGTATTGGACGACGCCCACTCGGTGCTGACCACACATTTATCACATTCACACTCTCATCTCCGATTCCATTAGACCCTCCCTCACCCACTGAGATACATACCACGATACACTTCACACACGAGCTCTCACACGTTTATGCACACCATTTACACACCCGCCTACTCTCCCTCGATCCATTCTCACCTTTGGACACACTTACATCACATATCACCACCATCCTACAGGACTCAGCTCTCCGCAGCTTCCCACACCGCACACATATGCACCCTCCACGCACAGGATCCATGCCCCAGAACCGTTGGTATGATGCAGATTGTCATGAGCTACGGAAGCACCTACAGATTTTAGAGCATAGAGGAGATATTACACACACACAGGCACAGCGTCAGATGCAGAGCCTTACTCGCCACAAACGGCGAGATTGGGAGGAGAGACAGTATTGGGATATTTACCATGTGCTCATGAGTCGAGACAGTGTAGTGGGATGGGGACATTTGAGAGAGAGGAGACAGCAGACACCTATCCGAGACCCGAGTACTTTGCATAGCTATGCACGGAGCCTATACGAGATCCCAGACCAGCCTCCCATTCCCAGACCACAGAGCTCACGTCCTACTACCTCTGACTTCTTCACACCCACTATGGTGGGACGCGCTTTTGCCCGGCTGCAGCATGGCAGGGCCCATGATCATTTCGGTTTACAGGCAATGCACCTCATCTATGGAGGCACGACTCTCGCACCGCTCATTGCCCATCTCTTCAACCGTGCATTGGTTGAAGGGTTCCCAGACTCATAGACTGAGCACACCATAGTGCCCATTCATAAATCAGGTGATACTATGGATCCAGCTACATACCGGACGATCATGATTGACCCCATATTGGCCAAGTTATATGGGGAGGTACTAGAGACAGAGTTGAGTACTCTCGCTGAGAGGAAGGGCATCAGGGCTCCAGGACAGGCAGGTTTCAGACGAGATTACTCTACCATTGACCACATCTTCACTCTGAGATGCCTGATCGACCAGGCCAGGGTGAGGAAGAGGAGATTATATTGTTGCTTTGTGGACTTCCGCAAAGCATTTGACACTGTTCCCAGGGATCGACTCTTCAGACGACTACTTGACATCGGAGCTTCGGAGGAGATGATATGGGGGATCTACGCCTTATACGAGAGAGTATCTGGTAGAGTCAGATGTCCAGGGGGCTTATCTGATCCACTTGCTAGCACTATCGGGGTGAAGCAAGGATGCCCTCTCTCACCCACCCTCTTTGGTCTCTACATTGATGAGATAGTGGACTTCATACAGCAGCAAGGGGGAGATGGCATTGAGGTACACGGGTCCACTATCCATATTCTTTTATACGCTGATGATATTGTATTGGTTTCAGAGTCTCCAGAAGGTCTACAGCATCATCTACATGGCCTAGATGACTTTTGCAGACACAGAGGGTTATCTGTGAACCTTGGTAAAACCAAGGTCTTGATCTTTCATACATCAGCACAGGTACGCAGACATAGTTTGTTCACATCAGCAGATGGACCGATCGAGGTGGTCGGATCATATGTTTACTTGGGGGTGACATTTACAGAAGCATCAGGGGTCTTCTCTATAGCTCAGGCAGCCCGTGACCGCATCACACGTGGGTACGCAGCACTAGCTTTGATGGAGAGACAGTGCCACCAGGCATATTTTCAGGAGCCCCGCACAAAGGGGTGGCTCTTTGACACTTTGGTTACGCCAGTGCTCATGTATGGGGCAGCCATATGGGGACAAGGATTAGCTACATCAGTATGGACAGCATTAGAGAGGCCACATATCCTCATGATTGCCAGACTTATCCGCAGCAAGCCTTCAGTACTACATGATATCATTAGAGCAGAGCTCGCTGCACCACCGATGCTAGTTAAGGCACTATTCGAGACAGTATGCCTATTACACAGACTTCGGAGCATGGATACAGAGAGCATTGCTTATCGTGCTTTCGAGGCATCACGTGATATGGCATTAGCAGGCGACACCTCCTCATGGTATGCACAGACACGAGACTGGCTTGCCCACCATGGCTTTGACATAGACAGGAGAAACCACTCAGAGGAGCAGTGTGGAACTCCAACGGGGCACTCTGGACGCGACCAGACAGAGTCGAGGAGATCCTTGCATCACATGACTTTGCGTGCATCACAGAGACACACAAGAGCCCAGGGAGAGGTCTACCACGCATTGCAGGTTTTCATTGTGAATCTGCATTCAAGACCACAACGAAACAGAGTACAGCGTGAGGATCGGGAGGAGTGGCCATCGTATTTCGACAGGAGATACAGAGCCGGATCCATATTATAGGTGGAGATGAGGAGGCACGATACATGTGGGTTCGCATGGAGATAGCACTCGGGAGCTCGATTTACATTGCTATATGCTACTTCCCACGAGGCGGATCTCGATACGCAGAACAGGATCGGGGGGGGGGACCGATCCGAGATAGAGACTCACCATACACAACGCTTTAAGATGAGATACTACATTAGAGCACACTAGGTGAAGTCTTCCTTATGGGGGACTTCAATGGCCGCACTCAGTCGCATCTGTACCAAGCATACGACATGGATCACCCACATCTCATGAGGGCCAGAGACCTGGTTGAGATTAGCACCAGCAGAGTATTGGCAGATACGGGTGAGGACACCATCAGCTATGGCAGACATCTACTCGAGCTAGGTAGCCGACATCATCTCGTTATATATAACGGGATGAATCGTTGGCCAGGTTCAGGCGGATTTACTTGCTTCCCTCACGGGTGAGGTGAGAGCACAGTCGACTACATTTTGGGTACTACCTCTAGAGGTTCACTCATCCCTTCACTTTGTATTGGACGACGCCCACTCGGTGCTGACCACACATTTATCACATTCACACTCTCATCTCCGATTCCATTAGACCCTCCCTCACCCACTGAGATACATACCACGATACACTTCACACACGAGCTCTCACACGTTTATGCACACCATTTACACACCCGCCTACTCTCCCTCGATCCATTCTCACCTTTGGACACACTTACATCACATATCACCACCATCCTACAGGACTGAGCTCTCCGCAGCTTCTGACACCGCACACATATGCACCCTCCACGCACAGGATCCATGCCCCAGAACCGTTGGTATGATGCAGATTGTCATGAGCTACGGAAGCACCTACAAATTTTAGAGCATAGAGGAGATATTACACACACACAGGCACAGCCTCGCATGCAGAGCCTTACTCGCCACAAACGGCGAGATTGGGAGGAGAGACAGTATTGGGATATTTACTATTTGCTCATGAGTCGAGACAGTCTAGTGGCATGACGACATTTGAGAGAGAGGAGACAGCAGACACCTATCCGAGACCCGAGTACTTTGCATAGCTATGCACGGAGCCTATACGAGATCCCAGACCAGCCTCCCATTCCCAGACCACAGAGCTCACGTCATACTACCTCTGATTTCTTCACACCCACTATGGTGGGACGCGCTATTGCCCGGCTGCAGCATGGCAGGGCCCATGATCATTTCCGTTTACAGGCAGTGCACCTCATCTATGGAGGCACGACTCTCGCACCGCTCATTGCCCATCTCTTCAACTGTGCATCGGTTGAAGGGTTCCCAGACTCATAGAGTGAGCACACCATAGTGCCCATTCATAAATAAGGTGATACTATGGATCCAGCTACATACCGGACGATCATGATTGACCCCATATTGGCCAAGTTATATGGGGCGGTACTAGAGACAGAGTTGAGTACTCTCGCTGAGAGGAAGGGCATCAGGGCTCCAGGACAGGCAGGTTTCAGACGAGATTACTCTACCATTGACCACATCTTCACTCTGAGATGCCTGATCGACCAGGCCAGGGTGAGGAAGAGGAGATTATATTGTTGCTTTGTGGACTTCCGCAAAGCATTTGACACTGTTCCCAGGGATCGACTCTTGAGACGACTACTTGACATCAGATCTTCGGAGGAGATGATATGGGGGATCTACGCCTTAATCGAGAGAGTATCTGGTGGAGTCAGATGTCCAGGGGGCTTATCTGATCCACTTGCTAGCACTATCGGGGTGAAGCAAGGATGCCCTCTCTCACCCACCCTCTTTGGTCTCTACATTGATGAGATAGTGGACTTCATACAACAGCAAGGGGGAGATGGCATTGAGGTACACGGGTCCACTATCCATATTCTTTTATACGCTGATGATATTGTATTGGTTTCAGAGTCTGCAGAAGGTCTGCAGCATCATCTACATGGCCTAGATGACTTTTGCAGACATAGAGGGTTATCTGTGAACCTTGGTAAAACCAAGGTCTTGATCTTTCATACATCAGCACAGGTACGCAGACATAGTTTGTTCACAGCAGCACATGGACCGATCGAGGTGGTCGGATCATATGTTTACTTGGGGGTGACATTTACAGAAGCATCATGGGTCTTCTCTATGGCTCAGGCAGCCCGTGACCGCATCACACGTGGGTACGCAGCACTAGCTTTGATGGAGAGACAGTGCCACCACGCATATTTTCAGGAGCCCCGCACAAAGGGGTGGCTCTTTGACACTTTGGTTACGCCAGTGCTCATGTATGGGGCAGCCATATGGGGACCAGGATTAGCTACATCAGTATGGACAGCATTAGAGAGGCCACATATCCTCATGATTGCCAGACTTATCCGCAGCAAGCCTTCAGTACCACATGATATCATTAGAGCAGAGCTCGCTGCACCACCGATGCTAGTTGAGGCACTATTCCAGACAGTATGCCTATTACACAGACTTCGGAGCATGGATACAGAGAGCATTGCTTATCGTGCTTTCGAGGCATCACGTGATATGGCATTAGCAGGCGACACCTCCTCATGGTATGCACAGACACGAGACTGGCTTGCCCACCATGGCTTTGACATAGACAGGCTACCACCACTACAGTACGGCTCTCATGCACCCACCTACTCGCTCTCTCATCAAGAGAGGAATAGGATCGTTCGTCAGGAGATATGGCATACATACATACAGAGGACATGGGTGAGCCCTAGGGGTACATTGCCACCGAAAATGCTCTACTACCGCGAGCATTTTCTACATATATCAGGCACGGGCTTCATCGAGATTCCGAGATACATGCAGACCTACCTTCCCCACCACCTACGAGTCGTCATTGGGCAGCTCCAGGTTCCATCACATCAGCTCGAGATTGAGAGGGGTCGGTCCAAGGGAGTCCCCCGTGAGGAGAGGTGGTGCCCAGTATGCCAGACAGAGGTAGAGAGTGAGGAGCATTTTGTTATCAGATGTCCAGCATACTTAGACCTACGAGCACAGTTCCAGATCGAGGAGTCATTCCAGCTGTGCATGACTTTGGGAGACCAGAGACGCTTGGGACGCTTTCTCACAGCAGCATACGAGAGGCGAGAGCGGTCACTACAGCCCATACATCAGCCACGGGTGAGTACCCAGCAGACCATTACCCAGTTCTTTCAGCGAGTTGAGCTACATTAGAGAGGTGCATCTATAGGGCTCACGCTCCACCAGGCAGAAGCACAGAGAGCACGGCGCCGACCACGCATGGGCGGATATCGTGAATGTGTGGGAAATGAAGAAGGGAAGAGAGTGACCTAGACGGTGAGTGTGTAAGTGCGTGAGATAAAAAGGGGCCAAAAGTGGTTTATGTGTGAGGGTGTGTGTGCGTGCGGTGGTATAAAAGGGGCATGTGCATGATGATGCATGTAACTGTATGTGTGTAGGGGAGGGAGTGCATGTGTGATGTGTATGGGTGCATAAGGGGGCGAGTAAAAGGAGAGGGTGAACTAAATTACGGGGATGGACGTGGGCATGATTGGGTGTGTGTGGACATATGCATGAGAGTACGTGTAGGTGTGTGGAGTGGAGAAGAGAAGCGAGTAGATGCACTAGAAAGTTAGGAAGCGAGGGACAAGGGTTAGAGCTTCAAACAAAAAGAACGAGGAAGGGATTATGAAGGAGCAAGTGTGATAGGGTAGGTAATTAGAAAGTAGGAGCAAGAGGAAGAGAGTGCTCCCAAGAGCCAAACCTGGGGTTGGATACTTACCTGTGCACAATTTCTTCCGTCTTATCCAAGGATACATTGGAGTGAAAATGGGGACTTAGGGTGATAAAAGCTGACCTCGCATTAGAAAGTTTAGGCAAAATATCATTGTGCATAGGCATTTTCCCTTGGCCTAAGAGTGCCAACAATAGCTGATCCTGCCACAGCCATCAAGGCGGCCCTCATTCCACCTCCAGCTATGTACCACATCTTAGACCCGCCCACTAGTACGAGATGGAGCTAGTTAGTCATTTCAGATGCATTCTGATGCTTGTTGTACTACCCTTTTGCATATAGACTATCATAGATATCGCACTCCATACACCCCCCACTTTCATGGGTATCTCCACATGCATACTACAGAGATCTGTATCAGCTTTACCAGTTTTTCCAACACTTTTATCTTTTCCGATTGACAGAAGATACACCCATGTACATCAATTTGTCTTATAGGTCGAGTTCGGCCTCCTAATAGAAGTAAAAACACTTTCTTTCTTTCTTTCCTCTCTCTCTCTCTCTCTCTCTCTCTCAAGGAAGAAATAAAGAAGGAAATCAAAACGGAGGTAGAATCTACTCGAGAGTCATGGGTGGAAGTAGTACACAAAAGGGTTAAGAAGGAAGTTAGGGAAGACGTGCAGAAAGAAGAGCTCACACGAGTCCAAGATACACTTGAGCAGGAGAGGCTTCGACACACTCGGAGACTTCACATTCGGATTACACGCCTACCCGAAGGGGTATCACCGGAGGAAGACGCCACTGACATTTGCCGTCGACCTGGCTCAGACAGCCCGTGACCGCATCACACGTGGGTACGCAGCACTAGCTTTAATGGAGAGACAGTGCCACCAGGCATATTTTCAGGAGCCCCGCACAAAGGGGTGGCTCTTTGACACATTGGTTACGCCAGTGCTCATGTATGGGGCAGCCATATGGGGACCAGGATTAGCTACATCAGTATGGACAGCATTAGAGAGGCCACATATCCTCATGATTGCCAGACTTATCCGCAGCAAGCCTTGAGTACCACATGATATCATTAGAGCAGAGCTCGCTGCACCACCAATGCTAGTTGAGGCACTATTCCAAACAGTATGTCTATTACACAGACTTTGGAGCATGGATACAGAGAGCATTGCTTATCGTGCTTTCGAGGCATCACGTGATATGGCATTAGCAGGCGACACCTCCTCATGGTATGCACAGACACGAGACTGGCTTGCCCACCATGGATTTGACATAGACAGGCTACCACCACTACAGTACGGCTCTCATGCACCCACCTACTCGCTCTCTCATCAAGAGAGGAATAGGATCGTTCGTCAGGAGATATGGCATACATACATACAGAGGACATGAGTGAGCCCTAGGGGTACATTGCCACCGAAAATGCTCTACTACCGCGAGCATTTTCTACATATATCGGGCACGGGCTTCATCGAGATTCCGAGATACATGCAGACCTACCTTCCCCACCACCTACGAGTCGTCATTGGGCAGCTCCGGGTTTCATCACATCAGCTCGAGATTGAGAGGGGTCGGTCCAAGGGAGTCCCCCGTGAGGAGAGGTGGTGCCCAGTATGCCAGACAGAGGTAGAGAGTGAGGAGCATTTTGTTATCAGCTGTCGAGCATACTTAGACCTACGAGCACGGTTCCAGATCGAGGAGTCATTCCAGCTGTGCATGACTTTGGGAGACCAGAGACGCTTGGGACGCTTTCTCACAGCAGCATACGAGAGGCGAGAGCGGTCACTACAGCCCATACATCAGCCACGGGTGAGTACGCAGCAGACCATTACCCAGTTCTTTCAGCGAGTTGAGCTACATCAGAGAGGTCCTTCTATAGGGCTCACTCTCCACCAGGCAGAAGCACAGAGAGCACGGCGCCGACCACGCATAGGCGGATATCGTGAATGTGTGGGAAATGAAGAAGGGAAGAGAGTGACCTAGATGGTGAGTATATAAGTGCGTGAGATAAAAAGGGGCCAAAAGTGGTTTATGTGTAAGGGTGTGTGTGCGTGCGGTGGTATAAAAGGGGCATGTGCATGATGATGCATGTAAATGTATGTGTGTAGGGGAGGGAGTGCATGTGTGATGTGTATGGGTGCATAAGGGGGCGAGTAAAAGGAGAGGGTGAACTAAAGTACAGGGATGGACGTGGGCATGATTGGGTGTGTGTGGACATATGCATGAGAGTACGTGTAGGTGTGTGGAGTGGAGAAGAGAAGCGAGTAGATGCACTAGAAAGTCAGGAAGCGAGGGACAAGGGTTAGAGCTTCAAACAAAAAGAATGAGGAAGGGATTATGAAGGAGCAAGTGTGATAGGGTAGGTAATTAGAAAGTATGAGCAAGAGGAAGAGAGTGCTCCCAAGAGCCAAACCTGGGGTTGGATACTTACCTGTGCACAATTTCTTCCGTCTTATCCAAGGATACATTGGAGTGGAAATGGGGACTTAGGGTGATAAAAGCTGACCTAGCATTAGAAAGTTTAGGCAAAATATAATTGTGCATAGGCATTTTCCCTTGGACTAAGAGTGCCAACAATAGCTGATCCTGCCATAGCCATCAAGGCGGCCGTGATTCCACCTCCAGCTATGTACCACATCTTAGACCCGCCCACTAGTACGAGATGGAGCTAGTTAGTCATTTCAGATGCATACTGATGCTTGTTGTACTACCCTTTTGCATATAGACTATCATAGATATCGCACTCCATACACCCCCCACTTTCATGGGTATCTCCACATGCATACTACAGAGATCTGTATCAGCTTTACTAGTTTTTCCAACACTTTTATCTTTTCCGATTGACAGAAGATACACCCATGTACATCAATTTGTCTTATAGGTCGAGTTCGGCCTCCTAATAGAAGTAAAAACACTTTCTTTCTTTCTTTCCTCTCTCTCTCTCTCTCTCTCTCTCTCTCAAGGAAGAAATAAAGAAGGAAATCAAAACGGAGGTAGAATCTACTCGAGAGTCATGGGTGGAAGTAGTACACAAAAGGGTTAAGAAGGAAGTTAGGGAAGACGTGCAAAAAGAAGAGCTCACACGAGTCCAAGATACACTTGAGAAGGAGAGGCTTTGACACACTCGAAGACTTCACATTCGGATTACACGCCTACCCCAAGGGGTATCACCAGAGGCAGACCCCACTGACATTTGCCGTCAACCTGGATACGAGAGCATGCCCTACACATACGCATGGAGGGTTGGGAGGGATACATCGCGTTTGCGAGCACTCATCCTCAAGATGAGTTCCGAGGAGGCACGGACCTCCTTTTTTAGACGTCGATCAGTACTACGTGGACTACCCGGCGGCACCCTCTACATGGACGAGGACCTCACGCATATGCAGGTGGCACACCGACGCGCTTGCATGCCACAGATACTCCAGGCACGTCGAGAGGGGAGGAAGGCCTTTTACCGTGATGGTAAGGTCTTCATAGATGGACGCCCTATCAAATAGGGCCATGCGGCCTATGAGACATCACTACACCAGGAGAAACCACTCAGAGGAGCAGTGTGGAACTCCAACGGGGCACTCTGGACGCGACCAGACAGGAGTCGAGGAGATCCTGGCATCACATGACTTTGCGTGCATCACAGAGACACACGAGAGCCCAGAGAGAGGTCTACCACGCATTGCCAGTTTTCATTGGGAATCTGCATTCAAGACCATAACGAGACAGAGTACAGCGCGAGGATCGGGAGGAGTGGCCATCGTATTTCGACAGGAGATACAGAGCCGGATCTATATTATAGGTAGAGATGAGGAGGCACGATACATGTGGGTTCGCATGGAGATAGCACAGGGGAGCTCGATTTACATTGCTATATGCTACTTCCCACCAGGCGGATCTCGATACGCAGGACAGGATCGGGGGGGAGGGGAACCGATCCCAGATAGAGACTCACCATACACAACGCTTTCAGATGAGATACTACATTACAGCACACTAGGTGAAGTCTTCCTTATGGGGGACTTCAATGGCCGCACTCAATCGCATCTGTGCGAGGCATACGACATGGATAACCCACATCTCATGAGGGCCAGAGACCTGGTTGAGATTAGCACCAGCAAAGTATCGGCAGATACGGGTCAGGACACCATCGGCTATGGCAGACATCTACTCGAGCTAGACAGCCGACATCATCTCGTTATATATAACGGGATGAATAGTTGGCCAGGTTCAGGCGGATTTACTTGCTTCCCTCACGGGGGAGGTGAGAGCACAGTCGACTACATTTTGGGTACTACCTCTGGAGCTTCACTCATCCCTTCACTTAGTATTGGACGACGCCCACTCGGTGCTGACCACACATTTATCACATTCACACTCTCATCTCCGATTCCATTAGACCCTCCCTCACCCACTGAGATACATACCACGATACACTTCACACACAAGCTCTCACACGTTTATGCACACCATTTACACACCCGCCTACTCTCCCTCGATCCATTCTCACCTTTGGACACACTTACATCACATATCACCACCATCCTACAGGACTCAGCTCTCCGCAGCTTCCCACACCGCACACATATGCACCCTCCACGCACAGGATCCATGCCCCAGAACCGTTGGTATGATGCAGATTTTCATGAGCTACGGAAGCACCTACAGATTTTAGAGCATAGAGGAGATATTACACACACACAGGCACAGCGTCGCATGCAGAGCCTTACTCGCCGCAAACGGCGAGATTGGGAGGAGAGACAATATTGGGATATTTACCATTTGCTCATGAATCGAGACAGTGTAGTGGCATGGCGACATTTGAGAGAGAGAAGATAGCAGACACCTATCCGAGACCCGAGTACTTTGCATAGCTATGCACGGAGCCTATACGAGATCCCAGACCAGCCTCCCATTCCCAGACCGCAGAGCTGCTACCTCTGACTTCTTCACACCCACTATGGTGGGACGCGCTATTGCCCGGCTGCAGCATGGCAGGGCCCATGATCATTTCGGTTTACAGGCGGTGCACCTCATCTATGGAGGCACGACTCTCGCACCGCTCATTGCCCATCTCTTCAACCGTGCATTGGTTGAAGGGTTCCCAGACTCATAGACTGAGCACACCATAGTGCCCATTCATAAATCAGGTGACACTATGGATCCAACTACATACCGGACGATCATGATTGACCCCATATTGGCCAAGTTATATGGGGCTGTACTAGAGACAGAGTTGAGTACTCTCGCTGAGAGGAAGGGCATCAGGGCTCCAGGACAGGCAGGTTTCAGACGAGATTACTCTACCATTGACCACATCTTCACTCTGAGATGCCTGATCGACCAGGCCAGGGTGAGGAAGAGGAGATTATATTGTTGCTTTGTGGACTTCCGCAAAGCATTTGACACTGTTCCCAGGGATCGACTCTTCAGACGACTACTTGACATCGGAGCTTCGAAGGAGATGATATGGGGTTCTACACCTTATACGAGAGAGTATCTGGTAGAGTCAGATGTCCAGGGGGCTTATCTGATCCACTTGCTAGCACTATCGGGGTGAAGCAAGGATGCCCTCTCTCACCCACCCTCTTTGGTATCTACATTGATGAGATAGTGGACTTCATACAGCAGCAGGGGGGCGATGGCATTGAGGTACACGGGTCCACTATCCATATTCTTTTATACGCTGATGATATTGTATTGGTTTCAGAGTCTGCAGAAGGTCTACAGCATCATCTACATGGCCTAGATGACTTTTGCAGACACAGAGGGTTATGGTTATCTCTGAACCTTGGTAAAACCAAGGTCTTGATCTTTCATACATCAGCACAGGTACGCAGACATAGTTTGTTCACAGCAGCAGATGGACCGATCTAGGTGGTCGGATCATATGTTTACTTGGGGGTGACATTTACAGCAGCATCAGGGGTCTTCTCTATGGCTCAGGCAGCCCGTGACCGCATCACACGTGGGTACGCAGCACTAGCTTTGATGGAGAGACAGTGCCACCAGGCATATTTTCAGGAGCCCCGCACAAAGGGGTGGCTCTTTGACACTTTGGTTACGCCAGTGCTCATGTATGGGGCAGCCATATGGGGACCAGGATTAGCTACATCAGTATGGACAGCATTAGAGAGGCCACATATCCTCATGATTGCCAGACTTATCCGCAGCAAGCCTTCAGTACCACATGATATCATTAGAGCAGAGCTCGCTGCACCACTGATGCTAGTTGAGGTACTATTCCAGACAGTATGCCTATTACACAGACTTCGGAGCATGGATACAGAGAGCATTGCTTATCGTGCTTTCGAGGCATCACGTGATATGGCATTAGCAGGCGACACCTCCTCATGGTATGCACAGACACGAGACTGGCTTGCCCACCATGGCTTTGACATAGACAGGCTACCACCACTACAGTACGGCTCTCATGCACCCACCTACTCGCTCTCTCATCAAGAGAGGAATAGGATCGTTCGTCAGGAGATATGGCATACATACATACAGAGGACATGGGTGAGCCCTAGGGGTCCATTGCCACCGAAAATGCTCTACTACCGCGAGCATTTTCTACATATATCGGGCACGGGCTTCATCGAGATTCCGAGATACATGCAGACCTACCTTCCCCACGACCTATGAGTGGTCATTGGGAAGCTCCGGGTTTCATCACATCAGCTCGAGATTGAGAGGGGTCGGTCCAAGGGAGTCCCCCTTGAGGAGAGGTGGTGCCCAGTATGCCAGACAGAGGTAGAGAGTGAGGAGCATTTTGTTATCAGATGTCCAGCATACTTAGACCTACGAGCACAGTTCCAGATTGAGGAGTCATCCCAGCTGTGCATTACTTTGGGAGACCAGAGACGCTTGGGACGCTTTCTCACAGCAGCATACGAGAGGCGAGAGCGGTCACTACAGCCCATACATCAGCCACGGGTGAGTACCCAGCAGACCATTACCCAGTTCTTTCAGCGAGTTGAGCTACATCAGAGAGGTCCATCTATAGGGCTCACGCTGCTCCACCAGGCAGCAGCACAGAGAGCACGGCGCCGACCACGCATGGGCGGATATCGTCGACCACGACTATATCAGGAGGATATCTCACGCATCAGGATTGCGTACGACCACATGATGGAGCATAGGCGTACCACCACCCCCTGGGTTGTCTTCCTTCAGGAGGCACTCAGACCACCACCGATGTACCACATACTACGCCCACCTCCACCCATCACAAGTAGCTAGGGAGTTTTACTCACATTTTGGATCCCCCCATGTATTAGGTGGCCACTATCTGCAGAGTCAGAGCCACGTCTCCCCAGCCTTTTCCAGCCCTATATAGCTTTGTGTAGCGATATACTTCTTATTTCATTTTATCTTCTACATAGGGTTACTACACTTGTACATGGTTTTTGTCTCATAGGCCAAGTTTGTCCTCCAGAAGACGTTAATATGACTTTCTTTCTCTCTCTCTCTCTCTCTCTCTCTCTCTCTCTCTCTCTCTCTCTCTCTCTCTCTCTCTCTCTCTCTCTCTCTCTCTCTCTCTCTCTCTCTCTCTCTCTCTCTCTCTCTCTCTCTCTCTCTCTCTCGTGTCTGCTCTGCCACCTACAAAACCCTAATCGAATCCTACTTCTCTTCACGTTTCCTGCCCACCCCCTCTCACCCCTTCCAACTCTCTTGCCAGTGTCCTCTCACCCCTTCCAGTTCTCCCACCACCCTCGCCATCCGGTCATCCATGCTAGCCCTCTGTCCCAACACACCCTCCACCGCTCTATCTTGCCACTCTCCATCCCTCTGTCATGCCATTTTTCCCACTCAGCCCTCGGCCCCTCCCGACACTGCCTCTACATCCATACTCTAGAGGTTAGAGATTGGATTCGAAAACTTATGAGCTCTGATCCTCGAGGGTTGAAGCTTGCCACCAGCAACTTGCAACTTGCAAAACCATAAAAAATTGAAAACATAAACCCCTAAACTTAGCCCCAACCTTAGCCTAGCCACCCAATGGCGCCAACTTTCTGAAAGCAAGGCTGAGAAGAAGATAGGATTGTGAAGAGGACACATGGCAAAGAAGGAGAGTTTACTCAAGTTAGAAGACAAATTCCACAACACCCTCAAGGACAAGAAGAAGCTTATGGACTCCACCATCAATGGCATCATTGCCCGTCTATCCAAGCTCGAAAAGTAGACTGAATCACTCCATAAAGAGAAGGAACAATGGAAGAAAGAGAAAGAAGAGTGGGAGAGGAGGAGAAAGACGGAAAAAGAAATTTGGCAAGGGGCACAAGAGGAATGGAAGAAAGAACGAGACTATTTGAAAATAGAGATAACCCTCCTCAAGGCAATTGTGGCATCTCTCTCCCTCAAGAAGGTCAGATTCATACCACCACTAAGGAAGCCCTTAAAAAATAACACATTATAAAAGCCTTGGCTGAGCACATGGAGGACAAATTCGAAGCCACCAAAGAGGGATGGGTAGAGCTAATCGAAAGAAACATCAAGAAAGAGGCCTGATAACAAGCACATAAGGAAGAGACTCACCTTTTACACAACACCACCGAGGAGGAGAGGATGAGGCAAGCCCGATGCCTCGACGTATGAGTCACAGGAATGGGAGAGAGAGAGAAGGATCCACCCCAAAGAAGGATGGGAAGATGTTATGCACCAATCTCAGATACAAGGACGGGGAGCAATCTCCTTTCACTAAAGCTTGGAGGGCAAGTAAAAATGCCACCAAGCAACAAACCCTCATCCAAACTTCCCCTATGGCGAGTCATGATCTACACGATCTACTTTCCTTTGCAAGAGGGTGATCCTACGAGGGCTTGAAGGCCCACCCATCTACCTCAACGATGACCTCACCAAAATGCAAGTCACACACATGCATACATGTATGCCTAGGGTGCACCAAGCCCACAAATAGAAGAAATGAGCATCCTACAAAGACAGTCGGGTCATCATAGATGGCAAGGCCATCGCATAGGGACTCGCGGCATGTGGGACACGAGAAGAGATTCGATTGGGAGTTTGGAACTGCAACGAAGACCTCTGGGCACATCCAAAGAGACTCGAGGAGGTGATGAGTGCTTAGGACATCATCCTACTTATAGAGACACATGAGAGCCCAGAGAGAGGATTGCCCTGGAGACATGGATTCGAGTGAGAGTCTCTACACCGAGGATGCACACGAAAGCACACATCCCGCCAATCACGAGGGGTGGCCATACTTTTTCAACAGGGACTACATAATAGATTATAGATAATTGCACGCAACCCATAGGCCTGATACATGTGGACTACTCGCATTGAGCTATCATGTGACAATTTCATCTACATAGTCATATGCTATTTCGCCCCCATAGGCTCTCCTTTCGCCTTGATGAAGTCTTCCTCATGGGAGACTTCAATGCTCGCACATGCACCGAGTAGTGCGAGACATATGACCATGAAGATCCAGAGGCACTACGTACCCTGGTCCCTACAGGAGGAGACTATCATGAGACACTTGGCAGAAAGCTCCGGTCACAATCTATGGACGACATCTACTGCGGCTTGGCTCTAAGCGCCATCTCGTCATTTATAACGGGATGGCCCAATGGCGTACTTCAGGAGGCTGGACTTGTATGCCACATTGGTTAGCAGGGGGAGGAGGGAGCACAGTTGATTATATCTTGGGATCTAGCAAGACCACCCACCTTATTACATCACTCACCACTTATTACATCACTCACCATCCCATACCCAGTAGAGCCAATCACACATACCTCTCCCTTTCCATCGTTGGAGATACTACCCCTCATAGACCCATACCATGTACCCCACGCACCACCATTCATTTCACACATGAGGTAGCCCTTCTCTACTCATCACAGGTCGATCGTGGCCTTTGCCTACTACATCCATCCACCCCCCTCCTAGTTCTCATTAATCATATCTCCTCCATCTTACACACCTCAGCTATAAGCTCCTTCCCACACACCACTCACATAGGACGTCTCCCCTCCTCAAACTAGACCCCATAAAAGTTGGTATGATGATGAATGCAGAGTGCTTTACACATGCTTACATGCACGAGGAGCCTTCGTAGAGATTACAAAGAGAGAGGCCAATAGACAAATGAAGGCACTGACCTGTCGGAAGCTAGGGCCGTTCAAGGAGGCACAGGAGCTCGAGATTATATCGTTTATTCATGAGAATGGATAAAGGAACAACATGGCGCACTCTCCGCGAGCCTCGTCCAACTACACCCATTGAGGACCCATGGATTTGGCAGCATTATGCAACGTGATTATATGATGTGCCTCGACCTCCTCCCAAAAATAGAAAAGATTCAACTTAGATTATTATTTTAGTGGAAGTGAGTCTAGTTGATCCGTTCGTCAAATGGTTAGATTGAGTCTCACCTAAACACTCTAAGATGAGAAGTTATTATATCTATCTCCACTAATGGTCAGAAAGATCTAGTTATTGGCACAAAAAACTTGGAATTGAGTGATGATTTTTTCACTTTAGAGTTGAAAGAGATAGAGATAAATCTGACTTGATGTAGTATCAATCTCTTAGTTGGTTTTTTATCATGACGATGCTGATTGAGCACCTATGATGATGACTGGTATTTATGGATTATCTGAATCTCAAGAGGGAATGTTTTTGCATTCATATGGCAAACTACGGGGAAGAGAAAATACGAGAGTTTGCAATGTAATGCCATTTAGAAGCTCTTCCAATGGAGCTTTGTCTAAATTATATCGATCACAAACCAAGGATATATGAGCTCAAGTGATGAATTTGCATAGATATGAGAATAGTTTGAGAGAAAAAAGTTCTTCTTGTGAGCCCATTCAAGGTTAGGAACACCTAAAGTGATATGAGGGAAAATCTATTATATTGGTTCCAAATGGGTTTGAAATCACTTTTATAGGACTTTGTTCTATGATCTTTCGGTTTGATATCTTCATAGAATTTAACACTTAACTTATATGTTGTTACTCCACCAAGAATACATGTGTGTTACGGACTGAGGTCACTTGAATGATGTTGATGGAAGAGATAGTTTGGAAGTTAGGTGTGTATGGAAGATAGTGGGCACTTTGAGAGAGGCCATTTTCCACTTTTACTTCGACTTTCTAAGAGTTTTCTTAAGGGGAAGGATATGGGAAAAGATCACATATAGATAACTTTGTACATTGTATTGTGCGTAGGGGGCACTGGGAGAAACCATTACAAAATCCTTTCTATATGCCTTCCAATACATTTTGGACAAAATGAAACTAGGAAAAAAAAAATGTTATAAAGTAAGGTCATCGGCTTTAGAATAGAAAATAGTGGCTAAGAAGCCATCTAAGGATAACCATTCTTTATGAGAAAGAGTGAGTGGGAAAGGATTGGAGGAAGTTAAGCCTCCAACTATAAATTAAGAAGGGTTGTGGTTGGGTGGCAGTTCTTTATCATCTATAATGTGTGTTCCTCTCTCGTGCATCTCTGCTCTTCATCTCCATACTCTATATCTCATAAAAGATATGTATCAAATGCCTTCTATGGAATGCCTCATGGAATCCCTCCCCTCTCCCAGGCTCTCCTCCTTATAGATTTTCCTAGGGAGGATAATTATTTTTTAACTCTGAATATTAAATATTTTGGTAATATAGAGATTAAATATGCTTTAATCTTGTCTGTCAGTTGTTCCACTGGTCTGGGTGAGATGGTTCTGGAAATGGCTAGTGGATGAGTGGTCTTGGAAGATCAGCCAGTGGCCCTGTGGATCACCTAGTCCACTTTTGAAAGTGTTCTATCTGGTCCACCTAAACTGGACCACCTGGACCATCTTAGCAAGGTGGTCCACCTGGGCAAAGTCATTCAAAAGGTACGAGATCAAAGTAAGTGAAAAAGTACAGAGCTGTTAAAAGCCGTAGTCACAAGAACTTTTATACTCTACAAAACCTTTTGTATATCAGTTTAGTGGAGATTACAATTTCTAGTGCTAGACGAAATAAGGAGACATTTCCTGAGATCTATGTATGTATGAATAAATAAAACATTTATTTATTTGTATAATACAAGTTTGTCAGAACAGTAGCAACTATGATCCAATCTGGCATTTGGTCTGCCTTCTAAGAATACAGAAAGTACATATAAAGAGAAAAAGAGAACAAATGAGAGAAGGAACCTTACACGGTTAAGTATACGACCTGCTGGTGTTGCATCGAAAAAGGACATTGGCGCATGGAACACAGATTGTAACATGTTCACAAAGAACTTTTCTGCCGTCTTTAGTGCTATAAATGCAAGCAAAAATGATCTTGAGAAGATGCATAGTGCACTTGCAGCTGCCAGGCCTAAATACACACCCAGAAGAATTTTGTTGGAAACTTTTAGGCGTTCATCTGAGTTCACTGGAACGGCCCATGCCATCCAATAATTACTAAGAATTTGCAGAGCCTGAAACAAAATTTGTGCCAAAAGCAACAATGGTACAAGAGATCCTCCATAAACAGCTGTTGCTAAAGACCAGTAAACCTCTGAATCAACTTTACCAGTCTCCCGTTCCTCCTTCTGGACAAGTTGTTTATAATCCTTCGAACCTCTTTGAACATTAGAATGTACTAACTGTAATAAATGATCTTGAACCTCTCCCTTTTCTTCCTGCAAGTCACTGTCAGATTCCATAAAATCTTTCTCCATTGTCTCTGCTTGATTGGCGTACTCCACATTTTTGAGTGCATTGAAGTGAGCTCCAATCAGTTTCGAAAAGTTTGCACCAGACATGACGAGGTCTTCATATCTGCCAGCTTGAACAATGGCCCCATTCTCCAGAACCTACAAGTACAATTACATTTATAACTTGTCCTCTATATATTTGTGATTTCCTAAGCAAAGGCACAAACTTGGGAAACATAGAACCAGTACTCACCAGTATGTTGTCAGCTGCTGGCAAGAACTCCAACTGATGTGTGACATATAAAACAGTTTTCTGCTTTAACAGCTCCAAAACACACCTTTGTTTATCAAACATTACTAAATATCAGTCTGCAAGAATGGATGCAAAGAAATGCATATCCTCATTCCACATACCTGAAAAAGGTGAGATCCTGTATGTGCATCAACTGCACTAAAAGGATCATCAAGGAGGTATATATCAGCATCCTGATAGACTGCTCTTGCTAACTGAATTCTTTGCTTTTGCCCACCACTTAAATTGATACCCCGCTCACCGATTTCAGTTTGGTCACCATGTGAGAAATTGTCAAGATCTTTTATCAGTGAGCATGCAGCCAAAACAGTATCATACCTTTGCCTATCCATTAGCTTTCCAAATAAGATGTTATCTTGAACCTTCCCGCTTTGAATCCATGCAGTTTGTGCAACATAGGCCATGCTTCCATTAACCTGTACTGTACCTGAAATTTTTGAAATTTCCCCAAGGATGCATGAAATAAAACTTGATTTTCCTGCACCAACTTGACCACAGACTGCCACTTTAGAACCTCTCATGAGTTCCACCTGGTTCACGAACAATGTTGGCTTCATGGTACAAGAATCCCAGCTAAAACAAGCATCATATATCCCTACAGCAATCGACATCTCATTTCCTGTAACACAGCGTGATACAGCACCTGCATCTATCTCTTCATCATCCAGAAATTTCGTGATTCTGTGCAGTGATACTTTAGTTTCAGAAAAGACACCAATAAGATCTGGAATCCCATAAATAGGATCCTGAAGAATTCTGAACGTGGCTAAGGCTGAAAGGACCCTCCCTGCTGTTAAAGGGACCCCCATAAATAAACATGCTGAAAAGGTGATTGCTCCAACAATAGCAGGTGAAGCCCAAAATAGAGCCACTATTCCAGCTTGTGAATATCTGAAACCTTTGAGCCATTCACTTTCAACTTTTCTTAGGCCCTCAATCTTCTTCATATATTTCATCTCCCATGCCTGCAATTTAAGAATCCTCATACTCCTCAATATTTCTGCTGTTGTTCGCATTCGTGCATCCTTTGCTTTCATGATTCCAGTCTGATATTTCTCCAGCATGGTACTGAGTGGAATGTTGGCAAGCATAATCAATGTAATTGCCCCAAATGAAGCAATTACTGCTATGCCAACACTCCTGTATAAAATCACGAGTGCCAGACATATATGCAGGATCAACTGCCAGATATCATGCAAATACCAGGTGAAATCATTCACTCTTTTCACATCTACACTGACATAATTAACGATTTCTCCACTGGAATGGCGCTGACGTGATTGGCTTGAAAGGCACAATCCTTTCCTGTAGACAGATGTACTAAGTGCTGCTGTTACTCTCAATCCTAGTTGTTGTGCACCAAAATACCATTGCCTCTGAGCTAAATTTTCAATAAGTTTAGCTATGAAAAATAAGAAGGATAGAATATATCCCTCATATTTGAAATGCCTGTTTCCACTGAGATATTCCACAAAATCGTTTACCAGATAGGGCCCCACATATGAAGAACATGTATAGATCCCAGCAAAACAAGCATTGATTACAATTTCTTTCCGGTAAGAAAGAAATAGACACATTCCAGGATTCTTTGTTGCTGACTTGATCCAGTGGTTTTGAAAATTCTGGGACACAAAGGCTGCACTATCTTCCTTTGCCAACCTGGGTAGATCATTAAGGTCGAGTGGTCTTTTATAGCCCACATTGAGTGCTGAGTTCAACCAAGAAAACATGGCACGATTGAATAAATTAGCTGTTGCATACTCGGTCACTCTTCTTTCAAATGATGTCTTATGAGGACTGCCATTAAGAAGTGGTTCACATAAAGTATCCCTGGAGGACATCCCAAAAGCTGTTCTACAACACAAGGGAATCACCAATAGAGACTTGAGGTACACTTTCCAGAAGAGCTAGAAAAGCTATCCAACTGTTACCAGAGACATTTCATACCATCTCCAGCATGAAACTCCTGAAGATAATAATAAGTTAATATTCTCACTACTCATGGAGAGAAAAATAATTGTAGGCTAACCTTTCCTATACACTCGAGGTTTGGACACATGGCTACAGGATATTGAATACCTTAAATCAGTCTCATCTAGTGATTGCAAATGAATAGAACGAAGAACCAATATTAAGATATAAGAGCAAAAGAAAGATACATGAACCACACAAACTGTGACATGTTTGCTGAGATCAAACTTAATGGAATGACTTGATTAACTATACATTCTTGATTTTTTGAATCTTGACATTGTGACGCTTTGGATAAAAGATATATAGAAGGTGTGATTACAAACAAGTTTAAATACTTTGATAGTGGAACAATCAAACATATTACCTCACAACGCAGTTTCTTCATTTCACTTGAGCCTCCCCAATTAAGGAATATTGTTACATGTGTTAACGACTCCTCTTATCCTATACTGGGAGTTGGAAAGATCATTCTAACTACAATTGATGGGAGTTCAATCACATTGCCAGATGCTTTATATGTGCAAGGGATCAAGAAAAATCTCTTGTCAGTTTCAGCATTAGCTAAAATTGGCTTGGTTGTCAAATTTGTTGCTAATAGATGTACAGTTCATGATCTCTCGAATGGTGATGTCATTATTGCTTCTCGCATTTTATGTTGCGACTTGTATAAGCTCATAGACTATGTGAAATTTGTGAATGATTCAACATGTGCATTTAAAGATTCTCACGCTATCTCAAATGCAAAACTTTGGCATGCGTGAATTTTCTTAGTTTGCTATGCCTTCAAAAATCTAAAATAGTGTTCTCTCTTCCCAAAATTTAAGTATCTTTTAAACATGTCTCTGAACGCAACATGGAGAGTTCCTCCTTCCCAAAAGATGGTTCAGTTCGAGCCGCTCATAAATTGCATATTGTTCATAGTGATATCAGGGATCCTA